>OZ010581.1:118203287-118598287 GCA_963932145.1 Acanthosepion lycidas | reverse complement strand
ACAAAGCTAAATTATATACCATTTTAAAGTACTTAAATTGATCTAAGAGGTGATCTATTCAAAATTGGCAGATTTTGGTATTTGCCACTATATGCTAACGTTTTCATATATCTCAATATAGTCAAGTTGTATATCTTTAGGAAGATCTTTGAATGTTGATTACTATTCGTATAACTATGATCATAAAATCAACAGAATTTGTGTTATTTTTGGTTAAATGTTGACCAATTTGGTAGAAAATAACCTTATTTTTGGTTTTGTTTACATTTTTATTATACAACAAATAGATTTTTATATGAAAAAGTGACATGATGAAAATAATTATTCTAAAAAATATCATGAATTAATGTTAAGATAACATAAAATAACATGAAAATATGCAACAAGCAAACTTATTTTTTGCTGGAATACATGTTTAGATAAAAAATAAAAATTTGTATATGCAAGCTACTTACTTCTTCACTCACATTTTTTGTGATGACCAACTTTGATTTTATCTTTATTCAAGGTTATTTCAAGAAATTTACTTACCTGAAATATTTGAAGCTTTTTCCTTCCCAATTTTTGAAAGTTTATAAGTTCTTCCAGTGTGTTATTGAATCAACTAAACTAAGAATATCAGAATAATTTAAAAGTAATATATCTGGATCTAATGGATAACAGAAATGAGGGAGAAGTGCTCTTCAGTTGTAAAAATGTCAATTTTACATCTTAATTATCAAGATATTTTTCAAGCACACATCCTAACCAAATCCTATCATAAATTTCTGCTTCATTTGTTAAGGATACAAAATATTTATGCATGAATTTTTTTTTCTTGAAATAATCAAACAACTGTCTTGATGTCATTATTTGTGTACTATATGGTCACTACAGGTTTGCTTTTGCTGCTAATCTCTAAATAGTGCCACCTAATCTATGACATGATTCTTTCTCATGAGGTGTATCAAAAAAGTACCACTCTGCATCAATACCAAATTCAGCCTTATGCTTGCATAAATTGATAAAATTTTTATAATGTGAAGCAGCACCATTAGAGAAATAGATCAGATTTTTTACTTTAAAATTAAGTTTTTTTTTTTCAGTACCTCTATAAGCTTCCTTTGGAACAAATGGACAGCTACTGTGTCATGCTTGAGATAATCTGATATAATTACAATATTAATATGCACTAGCTCTTTGTCATTTCTGTAATAACAGACGAATGGATGTACCATAACTTGAGCATTATTCCACTAGAAGCCTTGTGCAGCATCCTGCAAAACAAATGAATAATTCTCAGCAAAATCTACAATAAATGACTTCACCATCAATCAAAAAAATTACTAGAACAAAATTTTGATTATTCTTTGGCAATGAAATCATGCTTTTTCAAGGTTCGAAAGCCTGTGCAAAAGGTTTCAATAAATTCTGTAAATTATGATACAGTTTGCAGTGTGGTTCTATCAGTTGATAGCCACTGTTGATAAAATCATCTATTAAATTTTTATTTAGGATTTCTTCTCTATATAAAACAAAACCCTCCATCAAATTGCTACAAGTTGAGCAGTCACCCAAATAGCAATTAGAAGTTGTTTCATTGCATGTAACAGCATCTATGCATTGGTGGTAATCTGTTAAATGATATTGTTCCACCACAAAATTTTATACATATCTTGCCATAAAGCAGACAAATTACAGAACCGTTTTTTGAGAAATTAAAGGTCAAAAGTTAAGGTAAGGTCAAATTCAAATTATCTTATTTGACCTTTAAACAAAAAATAAATGGATCACCTTTTTAGATCAATTTAAGTACTTTAAAATAGTGTATAATTTAGCTTTGTAGGTGAAAAAACAACTGAGATATTGATATTTAAACTTTGTGGCTATTTTCCCAAATTCACCTTTTTGTCAAAGGGTCATATCTCAGGAACACTTTAACCTAGAGATGTAAAATAGATGCCATTCAATTTCTATCATGAAGCTCTATAAGTGTAGTAAATTTGAAAAAAAAAATCTGTCAGTGATAATCAGACCTTTGTTGATTAGACATGGAATGACTGCTTTTGATGTTAAGCCAGGTCACCAATATACATCTAATGATTATAAACTTTGTGAGGAATGTTCAGAAATATTTAACAGTCTGGAACTTTTAGAACTATCTCTTTCTGATTAAATAAAAGTGGCTCCTGTTTACATAGCTGGATATATTACAAGAAATAATCAACCCAGTGAATATGAAACCCATTCTTATTATGAAAAGTATAGAAAATATACCAGTTCAATTGACTGTGGGGAAACTAAAGGTTCCTGCAGACCACACTTGCTAATAGTTATTTTTTGTTTCATCCTTTTCCATGCAATAAAGGAATAAGTGTGTTATAAATAAGTAACATTTTTATGCTTATTTCTGAGTTTTTAAATTTTTATCACTATCATTTTTTCAGATGAATCTTCAGTTTTCAAACAGCAAATAACTATAGGTTGTATTATTATTATTATTTTTTTTTTTTTCACCAGAATTTTCTGTCTATAGCATCAAACACAAGTATTTTGTTTTTATTATGGAGTGACTAGCAATTTGGAACACTGGTCATTCAATGCTTTGAGAGTATATGGGAGAAAAGTAATTCAGAAAATTGCATATCAATTTGACATGAATAGCAGGTTCTTAAACATTAAATAAGGATCATAACCAAGTCAGTACTTTGATATAAAATTCAAGTATTTCTATTTTTCCTTGTTTGTTTGTAATTTTTAGAATTCTTTAAACTTTCCTAATTTGTGATCATTACTGTGATTCATGTATTTTCTTCAACCATGCAATTCTTTTTTAAATATTTTATTTGTTGAATTCAGAATTCAAATTATTTCAAGGGAGCAGATCTGAAAACCATTGAAAATATTCATTAGAAATTATTTTTAATATTTTCAAGTTATTAAACTTATTGGTTATCTTCTTGGGATATATCAGTTTCTTTGTTAGCATAGAGTAAATATGTTTGAAATTTATCTACAGCTATATATATCTGACTTGTAAATATTCTTAAGAACAACTATATTATTCCTAACTTTCAGTTTCCAAGTCTGAAAGTAAATTCTTGTGTTTTTAGACATTTTCAATATAAAAAAAGTGGACCAAAGAAAAAAACAAACAAAATAATTATTGATAAAGTGGAATATTTAGTCTCTTGTTCAGTTAAATTCACCCTTATTAATTTCCAATCGTAGATCTTCATTTTATTTTTATGAGTTAGCTGATGCTTGAGATTGTTTTGGGGAAATGGCAGCTTGCCATTTATTTATAATTAAATAGAAATTCATGCTTTCAGAATTAGCTCAGAAACATTTTTTCTTTCAGTGTTACTGATTTGTTGTACACTTATTCTTTGACCAAGTGCTGTTAGTGTATGTGCATCTAAATTGTTTCATGCAATTTAGTTTAGTATATCTTATTTACACTTAGTGTGTCTAACAGGAATGATTCAACAACATTTTATACTGTCACTTGCTTCCCCTAATTTTAATTCAGTGTTATACTATCACTTGCTTACCCTAAATACTGTTTTAATTTAAGAAAAAAAATGCAAAAGATTTTTGTTTTCAGTATTGAGAATGTTCATTTTGTTTTAGAAAATTATTTTACTTTATAGGACATCAGCAAAAAATATTCTCTTATTCAAAATCTTTATACTTAATCAGGCTTAAACATTTTGAAAGTAAAAATGAATTTTTTTTCCCAATGTGCTAAGTTTCATACTGAATAAGTTACTGTCATTGTTAGATTTCATGTACACTAAATAATGAAAAGGATTATCGTAAAAAATTCTCTGTAACTAGATATGTACACTTATGCAAAGATGTCTTATTTATTCATTAATTTATGAGTTTCATCTCATTGAATCACTCAAATGGTATCATCCAATTTCATAAAGACAGAAATAGAGTAAAAAAAAAAAATTTCTTGTAATCAATTAAAGGCAGTGAAATTTTCAATGTACGATTGTTGCAGATGAAAACCATCAGAACAGGAATGCTAAACTTATTTTACTCTTCTTTGAAATATAAAACAAAGACATATACAGATTTTCACTAGATCCAAACCAAATCATTTTCTTTGTCACTTTTTTTTTTTTTTGCTTTACAATTTCAGAAAAAGCTGAAAAGTGATTAAATTCTTAATGTGTATAGATCATGGTTATCAGTTACAAATTAGGTCATATTTTCAAAATATTGCTACTAAAACTGTTTACATCAAATTTATTGATTTGCTATGAATATGGGTTCACTTTACCAACTGCCATTTCTGCTTTTCTCAAAAAAAAAAATTATAGATGGAAAGGAATACATTTCCCTTTTTAATATAGAGTCAGTCCGTTTGGCAATTTATCTTTTGGTATCAGTTCCCGGTTTTTTCCTTGATGCTGCGGTTTTCGATTTGGTTTTTCGGTTTTTAATTTAGTATTTTTGCTTTCTAAGGAAGCCATTCATTTTCTTGTGTAATGATAGCATTTCCAATCGATATCTGATTTTGTTTGAGATTGATAAATTCGCAACTTAGTCTGTTCAACTTGCAAATTCTCATATATTTCTGGTCCAATCTTAAAAATATTCATATGGCTGGAAAGAAAATGAAATAATCTTTCTAAATATGTAATTTGTATGTGTTTTATTCATTGACTTATTTTTTTACAGCAAGTTAAAATGGTATTTTGCTGTGAACAGCCGAAAATGCAAAATATGATTTTTTTTCCGAGACTAAATTTTACACATTACTTTGTTTCACAAAAAGTGACCACTCTTTATCAATATCTTTGAAATTGTACACTCAGAGGACACCTTAAACTACAACTAGGAATATGTTCATTTCTTCTCTGACGCGTGGAAACGAATTTCTTCAAGCAGCAAAAAAAAAAAAGAAAAAAAGATTAACTGATAGTATGTGTGGTACTAAACTTTCAGATTATTGAAGCTACACTGTCTTGTGTAAAATAAATGCCCCATATACTTTTCGACTTTCGTGTGTTGTTTTTTGAAACGTCTGTTATTGTGGAAGTCTGTTAACTGGTGCGTAAGGGAGGGGGTCAATATTTGGTTTTAAGCCAGGGCAATAAAAATTTATAGATATACGTTAAAGACCACTGGAATTGAAAACCCGAAAACCGCAAATCGGGGATGGTTAAAGTAGGGATTGCTCACCTAAAGTCAGTTTCTAAGCTTTAAATGCAATTTAGTTTATTAAACTTTTGAATAAATTGTTAACTATAAATTAAATAACTACCATATTTATTAATTAACAAATTGTTAAAATACGAAAGAAATCGTCGCATAAAATATCTATATTTGTGTCTTTGGACATTTTTGAGAGAGAAAATGGTATAGCTCTCCAGAAATTAGTTTATGATATGACTTTTAGAAAGCAAAAAAATTAAACCCCTAAAGATATGGCAATTCTTTTTTGGTATACCAGTCAACTGTTAATGAGGTTTATAAATTTCTTCTTAGATACAAGGAAAATCAATGAGTTATATTTTCCCCCTAAATAAATTTGTTTTTATCTAGCGAATGCACCTAAATATGAAAAATAATTAAAAGCTTTTGATTTTTAGAATGTATAGGTTTCCAAATCTGCGCGTCACTTTTTTTTCGTTTGCGTTTTTTTTTTGTTTTACTTTTTTTTTTTTTTTTTTTTTGTTTTTAGATACACATTTTAAAACTGAAATTAAAAACTATTTCAATCATTTTAATATAAATGTATTCGCCAGATAAAACCATATAGATATTTGTAAAAATAAAATGAATTAATCTTCCTTGTTTAGAAGAATTTTATAGGCAGCAGAACAGTAAACACCCACCGAATACTAGTGGCTAAAAAAGAATAATTTTTACTTAGTTTTAAAAAAAAACTACTTGCAGTTTTGAAAATATACACATTTTTACAACTGAGATCAAAAGTTTATTTTTTTAATTTAATATCTAATTTTTGGTGTAATTTTACTACACTAGACAGAGACTCGCATATCTGAAAATATTACACATTTTAAAAGTGAAATTAAGAACTATTCTTATCTGATTTAGTCGCATTCGCACTCAGTTTTGTTTAAAACAGATTTATTTTGTGATTGGCATACACTGACTTACAATCAATTAACCTTGCCTTACAAAAAATCCAACTTCATAAAATTAAAATTTAGCATTAACACGAAACTAGCAACTATTTTTTTTTATTTTTACTTGCTATTTTGTTAACTTAATTTTACCACAAAAAATTTTTTTTTTTTTTTTTTTTTTTTTTTTTTTAAACTGAAAAAAATAGATTTTTCATCATTTCAGACATCATGTCATATTTCTTTTCTTTTTTTCATTTCTTTTGTAAACAAATAGATTTCACATTTATTTCCTAAAACTAGTCAATTAAAAATGTTTTCAACATATTTTTTTTCAATCTTTTTCCCTTACAATCGTTATAAATGTTGATAAAATTTAATTTTAGTAACATCTGAAAATCTTTTCCAATAATGTTTCTTTGGATATGGTCACTCAGTAGTGATAGCATTTATTTTAAAAGAAAACAAACGATTTCGATGCAGTCTCACGGTGTGAAGATGAAACCGAGAAAAATTAGTTTTTCAGTTAAGGTGCCCATCTCTATGTGGGTTTTAAAAAGTTATCAAAGTAACTTTTTTTTATATTACTCTGTCACTTAAAAAGGTTTGTTTATACAAAGAACAAGTATCATATTCAGGCTTGTGTGCCTTATGTACATAAAAATATACTACTTTCGCCATACAGCTTTTGCATCAAATAGTATACAAATTGTGGGCCCATATCTATCATAGATCTTGCCTTACCGTTACTTTTGAGAAAGGCATTTACCTTCTTAAAAATACCAGTACTGAATCCGCATATATAGACAAAGCAAAGAATTAATATTGGCTATAGAGACCTAAAAATAGCAGTGTCAAGAAGTTTACAGTATTGTAAATTTGTAATCATGTTAAAATAGTTTGTGTTTCAGACCCTGGTTGGTTAAAAAAGTTCTTCTGATTTAATTTCTATGCATAATTTTCTGATTTAATTTCTATGCATAATTTTAACAAAACCCTTGACTTATGTTAAAAAGCGATTGCATTCTCTCTTTATTATAGTTTCTTTCTTTTTTTTTTTTTTTTTTTTTTTTTTTTTAAATGTTTTCAAGATAATTTATTCTTTTGAGTTTATTTTTATTTTGATTGTAATATTTTGACCAATGTAAAGTAAAACTGCCATGCCACAGCTTGTAAATGTAACCGTATATAAAATTTTTAATAGATCTCAATGTTTCATTTCATGTGGCTAAGCGGCTATATTGTAATCTTTTTCTTTTTTGTTATATTTGATATAGGATCTAATCTAAAGTTCAGTGTATATAAATGAAATTTCAGTTCCTCTGTATATGTATTCTCTTAATGTTTAGTTTATTGTTTACTTATTTTCTTTTTCGTTAGTGTTGTGAATTAATATCAAGTTCACTAAAGTTTAAGTTATGCGCAATCCTGAGTTAGTTACTATATGTAGTTTTTCTTCTGTTTCCTTTTACAATATATGATGAATAATTCAATTTTTAAATTGATCTGGTAGATTTGATAATGGGATACATTGTTCCTTGGAAGGTAGTTTTTGTGATGCAAGTATGAAAATATATTTTCTTGTTTATTTCATTGATGAAAGTTGTCAGCTGTCAGTTAAATATCGTAGCCCTTGGCTACTCTGTACACTTGACCTAGGCAGACGCTTTGACCCTTTCATTGTGTTCCCTACACACTCTGCTGTTCAATTTCGTTTAGTTTCTTGATTACCATAATGGCTTTTGAGTTATTCTTGTGTCATGAACCTGGTTATAATACACTTCATGACCATTTTATACCTTCATATTTTGTAGCACATCTCGGCTTAATTTTCTTGTGATTTTTAGTATCTTGCGAGACCAGTGGATGTTGTGCAACTTTCTTCATATAATCCAGTGACTTCTGGCCATAGTAGCCAGGGCACTTGAACAGGAATTAAGTTAAAACTCCTTTTTTTTTTTTTTCTTCTGTTAACTGGATGCTAGCTTGGCTTTTAATTCTATTCTTACTTCTGGCTTCTTGTGCATTTCTACTCCTGACGGGCTTTTACTACTTTCTGGCACTCCATAACTTCAGGCCACCACTGATTCTTATTTTTCTGTCAACTTTTGGCATTCCTAACCTTCACCACTTCAGGCCACCACAGTCCCTTACTTCTGGCATTCTTAGCCTTGCTACACTCTGGTCCCTGCTTCCAGCTTCTTTAATCTCAACGTACCTACTTGGTTGATGATGGAAGCACTCACAACAGCCCCAAACTTCCAGCTACATCACCGTCCTGACTTCAACTCACCTGGTCTACCGACATTAATGGACCTGTCATTACATCCCTGATCTTCCGGCTACATTGCAGTCCCTATTTCTTCTGGTATCACTTACTTTGACCTAACTCACTTGGTCTGTTGGTGTTAACAGACCTACACATGACAGCCCCAAACTTTGGGCTACACATCAGTCCCTATTTGCAGCGTGCACATCATTCCAAATTCTAATAACCTATCCCATACACTACAGTTATAATACCATGGGAGGTTCTCCACTGGGCCCAACCAGCAACACCAGCCATAGGATATGATCAGCCCCCTTTCACACTTTCACTGGACTCACATGCTAACCCACAACTACTCTGGTCTGTATTGTAAATAAATTTTTGTATTAATTTTTAAATATCCTCATTCTGTTGTCCATTTTGTTTCACCTGTCAGATTTCACATCATTAATTTAAACATGTTTGTGGGGTGCTCAGGCTATTTCACACTGTGCCCTCTTCCAGGGGGTCCACTAGACTATAACACATGTTTCTATGATTCAATAAAATCAGTTATCTATGACTAATCAATTGTTAATTGAAATGCTCTTTAATCTGATTCTAAATCATTTACCATTGTTGGGCCAGTGAAAGTGATAGCTAAAAACCTTTTCAATATCTGTTGCTCTATAACTTTTAGTAAAACTTAAGGCTTGATAAATCTTGTAAAATTAATTTGATTTATTCTTAAATTGGTAGGTTCCTATTTCAAGTCAAAATAAAAAATATTGTTTTCACCTTTTAACATTGAGGCAAAGTAGCATTGTTATTTTATTTTCAATATTGAGCTTTTTTTCATCTCAGAATAATTAATAGTCATAGTAGTACAATATTTGAATGATTTATAAAATCCTCGATAATGTTTGACAATCCAAAGCAACTTATTTCTTGATATTCCACAATCCAATCAAATACATCATTCAGGACAGGTTAATTTTGCTGATTTACAATTTGTAGAAAACTTAGCTGTTTTAAAAGTTGTAAAGAATATTATTGATATGAATAATTTATATAAAAAATACTTGCAAAAGAAATTGCTTGAGGATTTGTTTGATTCGAAATGACAGAAAAAAAACAATCATTATGCAACTATAGTTTGCACTGTAAATAATTCTTGTTTGCTAAAGATTCATGTTAATAACACTGAAAACGATGGTTCATTTCAAATTCACCTTTTTCTGTCTATAGGTAAACATTTAGCGAAATTAAAATTATAATTTTAATTTGTCAAAATAGAGAGTAACCAAGTCATTCTCTCTAGAATTATTAAGTTTGAATATTTACAATAGTATTTTATTTATTTTTCAAAATAGATAATAGCAACTAAGCTTTTTGAATGTATGCCTCATTACAAGTTATAATTTACAAGATGATTATTGGATAGATTTGTATAATGATGTTTTTAAAAACTTAGTTTTGTATTCTTTGTAAATGAATTTTATAAATGTAAACATATAATATAATTTTAATTAGTTGTGTCTTAGACTTCAAACATTACTAGTGAATTTACTATACTTTTGTATGATGATGATGCATACCTATGTAAAAAGCACATGCTTAATTTCTTGAAGATGATGTATTTGTAAACTGATAAAGCTACATTGATCTATTTTTCATGAATTTTGTGTATAAGAACTAATGAAATTTGTGATGATGACAAACACAGTTTTTAACTAAGACAATATGATACATTAATTGCTGAAGTTGTAATTATACACTTCTTTATCAAGTAGAATTAAGTCTGGTACAATTTAACTGGTAGTACACTTGATAATTGTAATAAGTTTATGTTTTTGCAAGAGGGTAAAGCTGAATGTTGAACCACTACAATCACAAGTAGTGTTGAGATTCATTAAAGTATTGAGAAACCTTTTGAAATTGAAACTCTAATCTAAAGTTCAGTGCATATAAATGAAATTTCAGTTCCTCTGTATATGTATTCTCTTTGAAACTCTGCACACAAACAGGATGAGTTTGCTGTACTGAACTAACCAGGTATTGACCATATACATTTCTGTTGATCAAATAGGGACTAGTAAATTCCTTACCTAGCTGTTGTATATATTTATATAGCAAGAGACAAAATAATTTTAATGCTTAATATATGCCAAGAAATCATTTAAAAAAACTGACCACTATTAAATTCAAACCCATGATAATGTGTAATACATTGTTTTATAAATATTTATATAAATTTTTTGTGTCTGGGAATTTTGAATCCAATGGCATTAAATGCCAGTAGTAAGAATCAGATATCTAACATAATTACCAAAGTGCAGGAAATGATACCAAAGTATTTAACATAGTTTATTCAAGAATGTTTAGTAGGGTAGGACATTTGGGGTTAATCAACTTATTTGAAGGTAATTATCATGAAAGTAGCACAAATCTTTTGACAATAGAAATCTATTCATGCCAGTTTTCTAGAACTTTTAAATACCATTGTTACAACATACATTTTCTGTCTGTTCACCAAAATACTATATCTTTGAATTAGAGTGAAACAATTTTTCTATAAATATCTTTATTCCTTATAAGCTTAGGATAGGAATTGAATGCTTGATATTTTCTCAATGGCATATTAACAAATATATTTTTCTTTAATACTTTTGTGATTGCCCATTACTTATGTAATCATCCTCAGAGGCCTTTAAGTTGCAGAAAGTATTTCCTGTTTGCAAATTTCACCAGTAGCAAACAATAATTGTTTTCATTTTCTCTTTCATATACAAATCTTATTTCTTTTTTAATGTTTAAAATTGTCTTGGTGTTATATCTGTCACACACACACACACACACACACACACACACACACATATATATATATAAGTGAACATTGAAGTCAGCAATCAGATGCGACAGGCTGTTCATGCTAGACGCAATCGTCAGGCCACGTGTGTTGGGTTTTTCTTGACTCTTTATGTATATGGGTCAGTGGTGCATTGTGGCTAGAGAATGGACTAGCCACAATGCACCACTGACCCATATATATGAATAGTCAAGAAGAAACCCAACATACGTGGCCTGATGATTGCATCTAGCATAAAACAGCCTGTCAGCTCTGAGTGTTGACTTTTATATTTATATACGCTTTATCTCTGATATTGAGCGCTTTATCCCATAAATATAGCTCACCTTAAAACTATATTTTTTCATATATATATATATATATATATATATGTGTGTATCCTGAAAAATTTACCAATGTCAGTTTTATTTTGAAAATATTCACTTACATAAAGTCTATCATCATTAAACACCTATCCATTCTCTATTTTTACAGCATCAAACATAATCTTTTAAACATATATAAACAAAAATCTACCCAAATTGTCAATTATTCACATACACTGGTTTGTCACAAGAACAATATATCACAATCCTGAGGTATATTACTCAGTGTTTGTACTTGGTTAATGAGACTTTATTGCACACAGAAGTGAAATCAAAGCTCTTAGGGCTTGTATTAAGAAAAATAAGCAGAATGAATTATTTTCCAAGAATATCTTTGATGCTTAAAGAAATTTGATAGAAATATGTATGTTCTGCTCTTGCCTTGGATATTTGTACTGACAAATAGCCAACTTTGTTGAAGTTTCATTTAGATTTTCCCTTGTGATTTACTTTTAATTTACAGAATCGGTTCTAATCTAAAAGTTGATGTATTCTTTATTGTGAAAGAATTCATTTAAAATTACTGCTGATCAGTAGAAATAATTTTTGCACTCTGCTTAAGGAAACTGCTTTGTGGATAACATGCAGAGAAAAGAAAAATTTTCTTTTGAAAATTCACTATTAAGTAATGCTAATAGTAAACAAAAACAAAAAACTCGCTAAATATTGATAATAGATATTGTGCTGGTTGGTGTTTTGATGCAGTACTGCATAAGATATAACCCAATTTGGTAATAGAGATTTTAGGAAGGAGAAAATCAATTTTAGTGCAGATGCATTAGATATAGTATAATTTTTTAATACTTTAAAAATATATGCTAATAAATATACTTATTGATGTCTTTTTGTTGATTCCATTTTTGCATAAATGTATGCGTATACCTGCCTTTTAAGTATAAATTATTCATTAGAAAAAAAGTTTTGTTGAAATGTAAATAATGCAACAGGCAGAACTTTCACAAAATAAGAATGAAGTATGATCCGTGTCAAAAAGAATTAGTTATAAAAAAAAAAAAAAAACTGTAATGGACATGGCCTATCTTCCTGACAAAAGAGGCACAAAATTGTCTGCCATACATGGTGTAAATTACATAGTGCCTCAGGACTAATTAAATGCATGTAGATGGGCATGAAATAATCTGCATAACTGACTGAGGCACACATAAAAGCCTGCAGATTTTTTCTTTGATAAAAATATGGATTACAGATGGTGAGGTTCAAGGGCGACGACATGGCAATAAGGAATATGAAACAGATTAATACAGATATACTACTACAAAAACCTTATTTAAGATTTAAGTAATTCAAAAATTATTTAGTAAATTGACACTGAAAGAACTCTAAGTTTAAATAATTTGAATATTAAGTCATGAGTTTTGGTTCAGAAGGAATCCATTAATGCTTGCAGAATTTAACAAAAAGTGTGTAAAATATTTTTATTCTGCATCTACATCAAGGCAGACATTGAAAATTTTTAATTGCATTATGTGTTCACTAAGTTTTAGATACCATGAAAATATTTCTTTGAAGATTTATAGCTGGTAGCCTCTTGAAAATGATCCCAAATTTTGCTGTCTTGTGATCTACTTTGCACTGAGATAGCATATATTTGTATTTGGGTCAAGGTGAAATCCTAGGATTTAAAATATTGGCACAATATTCTCTTCCTTATTTCCATTAGATTATGTTTAGTAAATATATTGACCTTAGAGCCCTTAAATAAAAGAAATGTCAACATAAACATTATCAATGGTTTTCAAGTTGAAAATCTATACTCACTTATCAACATTTGTAAAATTCAAATTTATGAATTTGAATATAGTGAGTATTATTATGCAATGAGATAAGTTTCTGAAGGATAGCACCTCAAAAAATATATATACATTGTAAATTTTCCCCACAGGATTATTTTAAATGTAATATTTTTCCTGATCTTGTCTAACTTTATTATCCTAATTTTTCTGCTTTCACTGGTTTTTCAGCATTTCAATTATCCTGTGACATTTAGTTATTCCCCCTCTCAAAGTAATGACTACAATTTAAACTGGATTAACATACAATATTCTTTAATAAGTACAAATATAGGATGTATTAATTACATGAGCTATTCTCTTGTAATTGTTATGGTTTAGGCAAAGTGTGTATTTCTGAAGTAAGTGAACATTTGTTGGGATTGGTTTCTCATCTCTAGCTATGCAGATGCTATTATTGCAATTATTAGGTTGGTGCAAAAATAATGACGCAATAATGTTGTTTTTTGACAAATTTTTTAACGTCAAAAAACGACATTATTACGTCATTATTTTTGCACCAACTTAATACAATTAGCTGTGCTTCATTACTGATTTTATTTTATTTGGATCTTTTCCCCTCTGTATTTTATTCTTTAGTTGCAGTTTTACTCTTCAGAAGAGTATTTATATAAAGTTTGTCATCAGGCAATCTATGAACAATCTCATATTACTTACAGTTCTTCTTAAATGTTTGCTCTGTTCTTTTATAATTTGATGATTAGATGCCTTTGTTTTACACTAATTCATGTATGCTTTAGTGTCTAAAGGCTCTATACAACATGTCAGAGGATTAATATTGGAGCAGTCTGTGCTGGTCTATTTGAAAAATAAAGCAAAAGCTAATATTGTTTGGGAGTCATGGTGCCATAACAACCTGTCCATAATCATTCATAATTTTTTAATAAAATAGCTTACAAATACATTTACAGTGAACTAAAATGTTGACTCTATTAACAAATTTTGTACTTTTCTGTTTGTGGATATTGAATTTTTTCTGTGAATTGATATTGATCTGCTTATAAACTTCGAGCTCCTATATAATCAGCTTCAAAGGAAAGAGAGTAGGACTTTTACTATCATTATGAAACTAGCCCCTTGAGTAAACTCATTTCTCTAATCTTTTATGAATGTTTTGATTTATTTTTATCCATTGAAAATTCATCCTAGATTTTCCTTCTATACACCTTTTTATGATTGAAAACAAAAAAGTATTTATCTCTCAAGACTGAGACTAAAAAGTAGAACTGGACAGTAATATGTTATTTAAAATTGTTAAACTGGAAACAATTTGTACAAATACAAATGGTTATATTATAGGTTCCATTTAGATGTTAATTTATTAGAAAACCATAATTATATACTTTATCAGCATTTTGGGAGAAGTTGGCTAAATTTAATATATATATATATATATATATATATATATATATATATATATATATATATATATATATATATATATATAATTTAATGAATCATGCTTGACTGAAAATAGGCTGCCTAAATATACACATACATATTAATAGAAGATGAAATATAGATTAAAAAAAGTATGGATAGGAATCCAACAAAACAATAGGATAAAGAACAAGTAGGAAATAGATCTAAATCTAACAGGTTTCACTTTATTAAAGCTTCATCAGAGATCAAGGTAGAAATGATAAAAGGTAAAGAGATGCAGATTAATTATATATATGTATACACACCCTGGTTAATCTTGATAAAAATATTCTATAGTCTAAGTTGTATTTTCTCTTTTATGTAATGACGCATTCATTGTTTCCCATACCACAAGAGTTCCTGATGAAATCAGTTGACATGATTCCTGGGCAGCTCAAAAAACTGGTAGCGAAATCTGATGCCCATATCGAATTTTAAATAAAAGCTCATGCTAAATGCTTTTCTTTCATATCCATTTCTTGTAAAAATTATAGTTATAAAAATTATTATAATAAATAAATTATTTTAAATGGGTAGTTACTTTTCAATCACCCTGTGCATTCTTCATTGACATAAAATATGAATTTGAAGTTTTTTCTTCTTTTTTTTTTTTTTTAATCTTTATAATTTGGGAATGAATAAAAATGTTTTCTCAATAGAAATATTGTCAAGATCTATAAATTTCATACCTAACTGAAGTCCTATTTGCACTATTGTCTTTGATTATTTTCTTAAGTAATTCCCTAAAATTTGAGATGAGTAAGCGATCAAAGTGACCATTATAATTTATGCAATGTAAATGAATTACTACTATAGTAGTAGAAATATAGTCTTATAAAACTTTGGAGGTCAATTTGATATTTGATTTGATGAAAATAAGTAACAACTTGAAAATATCACATATTTGATTTCGGAGGCATCACTGTTAAAGCTGAATGTTGTCAGGGAATGAGGAACAGATATAATCTAAAGTGAAAGATTTTTTTTTTTTTTTTCTTAACTAATTTTATGTATTTTTCTATTAAGACATTTCTCTCTCTGACATGTTCTTTTACAATGCAGACAATCACAACTCTCCAAAATTCCACAAGGTCTAGTAACTGCATTTTTCTATCCATGCATGATTAACTGCAGTTGATTTCATTATTTCAGCCTTAATTTAGCATTTCTGTGTTCCTTCAGCCTTACTTTTATGGGGTTGCTGGTTTTACCTTTGTATTCTTTTTTACAACGGCAAGAGATGGAATACACACAGTTCTTGATCATGTTCTCCTCTGTGCTAGACTTGAGTCAGAAGAGATTTCTCCATAAAGTCAAGCTGTTTCAGAATATTGTTCTGATGTTGTATAGACCACAGATCTTCTGAATCCTTTCTGATAAGTCCTTGATATGAGAGAGGCAGACTATGGTAGTTTTCCAGTCTCCTTCCTTGATCTTTGTTTTTGTCTGCAGAAGCTGATTTTACATTTGCTGTAACGGTAATTATATATATATATATATATATATATATATATATATATATATATATATGTGTGTGTGTGTGTTTTCCAAGAGAAAAACCTTAATAAAGAATATTTACATTCTTGGATGTCTTAATTATATATGAATTGACTGATTGTCATATTCCAGATCTTGAGACTTGCCAATATAAAAGCAGCCCTATTTACATCAGAATGATGTTAATAGAGCTTGTGGTTTTCTTTCCTGAAGGAGCTGTGAATGAAGGTCCTAGGAGAAAACTTGCCTGATAGAATTCAGCTAGATTTAAAATCTGGCATGAGTTTCTCCATTTCTGGTGTCCAGTACTGGAGATGCTTATACCAAAAATGTCCTCTTGTTGATATTTTGTGTTTTGTTAAATTTAAGCAGAATGTCAACACTTGCATACTTATCTAAGATGCTACAGGTAATAAGTCATCTACAAAAGCATCTTTTATAATCTCAACAAATAATGTATTCACTGTTGCTAAACCTTGAATATCTGTGTAGTATTGTCATAAATTATTAGTTCTGATTATGGCCAGATATTAATTTGACCATTATTATATTAATATTTTCACAGCACTTGGATTTTTATAAACAAGAAGAAAATTGAATTATCTAGCATTGAATTATAGTGATATTTTTCTCTTTGAGTTTTCTATATTTTGTTAGTTTTTCTTTGGTATCACATAATTACTCCAATAATCATATTTATTTATTATGCAGAAAAGAGACCAGATTCCCCAATAGAATCAACAGAGAAAGCACCTTTTGTTGTATATATTTTAAACAACAGACTGCTTTAATAAAAGGATTTAACGATAATACAAATATTGCTAATTTTTCAATCATTTCACTCTTGATTATGCTGATTTTATTAATTTTTTTTCCCTTTTTTAAGATTGCTTTGGAATTTTGCTGGGTAGACTGTATATACCATTTGTGTGGCATATTCCATCACAGTCATGATGTTTTATTATTAATATTATTTCCTTCTGTAGTTGAAAATAACAAATAAGATTACCTCCGAACAAATGAGGAAATATCTCAAAGTGCTTAATGAACTTTTCTTCAACTGAAAGGATCCTTTTGATGAACATACTGAATTCAACTTGTAAGCTCTATTCTTTTATCTAATAGACCATTCCTGCATTTAATTATTTCAAATGGTCAATGCACTTTAAACAGTTTATGGCACACATCATATCCAGAAGTAAAAATCTACTGCAGTCACTTGTCAGTCCCAGATTGTGGTCTATGAATTTGCATTATCTACTCATCTAGCCAGAGATCTAAATCCCACTGACATTTAAGATGGATCTTAAAAAGAAGTTTGTGCATAATGAACAAAAGGAGTCATGTAGTTCAATTTTGAAGTGGATTTATACATTTGGGTATTAGACTTTTTTTAAATCAAATACATCACATGAATAGTTTTAAATGTGGACTAAAAATAATTGGTCCTAATTTTGGATGCCTACACTTCAAACTGATGAAATTTGCAACAACTTATTGTAGAGCTAATATCTTTAACCCATTACTGAAAACTGTATTTCCCAAAGGATAAAACTATAACAAAATCAATTTCTATTTTTGTTTTTTTTTATAGACTGAGAAAGAAATTTGGTAATTTTGATTTCAAATTTTCAAGCTCAACTGACTTAAAAATAGGAACATAGTCTCAAAATGATAAAGTAACCTGGTAATTGTTTCCTTTGAAAAAAAATTTCTTTAGAGTCTTATAAGACTTGTCTGTTAATACTTTCATGATAGCATGAAATTTCTGAGATTTACCTAATGATTTAAATGCCTGTTAATAAACAGATGATGAAAAATTGTTTTATAAAATGATAAAATTTATTTTCTCTGTGATGTGAGCCATGAGACATTTGCCCAAATCTTAATGCATTTTTCTTTTGATTTTTTAAAAAAAATCAAAAGTCAGTTGTGCTCTCTCCCATTCATCCTTATCTTCAACAAAAATTGTAGATTAATAAGAGCTGAATTTTTATATAATTTTATTATTTAGTTAAATTATATACATGTTCTAAGATTTCAGTCATAATGTCTTCATACTTAAACAGGCATTCATAATAATAGCTATTAGATTATAACAAATTAGGGTCAAAGTAACTTGTCTTTTCACATTAGTCTGACTAAAATATGCTCACATTGTAGTTTTTAATGATATATTGAAATAGTTTTTGTAAGTCCTTGTAAAAATAACATTTTTTTTTCCATAAAAGTAAAAAAAAAAAAAAAAAAAAAACATTGCTTACAGAGGATGAATTTGAAATGATTGCACAAAATCCTACCAGCCTTAAGAATCTTTTTTCCCAATAAAAAATGGGCTCATCAAATAAGTTATCAAATCTAACATGTTTTTAATTTGCATTTACTAAATGATTGAATTACTGTTATTCAAGAAATGCTAAACAAAATCTAAAGGAAAAATAATCCTAAAAATGAATAGAGAAATTTCTTTTTGACTAAGTTCATCTATTTGTTTAATAGAAATCAGCTTTGAGTATTCTGGGTTGTTTTATTAGGTTGGTGCAAAAATAATGACGTAATAATGTCGTTTTTTGACGTTAAAAAAACGACATTATTACGTCATTATTTTTGCACCAACCTAATATTTCTAGCATCCTACTTATCATTTTGGAATTATATTATAGACACCAGTTAAGAAATCAAATAATTGACAGTGAGTTAGAAACTCAAACTTGGAGCTAACATAGAATTTACCAGAATTAACCAGTAAAATGAAGTAATACCTGTAACATTCCTGTTCTTACAATACAGTAAGTTGGCTAGATAGTTTTACCACACAGCTTCAAACCAATGTCATATATAAAACTGCTAAAAGTTTTAGAGAACAGATTTTGATTCATTAGGGACTTAATCTAATATAACATTTTGGTTAAGTGTTATGGACTCAATGTAGCTGAAAATAAGCACCCCACCTGGTGTGTTGTGCTGATGAAAATAAAAAGTTATCAGAAAAAACCCTCTTCTTCTGGAAATATGGATAGAAACCAGCTGTGCACTGGGAGTCAGTGATTTATTGATTGAACAGAACAATGACATTAGGTCAAGGAAAGATATATTTAATGTTTCTTAGGAAAACAGAGAAATAGTAAATGGAGTTATGGCAATTCATAGCATCTAGATAGAAAGATGAGTGATAAAAAAAATTAATAGGATTTTCTCCAGAAAGGCGATGTCAGGCTGAAAGTCTGTCAAAATTTATTACTTTCATTTGCATCTTCTATATAATGAAGATGCACTCTTAGGTCTGAGTAAGCTGACACACAGCTATTGAGGAATGTGTATTGAATCATTAGCTTGATTGGTTCAAGGTCAGTCTACCCAAAGTCCTATGGGTCACTGCAGTTTGCATAATTTTCAACATTAAAGAAAAAGAATAGTCATTTTCTATGAACGCATTATTTTGGAGAGGCAATTAAAAGGACAGTAGAAAATAAGGTAGCGACACAAATAATTTGCAAAGAAAATGGACAAACCATAGAAAATACTTTAGCAAGAAAAAAAATGCATCTTTTTGACATCTGATTTTATTGGGTTAAAGATACTAATTGAGCATTTGATCTCTTTCTTTCATTTGAACCTGTTCTTTCCCTAAATGTTAACAATTGTCAAATATATAAAAAGTAGTGTCTGTCTCTCTCACACACCTTGAAACATTCTCTTTGGAGTAAAATTTATTTCTGTTTCAATCTATGTATTTGACAACAAGGCAAAATTGAATCCGCATCCATTTTCCTTCATTCAACACAATATTTGTATGTGCTCTGTTTTTTAATATTTTGTTTTCACTTACTTCAAGTAAACTCTATTTAGCTTGGTCATGAAGGTGCAAACTAATATGTTTTGTTTATAATAACTAAGAATGGTTAAAAAATTTGACATGGTACATTAAATAAATGTACAAAGCAATTCATTTTTAGTTTTTGTTTTTATATATATATATATATATATATATGATTAAGATTAACAGTTACAAGAAAACCAATTGTTCTTCAACTGCATGATTCTGTCTAATATCTAAACCATGATTATTTCATTTCAACCTTTTAGTAAGTCAAAATGTGCTGATCATAAAGTAATAAAAAATTTATAAGTTAGTGTGAAAAACAAAACTGACCTCAACATGACTTTAAATTGATACCTATAAGCTTGATTCTATGAAACAAGTCACTTTCTCTATCACTGTAAAGATATTGGTGGCTTTTCATAGTTGTTGGGATTCTTCACCAATACAGTAATTTTTATTTCATATTCAGTTTTTTGTTTTTTTTAAAATTATGTTGGTGTAATGATACGACATAAGTATTACTGATAAATCCTCATGGGGTAAAAGTTATTTTCTTCAAAACAATGAGAGATCTTTTGAGACATTTTATCATTTTGGTCTTAATTCATACTACTGGTATGAATAATCATGTAAATTTTTGTTGCTAGAATATAGTACCATAGAAAATTAAACTGATTTTTCATCGAGAATCTACCAGTGTAGAAGAGCACAAAAGATCTGATGAAAGTGAAATTATACAACTAAAAGAAAAGTTTGCAGCTTGTGAAAAGAGGTCCCAAAAAGTACAAATTTTGACAATACTTCCAAAAAGCTGGACTATTCAAAGAATTCAAATGGAATTTAGCACCACAGCATGCATAACAAGACAAGCCAAAAAACTTGCAAATGAACATGAAATATTATCTATACCAAATATATGAAAATATAGATTCCCACAAGAGACAATTTACAAAGTTGTGCTGTTTTATAAGAGTGAAGAAGTCAGCAGCATGATGGCTAGAAAAAATGACTATAAGACAATCTTAAAGAATTGCAGAAGAGTTCAGGAAAGAAAAAAACTATCTTGTATACTGTAACCTGAAAGAGACATACCAATTTAAATTTTCAAAAATTTGCTGAGCTCAGACCAAAGTGCTGGAACAAACTGTGTTTGTGACTGAACAGAACGGGGTGTGATTGATATATTGTCATCTAAATTACACAAAAATGAAAATAATGCTGACATCTTATTTTAACAGACATATTTACCACAATTATACAACAATATCTTGAAATACTAAAGAGTAAATTTAGTCAATAAAATTGGCATTGGCTTCAACAGGTTGTGCCAGGCTGGAGAAGATACTGGCACTGACATATCTCTTATGTTTTCTCAGACAGTTTCAAGACATATGGCCCACAGTATGGCAATGGTAACAGTGCATGGTATTGCATTGTCCATGCTCTTGTCCCGTTATGTTGTTGGCGCCTATTTTTCGCCATGTGGTCAATACCATTGCATCTAAAGCACTTAATGACATGAGCATCCATACTTTGCATTAGTTGGGCTGCTGCAGTCACCATGATTTCCTTCATCTCCTCATCTCTCATAATCAAACAGCTGGTCAATAGACAGTGTGTCTATCCTAGACAACACACTAAGAGTCTGCTTTATATTGCCTGGCAATCCATGCACAAATGTGCAAGTCAGCATACAATCACTCATCCTGCTCAACAAGAATTTGAGTTTCTTCAACTCAGCCAGGCAAACATCCATGGATTCGCTCTATTGCAGGTGCCACTCAATGAGCTGTTTGTTCAACATAAATGTATCTGTAGCAAAAGCTGTAACTAAAGCAATCTTTATCTGGTCAATATTGGATTTTGCTTTGTCATCCAGTTTTTGGTAAACTGCAAATGCTCCGCCTGTAAGTTTCAAAGGGATCACATGCTCCAAAGACTTCACTCCATATAGCCTGCAAACAAGTTCCAGCTTCTTTATCCATTCAATCACTGGAAGAAAGGACACTGATCCATCAAACTCGGAAATTAAATTTAAATCAAATTTGTGGTCTGACAATCACCAAAATAGCTTGTGTTCATCCACACATCAAGAGTGCTTCTCTCAACTTAGAAAAACACTGGTGTTATATAGCTCTCCCAGGCCCAGACTCATGCTGACTGTTGGCTAATGGTACAGTCCTGTTGCCAGATATTAGCTACACTCTTGACCCAAGGCAACACTACCTCCTCAAGGCATTTGATGTTGGCCTCCGTGTTGAGTCTGATGTCCTCACCAACAAATTTTGCAGTTCTTTTCTTATTTCTGAGCTGCTGTACCTTCAGAATTACCATTAGACTTATTCAACTTTTTCTGAATCCTCTGCACTGTCCTCAGCTTGACACCAAAATACTGAAATGTTTGTATTGGAGCTTCCAGTTCAAATGCGAAGCAATACATCATGCCACTTCCAAATTTCTGGTGGAGTGAATTACATCATGGTGCTTTTTTTCTCACAGATGGTGCCCAACTGACCCTACTATACTGCGCAGTCAACAAAATCAAAAACAAAGAATGCACATGCATGAAATTAAAAATATGAAATGGCGACAATTTATCCATCATCGGCTCATCTTGGTACACTGACTAAAGATGAACAATGTCATTTAACAGATTACCAGCAATGCATAGTTGCTGTTACATACAATGTAGCAACTGCTACTTGAGTGACTGTTCAACATGTAGCAATTTGATAGAGGGTTTTGTTTTTATATATATATATATATATATATATATATATATAGAAGAAATTCTAAATAAAAATTTAATAGATGATTTTATCTACAAACAATGGCTCTCAACTGATAGAACCACACTGCAAACTGTATCCCGATCTACAGAAAAATTTATTGAAATTGTTTGTGTAGGCCTCAAACCTTGAAAAAGCGTCATTTCATTGCTGAAGAACAATCAAAATTTTATTCTAATAAGAAAGTTCTTTGGATGGTAAAGTAATTTATTGCAGATCTTGCTAAGAATTATTCATTTATTTTGTAGGATGCTGCACAAAGTTCTAATGGAATAATTCTCAAGTCAAATTAATTTGTCTGTTAATACAGAAATGGCAAAGACTTGATGCATGTTAATATTGTAAATATTTCAGATTGTCTCAACTATGACATAATAGCTATCCATTTGTTCCAAAGAAAACTTATAGAAGTACTGAAAAAAAAAACTTAATTTTAATACAAAAAGTCTGATCTATTTCTCTGGTGATGCTTCACATTATAAAAATTTAAAAAAAACATTTATCAATTTGTGCAGCCATGAGGCTGACTTTTGTATTGATGGAGAGTTGTACTTTTTTGCTACATCTCATGGGAAAGGACCATGTGATGGTTTAGGTAGTACTATTAAGAGATTAGCAGCAAAAGAAAGCCTGCAGCAACCCTATAATGAACAAATAGTGACACCAAGACAGTTGTTGGATTATACAAGAAAAAATATTTCAGGCATAAATATTTTATATTCCTCACAAATGAATGGACAAATGAAGCAGAAATATTAGAAAATAGGTTAAAAATGCCCCAACAATTACAGGAACTCTAAAACTACATGGTTTTATTCTTGTGTCTCAGAAAGAGGTAGAAGTAAAAACAGTGTCAACTCGGGATGAAAGAAAAATATTTAAAATTATAAAACAGGACAATATAGAGCTTCAAAACATTAAGGGATTTGTTACAGCAATCTGTAATAGGAATTGGTTGTTAGGATGTGTGCTTGAAAAATATCTTGGTAACGAAGAAGTAAAATTGACATTTTTACAACTGAATAGTCCTTCCCCATCTTTCTGTTATCCATTACATCCAGACATATTAATTTTAAATTATTCTGATATTCTTAGTTGATTCAATAACTGACACTGGAAGAACTTATGAACTTTCAAAAATTAAGATGGAAAAAGCATCAAATATTTTAGTAAAGAGAATTTCTTGAAGTTACCTTAAGTAAAGATAGAATCAAGGTTGTTCATCACAAAAAAATTTGAGTGAAAAATTACGTAGTTTGCATATTCAAATTTTTATTCTTTATTTAAACATGTATCCCGACAAGCAGAGAAATAAGATTGCTTGTTAATCTTTTTGTAAATGTTAAGAATCTTTTTTAACTATCAATTTCAATGTATCACGTTTTCAGATCAAAACTTCATTTTTTAAATATGTATAAGAATACTGAAAATTTGTTTTGTGCATTTAGTGCACCATGTCAAATGTCAACAAAAATTTGTTAGCCATTAACATCATTTGTTGCATATTTTCATATTATTTTATGTTATCTTAACATGACACTTTTTAAATAATTATTTTCATTATGTCACTTTTTCATATAAAAATTTATTTGCTGTATAATAAAAATGTAAACAAAACCAAAAATAAGGTTGTTTATTTTCCACCAATTTGGTCAACATTTAATCACAAATAAAAAATTCTGTTGATATTATGATCATAGTTCTTGTATGAATATTAATCAGCATTCTAAGAGCTTTCTAAAGATAAACAACTTGACTATATTGGGATATATGAAAATGTTAGCATAAAATGTTAGTGGCAAATACCAAGATCCACCATTTTTAATTTGGCCTAACTCAGTTAACCCCTTATAACTCAAGTGACAGTCAAAAGTCCGCCATAAAATTTTGTACATATAAGGTAAACAAATTTGTTGTCAAATCTAAAGTAAATTAAAAATACGCTTTTTGAGAAATTAAAGGTAAATGGTGAAGGTCAAGGTCAAATATTATTTGCCCTTTAAACAGAAAAATAAATAGATCACCTTTTAAATCTATCCAAATACTTTAAAATTGTGTATAATTTAGCTTTAGAGGTGAAAAATACAACTGTGATATTGATATTTAAACTTTGTGACAATTTTGCAAAATTCACCTTTTTGGCAAAGGTCAAAGGGTCATATTTCAGGAACCCTTTGAGCTAGAGATGTTACATAGGTACCATTTTATTTGTATTATTAAGCTCTATAAGTGTACCAAATTTGAAAAAATCTGTGTTTGTGATGGTCAGATCCTTGTTGATTTGACACGGAATGACTTGGAATGACTAACACTGCACACTTTGGTTGAACATTTTAACACTTCTGTTTTGTTGATATTGTTACCACAATGCTTCAGCAAAATCAATATAAGCTGCCTCTTTCAATTTTCTGACTCTCCGGCATTGTTCTCTATTCACTATCTGTACCACAACCCTGTGCATGCCTCTTTCTCAGTATGGTTTGTCATACAAAACTTTCTACCTCTTCTTTGAATTTGACTTTTTAATGTTCCTCAGTTTTGACTTTAAGGGGTTTCACCATTTATATTTGTTGTCCCATTTGCATGTCATCAGTGTAATTCTTTGTCAAAATGTTCTCTTGTAAAGGACCAACACTAGTAAAAATATTAGGAAGAGTGGTTTTGCTATTGAAAATTATTCAATGTTAAAATATCTAATAATCTTTTGGATTTATTCACACACTCATCTTAGATGGTATGATTACATCATTGCTATCTGCAGTTCATCCACCTTATCAGTAAAGAACCAATATTTATGTTGGAGCATGTTACTTATGTCCTTTAATTTTTCTTGCAACATCATGAGATCTCTGTTGATTAGATTTAAACTGACCTCTTAACATAAAAGGAATGGTTTGAACCAAAAGCAATGCACAACCCATGTGTGTTGATATTTGGTACTCTGCACTCTATAGGATGTTCAAAAGAAGTTTGTCCTCCTCCTGAATTGGGATTGGTATAGTCAGAATTCACATGAACCAATAGGGCCTGTGCATAACCCCTGGTGGCGCTACAGGATAAACAGATTATCTCTGTTCCTGATTCAAAGTGAACAGCAAAACACTTGTCTTCAACTCGAAATAGTAGAAAGTAACTGACTTCAGTTTTCATCAGTAAAATTTTACAATTTGTATTGAAGTAATTTGTATTCTCTGTTTCATTATCAAAGGGCTCTTTGTTGAACAAATATATAAAAATATGGGCTTGCATTCATACAGCTTTATACAATGTGTAATATACCTAAAATATGTATATTACCTCTATCAATTTATTGGTCATCCTGGGTATGATGATAAACTGCATCCAGCAGCAAGGCCTTTGATCAGGAGGTTTTGAGGCGCACGGAACTGCTTCTTAGTTGCTGTTGTTCCCGGGTCCACCCTGACCCGAGGTGGTAGCACCCATTAGGGACCCAGCTAATAGTTTTCCTCCTTCCTCGAACTGGAGTCTGAATACTATGTGTAAAAATGGGTTTCTTTGTAATAATAATACCATCAACACAAATTGCAGTATATAAAGTGCACATTCTTAAAACCAAATTTCAAAAAACTAAAAATTTCCCCTCAGTGAGGCCACCCGTTTGCCGTGGATAGCAACCCATGATACCTGGGGACAGAGTGACTCCTGATCTGGTATAAAATGACTAGGAGTTTCTACAACACGTCACTTCGACCCCTACTTGGGATAGACAGGCAGATAGAATAGCTCAATCCATTCCAATTGGCTAGTCACATAGTGGCAAGGGCTAGTTGGGATGATAGATAATGGCTCCGACAGGGCTGTGAAACCTTACATCATAATATACTCGGGTAGAGTGTGGGTGCTCATGTCCACTCTCATCACAACTATACTGTGTAGCCCTGGCAGATTAGTCCCCCCTGATAGTGTCTCTTAAGAAGGAACTCTGAGGTGGGTGGGGAGCACAGATAGCAAATACAAAAGTTAAAATTATATGGCTACTTCTTATAAGTGAACCAATTGACAATATGAGACTTCTGAAAGTGAAAATGAAATAGAAAAAAATCAATTTCCAACTTTCATTGTTGTAGAATCAGTAGAGGGTGATATATCAAAAGTGTCTCCTTTGTGTTGCAAAGGGTTATTTCAGACATGATCAAACCACAATCTGTCAAAAAAATAAAGAAAAATAATACTCTATTAACTCGAGTGATATCCAAAAAAGACACAGAGAAATTGCTAAAAATCAAGCAAATTGACAACAATAAAGTCAAAGGTTACCCCCATCAATTTTTAATTCATCAAAAGGAGTAATAAAATGCCCAGAACTGTCACTTTGTTCATCAGAAGAAATTGAAAATGACGACACCTTAAAAAGCAAGAAGTAACAGATGTTAAAAGAATTCAAGTAAAAAGAAATGACACAGTAATAAACACCAACACATACATTTTGACATTCGACAAACCCACTCTACCAAAAGAAATAAAGATAGGTTATACAATAGCCAAGGTAGAGCCATATATTCCTAATCCCCGTAGATGTCAAATGACAAAAATTTGGTCATCTTCAAAATGTTTGTACAAGAACATCAGTTTGTCGAAGTTGCAGGGAACTGGAGACTGATCATGATGAATTACCTTGTGAAAGGCCTCCTTTATGTCCAAACTGTAAAGAAAAACATCTAGCAGACTCCAAAGAGTGTAACATTTGGAAAAAGGAAATAATTAGTAGAAAATACACGCAAAATATCTCATTTCAAGAAGCCAGGAAACAGGTTGAATCTAATTCACTTCAAGTGTCATATGCAGATATTACTAAAATATCTAATCAACAAAAAGACATCCAAGAAAACAATGCATTAAGAAGCCAAGATCTTACAACTCTTATTAATGAATTAAAAAGTTTAATAGAACTACTAAAATGTAGTATATCACTCATAAATCAAATACCCATAGACAAAAAAAAATCCTGTTCCGTCAACCTCAAACAAAAATGACTCTACATGTACAAAACAAATCCGAAAATTCCAAACCAAAGTACAAAAATTTAAGAAATAGAAATCTCTAAACATTCTCAAGAGAATCAAAAAGTACATAAAAAAAAAAATAACACAATTTTTGGTGAAGAATCAAGAGAAATGAACATAGAGGAACAAAACTCTGGCCCATCAGAAACGAGTGAACAATCATCATCCATAAAAAGATCATCAAAAGAACCTAAAGGAAAAACTAAGTGAATAAAATTAAACAAGCAGAAACAAAAATTCAAAGAACAAAACATAACAAGAAACAAAATGCTAATAGGATGGAGAGCATAGAAAGAAAACATTCATTCACCCATTAAACATAAATTGGACAAGTAAAAATTCATGAAATCTAATACACAAACAAGTATACAGTGAAACATATTCTACTAAATTGCCGTAACCTCTGACAAACCCATATCAAACATTACAAATCAGATAACTTAAAGGATATATTTGAAAATATCAATCCAAGTAACATCATAAATTTCATTAAAGAAATTGGGCACTACATGAATATTTAAAAAAAAAAAAAATAGTTTACTAAATCTGCTTATTTGGTTTTGTATCCGAGTTTGGAAAAAAAAAAAAATTATTTTCAACAATACATTTTTGGTTACCAGCAATGCATTTTTGAAGGAAACTTATTACCAACAGTATGTTTTTGAAGAAAGTTATTACCAGCAATATAGTTTTGAAGGAAAAATTGTTATCAGAGATAATATAATTTCTCCTTCAATTTTGAAGGAAAAATATTATCAGTAGTATCATTTGTAAAGGAATATTACCAAGCAATACATTTTTGGAAAAATATTACTTGCAATCGATTTTAAAAGAAAGGATATTGCTAGAAATAGTTTTTTGAAGAAAAATATTACCAGCAATAAAAATTTTGTCAGCATTAAATAACCAATTGAGGTTGACATGCTGTAAATCTCAATCAAACCAAACCAATATCTGGTATTATCAGGTTTTATAAGTGTATGCAAGTACCTAATCTGTCACTTTTCATATGTTCATCAATGAATATATTATTTCATCTACTTGTAATCATTTTTCAAAAAAATGAAACCACAATTATCATTTTTACATGTCTTTTGTCTTGAAATAAAAATAATCTAAAAATGTAACAAAGATATGTATCTTAATAAGCAGTCTTGAAAGCATATGTGTATATGTGGCTTTTTTATAGTTTATATAAATGTGTGTTTTGTCTTGAGATATAAAAGGAACATCACATATCCTAAATTATCTTCCTCTTTTATTCAATATTAAAGAAAAAGAAGTAATTTCCTATGAACCCATTATTTTGGAGAGGCAAGTAAAAGAAAGGATAAAGAAAGTTTCAAAAGAAATAATTTGCAAAAGAAAAAAAAATGAACTACAGAAAGTGAATTTTGCAGGTTAGTTAAGACATCTGACATTGTTGATATGTCTGAAAATTCATATACTCTGCATCTCTACTAATCTACCCTGTTACTATCTATGCATTTGATATGCCTTATCAGTACAGCTGTTGCTGTCTACTATTTCCATATAGTTCATCATTATTGCTGCTTGTTTTGCTAATGAATAGCTCTTTTACTGTTGGCATTTTAGGGGCTTATTACAGCTTATATTGTCTTTATTTATATTACTTCAGTCATTGTTTCATTTCCACCAATCACATAGTGTATTTCTTCATATTCATTATTTTTTGCAACTTCCATGTATAAGTCCAATCAAACTATTGAGTCCAGTTCATTATTGCCACTCTAATCACAGAGTATATATTGCTAAGTTGCTTGAATATTTTCTTGTGTCTACCTATTTCATCCAGCTACAGAGACTTTGATCTAAACTGACTGGGAGAAAAAAATTAGTTAAAATTGTCTTTTAAAATCACTGCAATAAATATTGTTATTGGAACCAGTGAAAATCTCTCGTCCACTTACATATCATTCTGGTTAGGTTAAGACAGTTGATATTTATTCTATTTATCTTTTTTTCTTTTCTGTTTGTAATTCATTGCTGAATTCATAAACAGTAATCTCACATATGTGTCACACTAACAATCCAAAAGCATATAGTGATTTTCATGAAATTCAAATTTCAAATTCAGTATAAAATCTTAATAATTGATATGCTCATACATGCCACTTAACTCTTTGCATTGCCTTTTTTTCTCTCCATAGTAATATTTCTTAAAGAGTCATCTGCACCATCTTTTTTCATTCTTATGGATGCCAACTGTAAAGCTTAATAAAAAAAAAAATAAAACATTTAAACCAGGTTATAAGTTTTTTATTTGAATTTTTCCTTTTCTCTTATAAAACCTTCTTCTCTCTTATTCTGTAGGCTTTTTAAAATTTATACAAAATCAAGCACACATATACACCAATATAATTATGTTCACTGTTAGATTTTATTATTCATGTCTGTATTTTCATTATAACATTATTTAAATCCTGGTAAAATTTTAATATACTTATGAGTTATATATCATGTGAATTTCAGCTTATAATATCTATCCCTATGAGAAATATTGATAAAAATTTGATTTGGATATGTCCAGTTTTATTCTTCAGGCTAAATGCAATAGAAATTTTGATTTTTGAATAAATCCCAAAGGATAAAGGCCATGAAAACATGTATTTGATTAAAACATTATGCCATATCCTTTAATAAATTATTTTATGTTAATATGGGTTCTTTGATATTTTATAACTATCATCAGTCACTGATTTTTGTTAACTTTTTTGTTGTTATGACTTTACTTACAGCAGTTTTCATCATTTCCCAGATACCTTTTTAACCTTTAATATTGTTTTCCATTTTCATATACATTTCTTTTAATCATCGATCACAAATTTTTTGTTGGAATAATAACTTGAGAGACCTGAAAACCTTTGTGTTTTTGAAACATTTTTTGGCAAGGTGGACAATAATCAACTTTGCAGAATGTGAATGGTCATTGCCTAGCATGATTATAGCTTTTAGATTAAACGTTTTTGGTTGTGACCTGTACCACACACACACTTGTTTAAGAGCTTAAAATAATTCTCTACATTTTGCTTGACTCATCAACTTTAAAGGGATCAATAATTTTACTACCTCAAAACAAGCAAAGCATTAGTGCTAGCTATCATAAATGGCCCTGAAGTTATTACATCCTCATTTGATGAGGCAAAGCACTTTGCAATGAACTTTGCCTCTAATTCTATATTAGATAAGGCCCACCCTTTACCTGACTTCTCACAGAGGACACTTATCTCTAAAATATCTCGGGAAATTTCTAGATTTATCAAAAGCCTTAACTCTAAGAAGGTCACTGGTTCAGATGAAAATCCAAGTGATTGCTTTTATGCATATCAGCCCAAAATTATCTCTAATCTTAACAAAACTTTTTAACTGTTGCCTGGAGAAGAGATGCTTCCAAAGACTATGGAAGGTGTCAACTGTATGCCCTGTTTTTAAGAGTGTGGATGAGTGCTTATCTATGTCACAATATCAACCCATTAGCCACTTTAGTATCATCAGCAAACTCTTCAAATCTATAAACAAGAACACCTCAACAGAAACAACCTCCTGTGGAATAACCAGCATGGATTTTGCTCTGCTAGGTCCACAGATGATGTAATAACTGTCATTACTCACATAATCAGTGACACACTAGAAAATAAATCCATCACAGGGCCATGGGCTTAGCTATATAGGCCTTTGACATAAAGTCTATGGAATATCTGGAAGGACTTGCTCAGTTATCAAATTCTTTGTAACAGATCCATGAAAATTGTTGTTAACAGCGAGTCATCAGAAGCCCATGAGGTCAGTGATGGCATTCCTCAGTTTTTTCTTATTAGTCTTACACTATGATCTAAGAGCATACTCTGATCTTTAGTAAATATTTCTGTGGATGATACAACAGTGGTGGCTTAATAGGGGAAGGACTGGCTTGTAAAATTCAATATATCAAAAAACCAAACACCAGTTCAGTTTTTGGACATATTGTATTCCAACATAACCAAATCCTTCTCCCTTTGAACTTTCACTTATACCTATCATGATGGATAGGTGTTATCTCAAGGAGTCACCATGTCTTGAACATCTACTGAGACTGAAGCTCATCCAAACCTCAAGTAAAACTCATATAATCTATTGCCAAAGTACCATAGTAAGTATCTGACTCTTATTGCCATACCCTGCATTTACAAGAGCCAGTTCAGGCTAAAAATAGTGTACTGCTACCATATCTGGGCTGGAAATATCTAGTCCTCACTTACCTGTCTTAATATTTCAAAAGTATCTACATGGCCTTGTGGGTGATTATTTTCCACTATACAACTCCTTTCTCATAAACAAAACACCACAAACCTCTCTTTATCACTATTTCCTTGGCAAGGTACATTCCTCAGTTCCACCAGTTCTGATCTTTGCAGCTGAGACCTGCTATGCCACAAACTTAAGGCTGAATCATCCTCATTCTCTTCATATTCCTTTAGTAAGAAGTTTCACTTGGACTGCTTGTTCTCAAGAACTGCTGCTTCGTAGAACACACTCCTGACAAGATGACCAATTACTACAATCTTAACCTCTTCAAGTCTATGGTTAACATTATCTTTCCTTCATAACCTCATAAACTGCACTTCATGCCTTCTCTTACACTCATGCAACACCACACAGTAGCCCTCTATCTTGAATGGCTCTTGGACCTTGTATTTGGTGGACATTAGTATAAAATAAAAAAATAATTAAAAAAAAAAAGTCCCTACTGTTGTCTTTCAAGTTGTGAAGTTTGATTATTTCTATGACAGACCTAACCTGAAGCCCAGTCATCAGTGTTGTCCAATTTAGCTCTCCATAAATCACTAAAGCCTGCTACTGAGAAATGCGTGATCATGTACGACATTGCCTAACATTTCTTTTTATGATGTTTCTTAAAGGTGTTAGTTTGGTTGCTCCCATGTTTTTAGCCAATGCTCTTCATACTCTACATCTTTTCTGTTTTCATTTACAATATCAGCTTATTCAAATATTTTCTTGCTTGTCAATCCACTTGTTTTTAGATATTACCCTTTGAATTTTTTCAAATCTCTTAGTGACATTTTTAAAACCAAATATTTTTTCCTGTTATGGCAATGTTTTCCATTTCTTTTTTGATTGTTCTGATATCTGTTCAACTTTCTGTCATTTTCAATGTTGAATTCCAATCACTCAATAACAGTACAATATCTTGACTCTCTTTAGAGGTTATAAATATTAATATAGATCACCAGTAAATTGTCTGAAATTAAAAAATAACTGTCAGTAACTATACTCTGATGCTTTTTTTAAAATATGATGAACAGCCTAAGGTTGCCTAATCTCATGCTACTAAATAAGTTAGTGTAAATATTTCTAATAAAAAACATAAGCTGAAATACACATGGGATATCATCCATATTAAATATGTCATGAAAGTTTTACCAAAATGAGTTTAATACCAATTGGGAAAATATTGGCTTACCCTGTAAGATTTTATAATGCATACAGGTACTTCTGTGAATAAAATAACATTGTTTTAATAGATTTATAAATCTATAAATGTTTTTTATATGCATGCATATTCCTCAGTAGAAATAATAAGTATGAATATAAAATAAATTAGATATTAGCAACTATATGTGTGCGATTACATGCATATGCAAATAACCAAATAAATGTTTATTTTATTTAATTTATGGTACAAACAAAACAGTGCTCAATGTAGTTAAACAGAGCTATGAAGTATATATTAATAAATACACATATACCTACAGTTGTAGTGCAACTTAAAGTTTAATGGTTTCCCAAGTCATCAGGCACATATGGTAGTTGGGTCGCTTATTACAGTTGTTTTTTTTTTTTTTGTTTTTTTTTTAAATACTGGTTCTCATGGGAGGGAAGCAAAATTATGCTCAGATTCAAAGCTCAAATTGAATATAAAGATATTATTGAGGTGTAAATTTAAGATATAGTGTGTATAAAGGGAAATATTGTTGGAGAAAAAAAAAACATGATTTCATAACTTTTACTGTCTTATTGAAATATCATTTACCTGGATTTCTGTAAGAAATACTTCACTGTTGATTGAGTTGATTTTCGGTCTTTTAAAGAATAGGTTGCTCCCTTCAAAATCTTTATTACTGCAATAGTAAGTCAAATTGAAATGTCTTCTTGACAATATACTTGTGTACATGTCCATTTCTATATTTATTCTTAGAGAATGATGGATTTATTTATATATAGTATGTACAGTGATGATGGATGTTTGATATATCTTGTACTAAAATTTAATTTTCTATTATGTGTGTAAATTCTGAATTAAAAATATTCATTTGCAAGCTTAAATTCAAGAAAATATAAAGTGTTTGTCAATTTGGAGTATTTTCCTTGATATTTTTAGTTTGAATTGCTACTATGATTTAAATATCTGAACTTGAATCAAGATAATTTATTACCTTGTTTAGATATTTTCAATTTTTTTTTTTTTTTTTTTTTTATAAGAGATACAAATATTTTTCTTGATCTTTTTTTTTTTCCACATTGAGTAAGATTTAATATGCTGTTATGAATTAATTACTATGACTAAATCTTTAAGTGAAAAATCAGTTATGATTGCATATTATTTTTTACTTATTAAACACAGTTACTACATATTGTTGGATATATCCATTGACAAGTATTGAATTTAAACTTTGCTAAGATAATAATGCAAATTTCTTTAGCAATTTGGGCTTTAATTATTCATACAATATTTTGAACTATCAATATCTTTTTCAAGCTATGTTAAATGCTTACATGTTATACTGCAAGAAATATAGTATCATAATTTTTAAGGCAAGATTCATAAAAGAAAATTAGCATAAAATAATTTAAACATTGCTGAAAAGAAACTGACATAAAATTTAAATTAGCAACAAAAAATGATCAAGGTAAAACGATGCAATTGATTAACTTTGAAATATTCAAATGTAGCTTAATTGCACTCTCATGACATCATTTATCTTTACTTGAACTGGTAAAAATTAAATTTATAGCTAGAAATGAATTTTGGGAGTCAATTTTTAAGTACCAGGAGTAAAAACTGAAATGTTGACTTTGTACCCATTGACAACCAAATCTTTAACTACTTCCCCAATTTTTTTGCTCTAAAAAAATATCAGTGATAATTATTAATCATCTTATGTGCAGATGTATTGGAAAAAAGCCAGATCCCATCATTTTAGATGTTAGACTATTATCATAAGCATGATGGGATAGAAAAGGGTTGATAGGAGCTATACTGGTAGAAGTTTGAAAAGTGGGGCAGGTTATGTGCTGTTATTTGATTGCTCCTTTAATCTTATAAGAGGCTTAGAATAATCTCATGTCAAGAAAAGTGTAATGAACATGCAGTGCAAATGTCATTGATGAATTAGAAAAAAAATCTTTCTTACTGGTCTTATTTTTTTTTTATTTACTAAAACTGTTAATGAAAAGATGAGATTGTTTTCCAAAAAATTTGAAGGAGCTACAAAATAATTCATGTAGATAAGTATCTACATTGTAAAGTTTTTTTCATAACTTTTATTGAAATGTTTGCAGTTATCTGATAACACAATAAATCTTATTTTTTTTTATTGCTATATCTATTTATCTTTGGTTATTAAAATAGGCATAAATATAGATAATTTCAGATGGACAATTTTGTCTTGTATCTCTTTTTATGTTCATAATTGTATTAGGTCAACTGTTATTACTTTAGATAAAATAACTGTGATCATTTCAAGTTAACTTTTCATTCAGATGATTCTTCTTTTATGTGCCATGTCCCTTCAGGATGTAGATAATCATTTGTAGTTCTCAATATATTTTGTCCTTTTGCTACTTCTTCTAGACCCTGTTCTGCCATCCACTTGCTTAAGCCCACGAAGTATGTCACACATTGCTTTCCTTTGTCTCTCTTTCCCTCTATCTGCCCTGTGAGTATCAGATTCTCCAAGCCCTCTTTTCTCATTACATGTCCCAGAAATTTCAGCTGCCTCTTATGTTAATTACAATCTTTCACCTTGTTTGTATCCTCTCCACAGCCTCATTGTTGCTCACATGTTCCGTCCATGGTATCCTTAGCATCCTTAGAACCATACCTCCATTGCCTCAAGTCTCTTCATCTTTGAGAAGACTGTCCAACATTCACTGCCATAAAAGATTACAGATATCACATAGCTGTTCAGTACTCTTTTCTTTATTACCAACAAAATCCTCCAGTCCCATAATACTCTGTGTGGCATTTGGAATGCGTCTTTGGCCATCCCATTACATTTTTGGATCTCGGCGTCACACTTACTGTTCTCTGTCAAAACACTTCCCAGATATTTAAATTTCCACACCTGCTTGATTTTAGTGTCCCCAAACTGTAAATTGCATTTTGTTCTCATCTTTTTACTGATGACCATGTATTATGTATCTTGTAGTTTAGTCCCTTCTTCACACTCTCCTTTGCTACCTTCCTTTCTGTGTCTGATATCAGCACTATATGAATTATAATACATGGTGGTAATACTGACATTTATTTATTAGCTCATTGTTTAACAACATTAAGTTGAGAAACATCTTTTAAGGTATAAATTACTTATTGATGGATACACTTGAGTATCTACATTTGTTTTCCAACTATTTTAAATAAGTTCACCTCAAACTTGAAATGGATTTCATAATTGTATTCTTCAACTATGATGGATTAAGTTTACATTATTTCATAGTATGTTGCATTTAGCTCTACTTAGATAGGAGTAAATTCTTTAGTGTCTCTTATTGTTCCTGCAATTAGATTTTTTCACTGACAAAGTTTTTTATGCTTCTTGGTATATTTGAAAAAGAGACAAAATTTTACTTAATTTACCATTCCAAGTGAAATAATTATTTGGCTTGGAATTGTGAAATGTTAAGCTGATTGTCTGAAGAGTTTCATTGAATATAGAAAGTGGAATTGATGAACAGAGTTCAAATTCCAGCCGAGTCTGTTGCATTCACTTTCTCCTAAATGCCTTTGGAAAAAACATGAATTCACCTCTTCTACCTCAAGTATGGTTTCAATGGCAGGGTAGACTGCTATCTAGCCTTGAGTGACAGTGTAGGAGAATGACAACTCAGAACTGTGGAATAACAAGAAGTCTTGCCAATTCACAGATAAAAAAAATAAAAGGATTGATCATCATCTATGTTCTGAAGATACATGGATTTTTTTTAAATATTGTTTGTGTTAGAGAATTCTATAAAAAGAAGCAATACTCTTATCATTGCTGAATTTGATTTTACACCATGTACAACTACTGATAAATCCAGCCTTGATATTTTCTTTGGGAATAAATGATTTTATAATGAGTCAATTCATAAGTTATCAGTAACTAGGCTCTTTTATTTCAAAACTTATGTATCATTGGCCTTAATAGGATTGTACACTCTTTTGTACTCAAGCAGGAGAAATGGCCATAGGGTACAGCATGCCACACTCTGTAGTAAAGTGTAGAAGGTAAAATGACTTACCTCCTGAAACAAAATGTGCTCATACATGTCTTGCATGCAAGATACTTGGAAGCAAACATGACCAATCTAAAAGCTACCATTTAAGAAAAACCTGATCTCATAGCTCAGAGAATTTGTGAGATGAATTTGTGGCTTATACAAATTTCTGAGCCTCAGCCACTCAATAAAAGGACCATGAATGAGAGCAGCAGAGGCTGATGAGTTGGGTGGTTGTGCTTTGTTTATAGAGTTTTGCTGTAGTCTCACTGTTAGTGATCATAAAAAGACTGTGTACAACTGGTACTTCAAACAGGTATACCTTTTTGCAACAAGAAGCACTTTCTGTACAAATGTGGCAATATCACTCTTACTAGATAGCAAATTTTTTTTTTTTTTTTTTTTTTTAGTGTTATTAGTACAAGGAGTTTGTTCAAGGGTGTTGATGCGGATGTTATATTCTCTTTCATAAAAAAATTGGATATGTACAGCCAAATATGGCTAAATATTTGTTATTGAAAAATTATTAGTGTTGTTTTGGGCTTATATTAATCAGTGAGATTTTCAATTTTTCAAGTGCATTCATTTTGAATGGCTAATCTTTTCTACTTGTATTTCTTTCATCTTATTCCTATTACCTTTTCTTTCTTTTTTTTAACTCCTAGGTCATTATTCTTACTGTTAATAACAATTATGAAATATTTCTGCAATATCAAGTACAATCAAGATTAATGCTTTGAAATCAGTCATCAGTATTGATGAGAAGTGCTTGTACAGAATGGAAGAATATAAATATTGACAAATAGAAACTTTAAATAATATTAGTATATGAAATAGTAGGCAATATAGCTGCAGTAAAACTGAATACTTATTTTTTAATCTTATTAAAAAAAAGTGTAAATTTAACTTGAAGACCAAATTTGTATATTAAATATATGCATGCAGAGTATACAAGCAGCTCTTTGTTTTCATCATTTTCTTCTATTTTTTTAATTTTTTTATTCAATTTTTCATTCTCTAAACCTAAGTTTATTAAAACATTAAATTTTTAGTCTTTATCTTATTTTCATAGTTGAAACCCACAGAAACATTAAATTTTTTTGTGTTGAAAAACTTACAATCCAAACTCTTTATTAAATCTCCCTTTAAAAATCATATTAATTTTATTTATTTCATTTCATCAGTTCTTATATTTTTTCACCTTTGAAACTATTTTATATGGTCTATTCTTGTAAGCTTTTCACAAAGCAATATTTTTATGTTAATGTTTTATCAATACTTATTCATGTTGTTTTGTTTTTGTATATATTTTGTTTAACATTTTTTTTGTCATGAAAAAAAGGCACTTTAATTGCACCATTTTTCTGTGTATTTCGTGTTCATTTTCTCTTACTTTTATTTAAATTTCTGTCTTCATTTCACTTTGTGATTTACCACTTGCTCTATTTTCTATCCTGCTTCAAGGAGGTGGTAAGTATCATCTGACGTGTGCCATTGGCAGCATGTTTTTTTTTCTTTCCTCCCTTCTTAGCAGGAAAATATCACTTTATAGATTCCTTCTCCTGGACCTATTTTGTTCTGAGATCATTTTTGTGACATGGTCTCTTCATCTAATCTTTGCATGTAACTTTTCAAATTCTTTGCATGTGACATTGAAAATAGTCTTTAAAAAAATTGTAAAATGAAGTTGATAGACATTTTTTATGTATTTTAGAATCTGTATATTTGCAGCTTAATTTTGTCAGTTAATGCCCCATGTTTGCCTTTATATAAATGTGTAGAAGCAGGGTCAATAAACATTATTTTTGCTTTTTAGGCAACTTAAATTCTTTCCAATTGTTGATTAGTTTCTGCTTTCAAATTTTTCCCCCATGTAAACTATGTGCATCTACTGCTTCATGTAGATTATTTATTCTGCATTATCCATGCTTTTAGTATACAGAATACCTTTGCTAGTTGTAAACAAAGACATAGTGATAGAATTTGTAAATATATATATATATATATATATACACACACACACACCATCTACTTTGTATCCTGGTTTACTCGATTACAAGTAGCATTGTTTTTTTTTTATCAATGAACATACACACACACACACATATATATATATATATATATATATATATATATATATATATATATATATGATTGTAAATGTATACATACATTTTCTCATTTGTGTGGAGATATGAGGTCTGTTTATAAAGTAACAACCATTTTAAATATCTCTAGAATAGGTTGCAATCTTGATGAAAGTTGTCAACCAATTAGAGGAGACTTTACATGTTTGAATACATATATTCTGCATATCATTGGCAGAAGTCAAGTCTGCACCCAGTTGTTCAGGCTTTGTGGCTGCCGCAATCAATTCCACTGCCAGTGTATCATCCTTCAGTATGGCTCTAGCCCATTCTAATAGCTAGTTGACATCCAGTGCATCCATTTAAGAGGAAGTGTGAAGCATCTTCCTGATACGCTCAAGCAACCCTGCTACAAATGCACATGCAAGTACATGGTCAGACGCCCCTTCATATGAAGTTGACAGCCTGTGGAGGTCTGCCAAGTAGATGTCTACAGATTCATTTTAATTCAAACACCTAACTACGAACTGATCGTATGCTACAAATGAATCTGTGGCAAAGGCAACGTACAGGGCATCCCTGATACAGCATACATTTTTTTTGAGTTGTTAGAACACACCCAACTATAGCCTCCTGTCAATCAAAGTGGCAGAATGCTAGCAATGTTCTACACGCTGCACAGATCACAGACTAGTATAGTGAGACCCCAGTCTGAGCCATCATATTCTGTGATTAGCTTCAGGTCAAACGTGCTATCAACCATGAGTGTCAAAATAACTTGTTGTAATGTAAGCAACGAATGTGTTGATACTGGTGTGGTGGTGGGGAGAGCACTTAAGTGATTTCTCTCTCAACAACTACGGGTTAATAGGCAAAGAGGGAAAAGACACTGGATGTAACAAAATTAACACTGCCTCAGAAACCACAGCAACTTGAGGAAGAAAAATGCCCATAGGACTGACTTCACAAGATACAGTGTCTTGCCGACTGATGGTTTTCCCCCTGCTTTTATTGGCATGATCATCTTGACTAGTTGCAGAGAGGCCCATATCTAGACATGCCAAACTATCCCACTACTAACAGGAAAACCTGGATGTAACTGGTGTTGATAAACTTGTTCACATATGATCCAAGATCACTTTTGCATCTGTATTGACAAGTATTCAACATACACTCTTTTATGGAGCTACTCAGAAGTGATATATCATTGAGGATTCTTGTGTATTGCATAATTGTGTTGGTTGAAACACAGGCATTCATCCACAGAAACCATTTGAAGGATTAAGAAAGCTTTCAGAGATAATTCAGTATGTCAAGCCCAGATAAAACTTCAGTACCTACAACTCGGTGAAAGTGATCCATGTTCTGAAAGACCTTCAATAAAGAGAACACACAAAAAATGTTAAACATCAAGCAAATTGACAATTGACCATCTAAGAACTAGATTTCTGTATTCCACAGACAGTCCAGAAAATTCCCAGCCATCTTTACTGCACATTCTTTGCATCTTCTACAGGAATTATTTAGCAAAGTATTGCATCACTCAGGTCTGTCAGTCCTCTTAAAATTCAAATTTTATTCCCTGCAATTTTCCTCAAAGCTAAAATACTTTTGAAAGAGAAGAGATCAAAAATACACTGAAGCTGCTGATGGTGATCTCTGAAAAAGGTTTTTGCTAATCATTTTGAAAAGTGGAGTGGATATTTGATTAATGTGTGAATACTTCAAAGTATTAATTTGAAGAAGTATCAGCTATTGCCTGAATGACTGGATCTTTTCTAGACAGACTTTATTTTTTCTATGGTGCCTTTTTTTTTTTATAAAACAGGATTTACATATCTACAGTGCTGGGAATAGGTGTCCAGTTAGCAGATACCCTAGTGCTAGGATTAAGGTACAACCTGAAATGAAAATGATTAAGACTTGACAATTGGAAGGATTTCAAGATTTTTATTTGTTCTGCTTTCTTGTCTATGTGTTATTAGTTTATCATGCTTGAGATTTTCTAAACAAAATGATTATCTATAATTGAGTTATAGTATTATGATAAAAGCAGTTCAAAGTCATGTTGATCTGGCCTTATTGTAAGATAATCTCAATTAAATGCTGATATTTAAAGACATCTAAGTTTAGAAGTAGCGGAAAGGAAGGAGGTAGCCTTGTTCTAACAGTGACATGGTGATCAATAACACAGATGGATTTCCTACTTTTAGCTGTTAAAATGAAAGGGGATTTCCATGTATTTTATTCTATAGTTAGCTTTTTTCCCTTTTTTTCACTAATGGAATATTGTTATTGTATGTTAGTAGGCTTTATAATTACAAATATTCTGTGTAAGTGTATAGAAGGTAAGTATCATTATGTAGAAGCAGCAAGTATATTAAGATGAAGAGCATGTCTCATGTATTTAGCATCTAATTATAGTCAGATTAAAAATAAATCAATGTGAGTATAAGTTTCCTCATTTTTTTTTTTTTTTTTTTTTTTGTTAACAATAGTTTTTCATCTTCAATATTTTGAAGTGATGCTTTCATGTAGTTTTTCTATTCATAGCATGTACATGCAAATTATAAACAGTATAACTAACATTCAGTTGTTATTTAGATTTTTAGTGCCGTCACATTTTCATGCAAATATGATCAATATCTTCTTGTCTCATATCTTTTATTAATAAATTTCTTTTCTCTCCACTTTTAATGAAATTTTTTTCCATTGAATATTTACATTAATATGTAAATTCATTTGTGTCATAAAAAATTAGTACACACATAAAGTAATGAGATAAGAGGGCATTTGATATTTACCTAAAAATCAAGAGAAAATATTTGTTTGTAGTTTCTAGTTGCTTGCTTAGAACTGTATTTTTTCTGTAAATCCAGTGTCAAGTATGTTGAGGCCTCCTCTTGCATATCCCATCCTGCAAAATGATATTTTCGATTAAAATTGATTTTTAAATTTGAGCCTATCAATGAAATCATAAAATGCAAATAGTTTTGAACATTCTAAACTATACTGAAAAATGTAAATTTTTTTTTGTCTCCTTCAAACATCATTTTCAAATTTTACAAAGGAATCTATAGAAATATTTCTTTGCTTTTTTCAGACTTTAATGAGAGTAAATTAAATCAAAATTGTAGATAAGAATAACTGAAGCTAATTTTTTTAATAATCTTTGAATGTTTCATATAGATGCTACAATAATAGAAAATAGCTTTTGATTTGCATAGTTTAAAAACTAAAATGATTGCCTTCAAGGAGATACTGTCTTATCTAATTTGTAACATTGTACTTTGACTTTTTGGTTTGATCACAATCAAAAATTTATAAAGATTAATCAATTTCTGATTAGTTATCTGAGTATGGGTTTGTTCATTCTTCCTATAAATCAACATTTTCTTGCCACCAAAGCAGAATGGTCAACATTCAGCAGAGAAGAGAAAAATGTTCAGAAAACTTAAAGCAGATTTTATTTCATGCTTTCAGTGAAGTTTAGTCAGACATTCCACAGGAGAAGATAACAGATCTGATAAATTAAATAACTTAAGTAGAAATTGGAAAATCTGCTCATAGCTAATCCACCCAAATTTAATTTGTATAATATTCTTGAATTTTTCAGTTTGTTCAGTAAAGGTTTTTATATACGCACACCCATACTAAAGCAATGCTTTAATTTGCTTCAAATTTTAAATATTTTTATTTTCTAATTTTTTAAATCATTACTTATATTTTCTTTTTTTCCTTTTCTTTTAATTAAATCTTCCCACTCTATTAAAGATAAGTTTTTACTGAAATTTCCATATTTTCACTAAAAATACTCCATTTTTCTTTCTTTTTTAAACTGTCTTAATATAAAATTTTCTTTCATAATCTCTTTACAATTTTGATTAAATTTTCTACAAAAAACAGTATGTTGATAAATACTGATTGACTCATAGTTACCATAAGATGGATTCTTTTGATTCACTGAAACTTGCAAGTTCTACTTGACACAAATAGTAAATAAATCTTGTAACAACAAAGGTAAAATGACTTGTAGTAAGTGATTATAATGTGTATTTATGATTAAAGAACAACAAAAATAATGCCAGTAAATTATGAAATAGTTTTCCCCTATCAGTGCATCATCAAATAATATAAAAATCATTTGAAAGTTTAATATTTATTATCAGTTTCTGTTAATATTCATTATTATTACTGTTGTAATTTTGTTTGTTTGATATTCAACTTCTCAGTTGGTGCTAAAGCAGTCAAGATTCATAAGCAATTTGGGGTGACTCTGATGAGCAATCTTCTTTTATTTCTTTAAACCAGTAAGGTTCACCCTGTACAAGGCCCGAGGGCCACTCATGGTAGAGGGTTACATTAAGGAGTAGTTTGTATGGATAGGAAAGGAAGATGATGGTTAACTCCAGACTTGAACAGGTTAAGATTGTAGTGATTGGGGAAATATCCTCTTGGGAGTCTGTTTTACAGAGAAAGTGGTTCACAGAAAAAAATTGTTCAAGGGGAACTTACTTCTCACTGGTGAAATATGGAGGGAATGTAGGTGGTTTGCTACAATGTAAGTGACATGGTGGGTCTTAGCCATGAAAGTTAGACCTGCCAGAACCAAGGAATGTAGTTTAGCTGAGCACTTTTCATGAAAGTAGTGATGGAGCAATGAGAGATGTTGGAAGGTGGAAAATAATTCTTCTCCAACAAGAACTTTGAGATGCTTTTGAACTCTTATCAAGACAGGAAAGTGAGGATTGGGATGCTCCCACCCAAATATGACAGCAGTACTCAATTTTTGGTCTGATCAGGCTCTTATAAATGTAGTGGATGAGGAGTCAGGTACTTACTAGAGTGGTACAGGGAGTCAATAATGTTATCTGCTTCTTTAGCGATGGATTGTATATAAGAGTTCCACTTGAGGTTGGGTGTGAGTCCCAATATTCTCTCAAGGAATGGTGCCGCCTCACGGAGACATCCATTCATTGTGATTGGTGGTAGTTCAGTGTCTGATCAGCAGTGATTGAATGTAACTAGTTTGGTTTATGAGGTATTGAATGTAACCAGCCAGTTTTTTTCCTCCGATGGGAAGTTATTACTCAATCAGAAGAGAAGTCAATTTCTGATTGTCAAGTGTTTTAGAGGTGCAACCATATATCATATCATCAGCAAAGATGTTTACAAATGATTTGAGTATATTCTTAGGCAGTTCAATTATGTAAAGTAAAGAGGGTTGGTCCTAGAAATGACCCCTGGGTGATGCCTCTGTTGACCACCAGGGCCTTGGAAGACTGGCTATTAATAACTACCTTCAAGGATCGACCTGTTAGGAAGGATTTTACAATTGTGAAAACACTTCCATAGCTGGATAGCTTTTGTAGCAAACCTTTGTGCTACACTTTGTCAAAGGTCTTCAAGATATCTAATGCTATGGACCTTGTGGTGTGTGTATTGTAAAGAGACTCACTAAGTTTGTGCATAATGATAGTTAAGACATCAGCAGTGTATCAGGCTAATCAAAGTCCATACAGCTTGTTGTACAGGAGATTGTTCCTATCTAGGTGCTTGATGACCTTCTTGTTGATTAAAGCATCAAAAAACTTACTGAGGAAACTGATGGCTCTATAGTTGGAGGATCAATTGCTTGCATTCTTGAAGACTGGGCATACACTTTCCTCCTTCCATGATTTGAGGAAGGATTTCTCCTTCAAGCAACAATTGAAGTACTTAACTCTCTATAGTATTATAAATATATTTTATTTTAAATTAAATTTGTTATCCTATATAGTTCATTGGATCAATTCGACACTTAAAAAAAAACATCAAGACACCACAAAGTCAAATGATTAAAAAAATAAGCATGAAAGTGTTGATGGGAAAAGAAATGTCAAACTATTGAGTAAACTGCAGTGGTTTTATTTTTGTTTTTTATTGTCTCAGGAACAAGATTTCAATAAACTAAATTTCATATGAAATATTCAGTGAAAATTTGAATTTATTTTTCTTGCATTGTTTTTAATTTTAATGATAGCCATAGTTAAATTCCTGCAATATTTTATCATTCTTGTTTATTCTAGGCTTCTATATTTGAGGTTAAATCTCTCTGAAGATACTGCATCAGATCTTCAATTTCTCAGTGAATAATGCAGAAACTTTTCTAAATATTCCCTATTTTCATTCTTTTATTTTTTTTAATTCCTATCAATAACAATTTCAAACATGAATCATTATGTATTTTTTTTCTCCTGAATGAAATTCTGCTTCACTTCTATATCTTATAAAATACATCAATCTGTTAATTTTTAAAAGACATTAAACTTTAAACTATTTTTCATATATCCATTTATGTCCTGTTTTTGTTCATGGGTTTTTCAAAGCTGTTTTTAAACTGTATCAGATGATTTTACCGGATTTTATGATTATTAAGTGTGTAATAATTGTGCTATTTTTATAACTATTTTTATCATATCTACAAAAATGATGTTTCAAACTTGTGTGCAAGTATTTAATTATTATATTATTAAGACTTTATTATGCAGACTACTTGGCTTTTCATCAATCTATTAGTATTCTGTATGTTTGATATGTATTTTTTCTTGTTTGCTTGAAGTACAATATAACTTCAATTTACAAGTTAACAAAATGTATTTATTGATAATCATAGGAAAAATGTACACTTTCTTCCAGTTCAGCTATACCTGAATACATATGCATTAACAGCTTCCATCAAAATATTATTGAAAGAACAATTATCTCAGAATGGTATTTTGTATGTGTGATATTCATTGTTTACAAAAATTCAATATAACTGACTATAAAATTATTGATTTTGTTAAAAGCCAAACATGTACTGTATAGATCAAATATCTTTAGGGTCAATATTTTTTAATCACCATTCATTCATTCTATGATGGTATAATTATTAATGATTATTGTTGCATGTGTCAGGATTTTATATAATTAGTTCATTAAATTTTAAAGATTTACCTACAGTTTGATTACTCTTGACTTATGTTTAAGACTACTATCCCATGAAATACTGGATCACATACCAGATAATTTAACAAAAGAATTATTGACTTCAGCATCTCAAACTCTTGGCTTAGGCAGTTTATAAGAGTTGTTAGAGTATATAACTCCTGCTTTGAATCCAATTACAGACTATTTGTAACTAAATTGACAACACCAGCCAACAAAATAGCTTGCTTCCACTCACATAAACCATGAAAAATACCTAGGTATAACATCTAAGCTCTTATAAATGAAAGGGTAATATTAGAATTCTGTAAGAAACTAGTCCAAATTGATGTCAATAAATCTTGATCAAAACAACATAGAGACAACAAATGTTATATCTTCATTAGCTGAAACATGTGGGACCATTCCAAAAATACATAAATGGAAAAAGATGTGCTTCTGGGATGACAATCTTGAGTTGAAAATATTTATACAAGAAAAAACAAACAGAAGAGGAAAACAATGAAAAGGAAGATAGTCAATAAGTTATAAAGAAAATAACCAGTAACTGATTTATTTTATATAAGTTAATTGGTTTCTCAAAGAGTTAACTCATTGAAAAACCAATATCTCCAGAAAACTGGAAACAAAATTGATTAAGCCAAGTAGCATAGACCATGTGTTAAAATGTGGAGAGAAACTAAAAATCACATCATACAATCAAAACCAAGACTCAAAAATGCTTTGAATAACATTTTAATCCTGAACTAAAGATGCTTGCAGAAATAAAACATAGATTTTATAATGATTGAATATATATCTCCAAACATAAACAGTAACTGATATGGAAACTAAGAAAGCTATTAAAAAACTAAAGAATAATGAAGTAATGTTGAGATTGAACTTTTGAATAGCTTACTTTCTCACCAAATTCAATAACAAGTTTCTCAATTTTATGAAGGAAGTCTGGTATCAGAAATGTATCCCAAAACAGTGGTGTTTATCATGAATTAATGCACTTTGGAAACAAAAAGGTAGCCCCTGAAGACCATCACACATACAGAGGTATTTCTACTGGATCCATTATGGTGAAAGTATTAATGAACAGTGTATTAACTAGGCTCTCAAGTCGACTCCTCACAACCGAATTTGATTTTCGTTCTTATAAGTGGTTTATTGATGGTATATATGTCATCAAGCAGCCCCAGGAAATTGTATATATGCTATGTTGATCTCACAGTAGCATATGACCACATCAATGGAAACTTCCTCTTTTCACTCATTACAAACCACTTTTCAAGCTCTGAATCCACTGAATGCATTGGTCTAATATAGGAAGTTTATTGGTCAACAAAGAACTGTACCAGATAACAGAAACCACACCACTTGAAGAATTGCAACATCAGCAACAGCTAAAATGGATATCACATGTAACTTGAAGAGAAAATAATGAAACAATCAAGATGTTGACATTCTACACTACTTCAAATAAAAGATTAGGAAGGAAAGCCTCATCAATACTCTAAAGTGTGATAACTGTTACTGGACTTGAGAAAACTATTTTCCTGAAAAAAATTTTTAAGAGATTTTATGAATTTCCACCAGTATTAATACTGGCTGTTTGGTCAGTGAATGCAAATGTTTCCTTATATGTAAATAGCTAATATTGCCATCATCATGTAATCAAAAACACTTTTAATATTTGCTGTTCATCTTTGTATTGAGAATTTGAATACCAAATGTTTTCTGAAGGTTAGTGAGATCCTTCTAGAGTTTGTACAATCATTATTGCAAAGTTATTACAGATTCTACAAATACGAAAGTTGTTAAAATTAAGTCATTAACTGTACTTTGCAGTTAGTTCTCTTGAATTATATGACCTTCAGCTGGAAATGAAAACAATATTTTTTTTAACTATTTCACCCCAAGCAAGGCAATAATGCCACTAAGACACGAGGAGTTACTGAGAGTGAAAGTGAATAAGAAGACTTCAGTAATCAGAAAGAGTGGATTCAGGAAGACAGAAGATGGTGATTAACATTATACTTATATTTTTGAAGATTGTAGGTAGCATGAAATCAGAATTTCACAAGCGAGAAGTGGAAGAAAAGAAACTATTAGAATAGAACAGTCAGTCACATCTAGCTATTTCAACAGTGAATCGGTGAGACCTAGTAGCCAATCTAGTAGCATGCTAAAATTCATGTGGTCAAGGTACCAAGGAGAGCTCATTAGAACAACTACTATGAAAATATTCATAAAAATGACAGAGGGGAAACCATATCACTGCAGTGGGTAATTGACTGAATTTGATTTGGATTTTTTCAAGAATCTAGAGAGATATACCTGGAGCACCAGACCAGATGTGGTAACAATATTCAATGCTCAGACAAATGGTAGATTTATAAATATGCAAGACGGATTTTGATGTGAAAAACTGTCTGACATGACACCATGAACCAGCCTTCTGAGCAGCAGACTTAGCAGTTGATTCAATATAATTGCTCCACTTCATCATAAAATGTGAGAGCAAAAATGCACAATGAGTTGCTCTCCTGGAGGCTAGCAACATCCATGCTGATAGAAGGCAAATATAGTTCTCTATGATGATTAAAATATAAGTTTTGTTTTGTAAGTGTTAAAATTTACAAGCCATTTCTTTTCCCAGTGAACTAATTGGAAGTCATTTTTGGGAGCAACTGTCAGTTTTACTTTGTCAGACTTATTGGACTTATACTAATACAGGAGTAAATAGTTGACAATAACATAAATGCCTAGTTTGGGACTGATGACATGAATGTTCCAATTCTTGTTGGGTTAGTTATATTCACTTACATGCAAATAAATTTGGAAAAGATATGAATCCCCCCCCCCACATTCCACCCAACTATGGGTTAATTAGTAAGACTTTTATCACTAATACTATAATAGTATTTCAAAAAAAATATAAAAAATATTTCGGCATTAAAATAACGCAGAGAGGGTGACATGCCACTAACCAAAAACAACTAACCAACCTTCTATACTTCTATTTCTTTTTTTCTTCTTCTTATGTTTCTTCTGTTTCTTTTTCTTCTTCCTTTGTTTCTTCTATTTCTTATTATTTCATTTCATTTTCTTCTGTTTCTTATTCTTTCATTTCTGTTTCTTCTGTTTCTTATTCTTTCATTTCTGTTTCTTCAGTTTCTTATTCTTTCATTTCATTTTCTTCTGTTTCTTATTGTTTCATTGCTATTTTCTTCAGTTTCTTATTGTTTCATTTCTATTTCTTCTGTTTCTTATTCTTTCATTTCTATTTCTTCTGTTATTGTTTCATTTCTATTTCTTCTGTTATTGTTTCATTTCTATTTCTTCTGTTTCTTATTGTTTCATTTCTATTTCTTCTGTTTATAATTTCATTTCTATTTCTTCTGTTTATAATTTCATTTCTATTTCTTCTATTTATAATTTCATTTCATTTTCTTCTGTTTATAATTTCATTTCATTCTGTTTATAATTTCATTTCATTCTGTTTATAATTTCATTTTCTTCTGTTTATAATTTCATTTTCTTCTGTTTATAATTTCATTTTCTTCTGTTTATAATTTCATTTTCTTCTGTTTATAATTTCATTTTCTTCTGTTTATAATTTCATTTCATTTTCTTCTGTTTATAATTTCATTTCATTTTCTTCTGTTTATAATTTCATTTCATTTTCTTCTGTTTATAATTTCATTTCATTTTCTTCTGTTTATAATTTCATTTCATTTTCTTCTGTTTATAATTTCATTTCATTTTCTTCTGTTTATAATTTCATTTCATTTTCTTCTGTTTCCTATTATTTCATTTCTATTTTCTTCTGCTTCTTATTATTTCGTTTCTATTTTCTTGTTATTCTTTCATTTCGTTTTCTTCTGTTTCTTATTCTTTCATTTTCTTCTGTTTCTTATTCTTTCATTTTCTTCTGTTTCTTATTCTTTCATTTTCTTCTGTTTCTTATTCTTTCATTTTCTTCTGTTTCTTATTCTTTCATTTTCTTCTGTTTCTTATTCTTTCATTTTCTTCTGTTTCTTATCCTTTCATTTCATTTTCTTCTGTTTCTTATTCTTTCATTTCTACTGTTTATAATTTCATTTCATTTTCTTCTGTTTCCTATTTTTTCATTTCTATTTTCTTCTGCTTCTTATTCTTTCATTTCTATTTTCTTCTGTTTCTTATTCTTTCATTTCTATTTTCTTCTGTTTCTTATTCTTTCATTTCTATTTTCTTCTGTTTCTTATTCTTTCATTTCTATTTTCTTCTGTTTCTTATTCTTTCATTTCTATTTTCTTCTGTTTCTTATTCTTTCATTTCATTTTCTTCTGTTATTCTTTCATTTCTATTTCTTCTGTTTCTTATTCTTTCATTACAATTTCTTCTGTTTCTTATTCTTTCATTACAATTTCTTCTGTTTCTTATTCTTTCATTACAATTTCTTCTGTTTCTTATTCTTTCATTACAATTTCTTCTGTTTCTTATTCTTTCATTACAATTTCTTCTGTTTCTTATTCTCTCATTTCTATTTCTTCTGTTTCTTATTCTTTCATTTCTATTTCTTCTGTTTCTTATTCTTTCATTTCTATTTCTTCTGTTTCTTATTCTTTCATTTCTATTTCTTCTGTTTCTTATTCTTTCATTTCATTTTCTTCTGTTTCTTATTCTTTCATTTCATTTTCTTCTGTTTCTTATTCTTTCATTTCATTTTCTTCTGTTATTCTTTCATTTCTATTTCTTCTGTTTCTTATTCTTTCATTACAATTTCTTCTGTTTCTTATTCTTTCATTACAATTTCTTCTGTTTCTTATTCTTTCATTACAATTTCTTCTGTTTCTTATTCTTTCATTTCATTTTCTTCTGTTATTCTTTCATTTCTATTTCTTCTGTTTCTTATTCTTTCATTACAATTTCTTCTGTTTCTTATTCTTTCATTACAATTTCTTCTGTTTCTTATTCTTTCATTACAATTTCTTCTGTTTCTTATTCTTTCATTACAATTTCTTCTGTTATTCTTTCATTTCTATTTCTTCTGTTTCTTATTCTCTCATTTCTATTTCTTCTGTTTCTTATTCTTTCATTTCTATTTCTTCTGTTTCTTATTCTTTCATTTCTATTTCTTCTGTTTCTTATTCTTTCATTTCTATTTCTTCTGTTTCTTATTCTTTCATTACAATTTCTTCTGTTTCTTATTCTTTCATTTCATTTTCTTCTGTTATTCTTTCATTTCTATTTCTTCTGTTTCTTATTCTTTCATTACAATTTCTTCTGTTTCTTATTCTTTCATTACAATTTCTTCTGTTTCTTATTCTTTCATTACAATTTCTTCTGTTTCTTATTCTTTCATTTCATTTTCTTCTGTTATTCTTTCATTTCTATTTCTTCTGTTTCTTATTCTTTCATTTCTATTTCTTCTGTTTCTTATTCTTTCATTACAATTTCTTCTGTTTCTTATTCTTTCATTACAATTTCTTCTGTTATTCTTTCATTTCTATTTCTTCTGTTTCTTATTCTCTCATTTCTATTTCTTCTGTTTCTTATTCTTTCATTTCTATTTCTTCTGTTTCTTATTCTTTCATTTCTATTTCTTCTGTTTCTTATTCTTTCATTACAATTTCTTCTGTTTCTTATTCTTTCATTTCATTTTCTTCTGTTATTCTTTCATTTCTATTTCTTCTGTTTCTTATTCTTTCATTACAATTTCTTCTGTTTCTTATTCTTTCATTACAATTTCTTCTGTTTCTTATTCTTTCATTTCATTTTCTTCTGTTATTCTTTCATTTCTATTTCTTCTGTTTCTTATTCTTTCATTTCTATTTCTTCTGTTTCTTATTCTTTCATTTCTATTTCTTCTGTTTCTTATTCTTTCATTACAATTTCTTCTGTTTCTTATTCTTTCATTACAATTTCTTCTGTTTCTTATTCTTTCATTACAATTTCTTCTGTTATTCTTTCATTTCTATTTCTTCTGTTTCTTATTCTCTCATTTCTATTTCTTCTGTTTCTTATTCTTTCATTTCTATTTCTTCTGTTTCTTATTCTTTCATTTCTATTTCTTCTGTTTCTTATTCTTTCATTACAATTTCTTCTGTTTCTTATTCTTTCATTTCATTTTCTTCTGTTATTCTTTCATTTCTATTTCTTCTGTTTCTTATTCTTTCATTACAATTTCTTCTGTTTCTTATTCTTTCATTTTTATTTCTTCTGTTTCCTATTCTTTCATTTCATTTTCTACTGCTTCTTATTCTTTCATTACTATTTCTTCTGTTTCTTATATTATTACTATTTCTTCTGTTTCTTATTCCTTCATTACAATTTCTTCTGCTTCTTATTCTTTCATTTCATTTTCTTCTGTTTCCTATTCTTTCATTTCATTTTCTTCTGTTTCCTATTCTTTCATTTCATTTTCTTCTGTTTCCTATTCTTTCATTTCATTTTCTTCTGTTTCCTATTATTTCATTTCATTTTCTTCTGTTTCCTATTATTTCATTTCATTTTCTTCTTATTCTTTCATTTCATTTTCTTCTCTTATTCTTTCATTTCATTTTCTTCTCTTATTCTTTCATTTCATTTTCTTCTCTTATTCTTTCATTTCATTTTCTTCTCTTATTCTTTCATTTCATTTTCTTCTCTTATTCTTTCATTTCATTTTCTTCTCTTATTCTTTCATTTCATTTTCTTCTGCTTCTTATTCTTTCTTTTCATTTTCTTCTGTTTCCTATTTTTTCATTTCATTTTCTTCTGTTTCCTATTCTTTTATTTCTATTTCTTCTGTTTCTTATTCTTTCATTTTCTTCTGTTTCATATTCTTTCATTTATATTTCTTCTGTTTCTTATCATTTCATTTATATTTCTTATACTTTCATTTCTTCTGTTTCTTATCCTTTCCTTTCTATTTCTGTTTCTTATTTCTATTTCTTCTCTTTCTTATTATTTCATTTTCTTATTTCTTTTCTATTTCATTTGTCTCCTATTCTTTCATTTCTATTTCTTCTGCTTCTTATTCTTTCATTTCTATTTCTTCTGCTTCTTATTCTTTCATTTCTATTTCTTCAGTTTCTTATTCTTTCATTTCTGTTTCTTCTGTTTCTTATTCTCTCATTTCTATTTCTTCTGTTTCTTATTCTTTCATTTCTATTTCTTCTGTTTCTTATTCTTTCATTTCTATTTCTTCTGTTTCTTATTCTTTCATTTATATTTCTTCTGTTTCTTATTCTTTCATTTCTATTTCTTCTGTTTCTTATTCTTTCATTTCTATTTCTTCTGTTTCTTATTCTTTCATTTCTATTTCTTCTGTTTCTTATTCTTTCATTTCTATTTCTTCAGTTTCTTATTCTTTCATTTATATTTCTTCTGTTTCTTATTCTTTCATTTATATTTCTTCTGTTTCTTATTCTTTCATTTCTATTTCTTCTGTTTCTTATTCTTTCATTTCTATTTCTTCTGTTTCTTATTCTCTCATTTCTATTTCTTCTGTTTCTTATTCTTTCATTTCTATTTCTTCTGTTTCTTATTCTTTCATTTCTATTTCTTCTGTTTCTTATTCTTTCATTTCTATTTCTTCTTTTTCTTATTCTTTCATTTCTATTTCTTCTGTTTCTTATTCTTTCATTTCTATTTCTTCTGTTTCTTATTCTTTCATTTCTATTTCCTCTGTTTCTTATTCTTTCATTTCTATTTCTTCTGTTATTCTCTCATTTCTATTTCTTCTGTTTCTTATTCTTTCATTTCTATTTCTTCTGTTTCTTATTCTTTCATTTATATTTCTTCTGTTTCTTATTCTTTCATTTCTATTTCTTCTGTTTCTTATTCTTTCATTTCTATTTCTTCTGTTTCTTATTCTCTCATTTCTATTTCTTCTGTTTCTTATTCTTTCATTTCTATTTCTTCTGTTTCTTATTCTTTCATTTCTATTTCTTCTGTTTCTTATTCTTTCATTTCTATTTCTTCTTTTTCTTATTCTTTCATTTCTATTTCTTCTGTTTCTTATTCTTTCATTTCTATTTCTTCTGTTTCTTATTCTTTCATTTCTATTTCCTCTGTTTCTTATTCTTTCATTTCTATTTCTTCTGTTATTCTCTCATTTCTATTTCTTCTGTTTCTTATTCTTTCATTTCTATTTCTTCTGTTTGTTATTCTTTCATTTCTATTTCTTCTGTTTCTTATTCTTTCATTTCTATTTCTTCTGTTTCTTATTCTTTCATTTCTATTTCTTCTGTTTCTTATTCTTTCATTTCTATTTCTTCTGTTTCTTATTCTTTCATTTATATTTCTTCTGTTTCTTATTCTTTCATTTCTATTTCTTCTGTTTCTTATTCTTTCATTTCTATTTCTTCTGTTTCTTATTCTTTCATTTATATTTCTTCTGTTTCTTATTCTTTCATTTATATTTCTTCTGTTTCTTATTCTTTCATTTATATTTCTTCTGTTTCTTATTCTCTCATTTCTATTTCTTCTGTTTCTTATTCTCTCATTTCTATTTCTTCTGTTTCTTATTCTTTCATTTCTATTTCTTCTGTTTCTCATTCTTTCATTTCTATTTCTTCTGTTTCTCATTCTTTCATTTCTATTTCTTCTGTTTCTTATTCTTTCATTTCTATTTCTTCTGTTTCTTATTCTCTCATTTCTATTTCTTCTGTTTCTTATTCTCTCATTTCTATTTCTTCTGTTTCTTATTCTTTCATTTCTATTTCTTCTGTTTCTTATTCTCTCATTTCTATTTCTTCTGTTTCTTATTCTTTCATTTCTATTTCTTCTGTTTCTTATTCTTTCATTTCTATTTCTTCTGTTTCTTATTCTCTCATTTCTATTTCTTCTGTTTCTTATTCTTTCATTTCTATTTCTTCTGTTTCTTATTCTTTCATTTCTATTTCTTCTGTTTCTTATTCTTTCATTTCTATTTCTTCTGTTTCTTATTCTTTCATTTCTATTTCTTCTGTTTCTTATTCTCTCATTTCTATTTCTTCTGTTTCTTATTCTCTCATTTCTATTTCTTCTGTTTCTTATTCTTTCATTTCTATTTCTTCTGTTTCTTATTCTTTCATTTCTATTTCTTCTGTTTCTTATTCTTTCATTTCTATTTCTTCTGTTTCTTATTCTTTCATTTATATTTCTTCTGTTTCTTATTCTTTCATTTATATTTCTTCTGTTTCCTATTCTTTCATTTATATTTCTTCTGTTTCTTATATCATTACGATTTCTTCTGTTTCTTATATCATTACGATTTCTTCTGTTTCTTATATCATTACTATTTCTTCTGTTTCTTATATCATTACATTTTCTTCTGTTTCCTATTATTTCATTTCTATTTTCTTCTGTTTCTTATTCTTTCATTTCTATTTTCTTCTGTTTCTTATTCTTTCATTTCTGTTTACTTCTGTTTCTCATTCTTTCATTTCTATTTACTTCTGTTTCTCATTCTTTCATTTCTATTTCTTCTGTTTCTTATTTCATTACTATTTCTTCTGCTTCTGATTCTGTCATTTTTATTTCTTCTGTTTCTTATTCTTTCGTTTCATTTTCTTCTCTTTCTTATTGTTTCGTTTCTATTTCTTCTGTTTCTTATTCTTTCGTTTCATTTTCTTCTCTTTCTTATTGTTTCGTTTCTATTTCTTCTGTTTATTATTCTTTCATTTTCTTCTGTTTATTATTCGTTTTCCTCTGTTTCTTCTTTCGTTTTCCTCTGTTTCTTCTTTCGTTTTCCTCTGTTTCTTCTTCTTTCGTTTTCCTCTGTTTCTTCTTCTTTCGTTTTCCTCTGTTACTTCTTCTTTCGTTTTCCTCTGTTTCTTCTTCTTTCGTTTTCCTCTGTTTCTTCTTCTTTCGTTTTCCTCTGTTTCTTCTTCTTTCGTTTTCCTCTGTTACTTCTTCTTTCGTTTTCCTCTGTTTCTTCTTCTTGATCTTCTTTTTAAATTTATTACTCCTTTTTTGTTTCTTCTCTTTCTTCTTTTTTCCTTTATTTCTTTTTTCTTTTTCTTCTTTTTCTTTTTCTTCTTTTTCTTTTTCTTCTTTTTCTTTTTCTTCTTTTTTCTTTTTCTTCTTTGATTTGATATCCTCTCCAACTTTGAGTGATGCTGATAATCTAGCTCCTACCCACACATTAAGCCACAGCAGTTTCCTCAGTACATAAACCATTCAATTATTATTATTGGATTTTTGCCTTTACTTTGTGTAGTTTGAATTGCCCCCAAGTTTTAACATCAAACTTCAAGAGACATGATTTTTATCAAATAGATGTGGTGCTACATACATATATATATATATATATATATATATATATATATATTACAAATCCCCAATAACAACAGGTAATGTTGATTTTTTTTTTTTTTTTTTTTTTTTATTTACATACTACATTCTCTCAAGGTCTTTGTATTTCCTTAGTTTCTCAAATGTTTTCAAGGATATGTTTTTTTTTTTTTTTTTTTTTTTTTCAGCTGGTGCTACATCTATCAGAAGTCATGAGTTTTCAACATAATTTTTCATAATTATTACTAGTCAATTTGCTTTATTTTCCAATCAGTATTAACACTGAAATTGCAGAGGAAGGTAACCACTTCATTCTGTACATAGTAGGTTCACTAGACCAGATATGGCACCAATATTCAATGCAAAGATGAATGGTTGGTTCATAAATGGGCAAAATGGATTCTGACAAGAAAAATTGTCTGGCACAACAGAATGAACCAACCTTCCTAGTAAAAGACCTAGCAATTGATTCAATATAATCATTTCATTTCATGTGAAAGAAAAATGTGAGCCCATGAAGAATTGCTTTCCTTGAGGTTAGCATCAGCCATACTAATGGAAGGCAGAAGAGATTCTCTATGATGATTAAATGAAAGTAGTTTTGTTTTGGATACATTCAAATTTACAAGCCATTCCTTGTCACAGTTAACCACTGATTGTAGGTCATTCTCAAGGGCAGTTGCCAGTTTTACTTTGTCAGAACTTTTAGACTTTGTACTAAGTCTAAGTAGTTTTCATCAGCATAAATACCTATTTGGGGACAGATGGCATCAGGAAGGCTGTTAATGAGGATAAGAAACAATTTAGGTGAGCCTCATCATTCTTCTCTGATAGACAAAAATTCAGTAATAACATATCAGCAGTTGACCTAGAGAAATGACAGCTATATCATTATCTGAAAGGAAGCCATATAAAGTGAGATGTGTAACCAATTCAGAGTTGATTAGATCCTCTAGTGCTTTGCCAAAAAAGGTAAGAATAACAGGATAATAATTCAAGGAATTGGAAGTTTCACCTGAATTCTTAATAGATTTGTGACTATTTGCTCTTTACAGAAGAGGATTTTCAGGAAGCTGGGCAGTAGGAAACTGCAGCAAATTATTTGAGCTGAAACATTAGTATTTCAAAATAATAAAAAATAAAAAAAATGGAGTAAAATTTATTTGAAATCTAAATTACAAATAGATCTTTGATCCTAAGTGATATTTTTGCAATTAGGAGACTAACTTTGTGATTTAGTAGAATGGGAGTTATGCATTAGAACATCATGATAATTTTAAGATTTTTCATTCACTTTTGCAAGATCTCTGATGACCTTTGTCCAGTGTTGAAGGCAACAAATGAATCCTTTTGTAGCATAAAAATGATGTATTGAAGCTAAATTCAAATACAGTCCTCGGTGTTGTGTAATAAATATATTTTTTTTTTCTTGCAGTCATATCCTTTCTTGCATATATATATATATATATATATATATATATATATATATATATTCTTGCAGTTATACAACTATTTTCTTTTCTGAACATAAAGTGCATAAAAAAACTGTACAAATGTGAAAGATGTAACCAGAGTCTTCTAAAAGTTTTATAGGAGACTCATATTATATCTTTTGGCCCATAGCTTAATTAGGACCCATTTTAACACACATCAAACTCTGCAGCATACTTGTGGAAAATACAACCATAATAGCTTCATCCACTTGTAAAAAAAAAATAAAATAAACGTCTAAAATAATGGAAGCATTAATAATAAATCTTTTAGAAAAAAGCCAACACTCAGTAATATAAACTATGAAAAAAAAACATAAGATGCTGGCCGTGTTTGGAAAATAATAATAAAAAAAAACATTTCCGTCACTATAAATATACATCTATAAAAATCTACATATTCAGTTAAAAAGTAAAAAAAAACAAAAAAAAAAACCCTTGATCATAGCTAACAGAATAACTGAAAGCACTCTATCCAAATAGAACATTTGGACAGTTCTTACACCCAGAAAAGAAAATACTCCTATGAATGCAAGAAAAATTGAATAAAAAGCTTAATCACAGTACCTTGTCAGTGATTTTACATGAAATTTTTCTAAAAAAGAGAGATTGCTGCCCAAATAAACATACATACATACACATAGTGCTATAGCTGCCTTCTGTGTTGATTACTAGATTTATATAAGAAAGGAAATTTTTCTTTCTTTATTATAAACTGCATAGAGGATCTTCAGTTCACATGATGCAACAGAACTTCTGTATCCACTTGGTGTGACCGTTGTATAAAAATGTTATCCACATATCAAAGCCCAATCAAAGATTACAATAGGGTTTAACTTAGTACAAGTTCTTTAAAATAATTCAAACAAATGTTGGAGATCTCAAAGGAAAATGGGTAACCCAAATTTAGGCTTTCTTCCCATCACTGTATATCAGGTTAAAACTGAAACCTATACACAAAAGGTTAAGATTCATTATATTGTTCATAAAAATGCTTGACAAATTTTAGAACAGCCAAAAAGTGATTTAAGAGGTGATACTCTGAGCTAAGACAGTTAAGTATGGATTTTAATGTTTGCTTTGTCTATCTTAAAAAGGCTGTACATATAGAGTAGTTTGCTATCATGTCATAATAGTTGCCTCTAATCTTTTGATGTAAAGTGATCCTTTTTGTTTTTTTAGGATTTGTGACTATTTCTTCTCTGTAGTCAAGATGGAAACTTTCTTTACCTTTTCATAATTACCTAATTGAGTTAGATAAGCCAGTTTTTCATGGCTATAGCCTTTCCTTTATGTGCAAGAACTAGGATGATATTTTTGACTTAGTTGAGATCGTGTTAACTGTTTCTTTTCAAGAGTATTATATTTGGTTTGGCTTGTGTTATATTCTCCAAAACTCATGTCACTTACCATTTTAATTCATCTGCCTGATATTTTGGCATTTTTCCTGTTACTTGCTCTTGGAAGGATAATTAATCCTTTCAAAATTATTTGTAGAAATGATGGTGGCAAGTTCCATCTCTTAGCTTAGATTGTGTGTTGAAGCTTTTCAGTATTAAAAAAAAAAGCAAACTTTGCATGTAATTAAAAAAAAAAAAAAAAAGTGCATTGTATACAATTTCCCGGGTTTCTGAAAATTCTTCAGTTTTAAACAAAAACTGAAATTTCCTCAAATATTTGAAGTTATTTTTCTTCTTAGCAATCTAAATGAATATTTGTTACTCGTGTCAGTAATTTTCTTGTTGTTTAATCAAATTGTCAAGAAATATGCCCATTATTTGTTTTTGATTAAAAATTTGTATAACAGATGAAGTTATGCAAAGTGATAAGTTTATTAGAACAAGCATTTTTCATGTAGTATTTAACACTTTAACTTAAATAATATTCTGATAAGAATTAAATTTTAATGATTAATAAATTTTTTTTCTATTTTTTTGTCATGTTCCTTCATTTCTTTATCTATGAATCCCCATGACTTCTTGAGAAAGATAGTGAAGTGGTTTCCTAATACTTTCTACACAATTTTGAATTTTGAGTAGTTCCTCTTAGACTGGCTGCCAAGGTTAGTGTCCAGTCTATCCTGTTATTTAAACCATACATGGGGGAACATTAACAACTTGGAATGTTTTAAACTTTTAAAGCTTAAAACATTTCAAGTTGTCATTGAAGCATTGGAGATATAAATAACACTTCAGTGTCTGAAAATTACTTTTGCCATTTTATCTCAGATTTCACTTGATATATAGTCTTTTTTTCAATTCTACTAATGATATTGTTCAAAATAAGCCTATACTTGTTTGTTTTCTTTTAATATTGTAATTTCTGTTCATTTTAACCATACACTATATGCACATGAATATTCTATTTCGAGAATGTTTTCTCTTCAATAAGACATTATCACCACTCCTCTGTGTGTGCGTTATATAAAGTGATATTTTTGGTGCATAGTTTATATATTTAATAAATAACTTTGTAAAAAAAATGCTCTCATTTAAACAAGAACATTTACAAAAATCATTTTTTACTTTCTCATCTACCAAAAGAATTTTGTAGAATTTGGATATCTCATCTTGTGATATAATGATTAGAAAACTGATCTAGTAGATTATTACTACCTGAGTAGTGAACCTAATACTTATTGGGTAGCCTATGCTTGTAGTTTAGGGCTAAAACTAAACTAGACTTAGTTAATAAATAATCTTCTTCCTGATAACAAGCATATTAAATAATATCGTTGCTGTATCATTAATATTCAGGGCTTTTTTTTGGTACAGAACATTTCTCGTATCATATTGTTGTGGAGTGATTTCGCAGTGGAGGCTTGTATTTGTACTAAATCGGTCCTAAAATAGGTTCAATGTACAAAACGTTAGGAACTTGATATTATAGGTATTACGCAGAGTAATCTTGTTGTGGTCGTTGACTACTTCGTATTCGACTACTGTCGTCCGACATCGACTGACCATCATTTCTATTACTACTCCTACTTATATTAGGTGGGAGAGTCTATTAACTATAGAATAGTTTGTGTTTCACCATAATACATATATAATCATGAATACTGTGACTTTTCTCTGAGTCTAATTTGTCACACAAAAGCAAATATAAAAAAATTAACAAGTGAACTTACATTTTTGAATTTTCAATCTGCAGGTGAACAAGCAAGTAACATATCCACTATGCCAGTATTCTGCTGGTTGAATGGCATGGCAAAATTAACTTGAAAATAATAAATTAGTCTTGGAATGTGCCAATATTACAGTGGTCTCAGACAGAGGACATGGGAGCAACACTTTGATCTAAGGCAGAGTGGACAAGTACTCTGTTCCCCAAGTGATAAGTTATAAAATTAGTACTGAGAATCAGTATTGCTTAAATTATTTAAATAATTTAACTTTTTAATTCATTTTTTATTATTTATTTTACAGGAATTATTATAGTTTGCAATAAAGAAAAATATTTGCTTAACCTATAATCTCATTTTACTAATATTCATTGTGTAGAAATTAGTGATGGGACAATACCAATATTTTTACAGATTCTGATACAATTCTTGATACTGTTCTAAATTTCTAATTCTGATACAATTTCTCGTTCTGATAACTATAATGATTAAAATTCATTATTTTCAGGTCATACAGTTGATTTGGGGAAACTTAATAAACAAAATATTAATAAAACATTTAGTAGAAAAATAAATACAAAAGCTTATGAAATAAAGTTAGATATCCTTTTTATTTAAAAAATGGGGTAAGAGTTTAAACAATTAAGAGAACAATTTCTTTACATGAATCACTTAAGTCCGTAACTAGCTAGAGTTGACATATTGCTTTACTTTGGTTATCATCAGAAATCTTAAAAAAAATTTCCAAACTACACTTTTCTGCTTGGCATTGGATACACTTGTGATAATTGAAAATGATAAACATCAGTTAAAATTTAAATTTTACACTGTTAGATAAAAAATGTTTCTAGTTTCTAATCTGTATAATTTGTAAAGATTCAGATAATAATGGTTTGCTATTAATTGCGAAATAGAAAATGGTCTATTTTTTTTTTGTTCACCTTTTTATATATTTTAAGATTTAACAAGCAAAGGTGCCCTCTAAATATTATGCAATCTCCTTAAAATTTTATATGTAGCATTTTTCAATGAATGGAACAAATTTAGTGGTGACAATTCAATTTCAGCTTACACTTCAAAAATAAGAGACATCCTAATATATATATATATAAAAGTGAATATTGAAGTCAACACTCAGAGGCAACAGACTGTTTCATGCTAGATGCAATCGTCAGGCCACCATTGTGAGTGTTGACTTCAATGGTCACTTTTATATTTACATACACTCTATCTCTGATATTGAGCACTTTTTCCCGTAAAACTAAAACTATATTTTTTCATTCATATATATATATATATATATATATATATATATATATATAATGTTGCAATTCTAATACTCTGAACAGAAAGGCATCATCCTATGTATTGTGGTTTAACTCCTGCATATATTTTGATAAAGTACAAGGAATACCTAATCCTGCAGAACAGTGAAAAAAGAATAAATGTAAATTTTAAATTTTCTTACAGATATTTAATAAGAATTAACTATGAATTATCACAGCAACTTAGTCTTCAATCTTATCTAAAAAAATTAATCACTAATAAGTTTTACTATTTAAAATAAATTTCTCACAACTAAAAACTTTAATAATCTCTAAGAAGAATGAAAAAGTGCTTCTTTTTTTAAAAAAAAAAAAAAAAAGAAAAAAAAAAAGGAAAATGAATAAAAGTTAAACAACACAACCCTTGATTGTTTTTAGAGATATAAGCATTTTAAGAAAACTTTATAATAAATTCTAAAAAATATTAGGAAGTTGAAAGCTAAATAATGCTGATATTGAACTTGATCATTTTATAAGGTATAAGATTCAACTGTTGCAAAGCATTAAAATAAAAGTAAGATTAAAAATGATTAAAATCTTCATAAAGATGAGAGCAACTGTAAATGTGTATTTTTTACATATGATCAATATTTTTCCAGTTATTTATTAGATTATTAGAAGATGAAATTTTAATAGTTTTATTTTAGAAATATTAAAGCAAATCCTGCTAAAAGTGGAAAAAAAACTATAGCTTAATCACGCCAGATAAAAATGAGATAAAAATTGTTTTAATGTTGTTTTTTTTTTATACACTTCTACTTATAAAATTTGCATCTTGTTTGGTGCCAAATGAAAAAAAAATGAGAAAAAGAAGTTCAAAATATTTTAAATGCCATAACATTTAACACAGAAAAATTTAATTCTGCCAAAGAAAAATATTAGTAAAATAAAATTAAATACAATTTTAGATAGAAAGTAAATTTTAGGTTTTTTAATACAGACTTTTGTGTGAAAAATTTTTTTTTTTTTTTCAGGAAACTTCAAATATAAGTTTGTTTTTGTTAAATAAATCAAGATAAAAATCAGTTTCAAAAATTATAAAACTTTAAGAAATACAAGAATTTCGTAAAAACAAATTTAAGTTTCATAAGAAGAATGTTTGCTTTTTAAGTCCCTGTTACTGAAAAGAAAATTTATTTTTGTCTATGTTGTATGCCATGTAAACAAAGATTTTTTTCAATAACCAAGACTAAATGATTTTATGGATTTAAACTATCATAAAAATAAATTGTTGTAATTTAACTTCCTCACCACAAGGACAATTTGTAACACAAGTTAATTTTTTATGTTAAGAAATCAAATGTGACATTGGTAGGAATTCCATACATTGATTTTTTTTTTTTTTTCTTTTTTATAAATTAAAAAAAAAATAATAAAAATTATCTGGCAAAACAACATGAATTCATTTTGTGTTTATATTATATAATTTTAATTGTTAAATTAATAATTCATAATATTAAATAGGTGAATTAACAAGGTTTTTTATTTTGAACTGAAACAGACTTTAAACTAGTGAACTTTATGGAAATTTCAAGAACTGATTAGAAACTTGCACATTTTTTTTTTTTTTTTTTTTTTTACACAAGTTAAAGAAATTTACATCATACTTAGGTGTTATTATGATCTATAAATTTTAGTTTTACTAATAGTTTAAAATCAATAAATATTTATCTTTTTTTTATTAGTACTAGGAATGGAAAATTAAGTTTTTAACAAAGAAAAAAATCCAAAGAATCATTTTTGAAATCAGAAAATAGGTTAAAATTCCTCCAATTCCAACACCCTAAAAGTTTTGATGTTTCTAAGTCTCAATTCCAATTAATTGTCCCATCACTAGTAGAAATGCATTTACATGTCAGTTTAACTTAATTTCCTGTTCAATTCAAAGGTTTTAATTTGTCTTTGACAGTTATCAGTGTACCCATTTCATTCTTAGACTTTCGTTTTTAATAACAATCTATTTTTTTTATCCTGTTAACCAACTTACTTAGAGACATTAATAATAAAATTGAAGTATCAGTTACTCAACCCTCCAAAAATCATTGGTAGTTGCTTTTGATGTTGACACAGTATAAGCAAGGCTTATTGCATTGGGGTTATACACACACACACATATATATATATATATATATATATTCCTTTAACTTAATGGAAAATGAAGAGATCATTAAGGCCAAAGCATTAGAATATTGATATAATTCATGTATGCAGGTATTCTCTTTTTTTCTTTTTTTTTTAAACAAGTAGGTAAAACACTATATTCTATACATGGAATGAAGCTACACACAGTATTAACTATAATATAAAAAGTCCACAACTGTAATGCATTATATAGTGCTTTTTTATATGCACTGTATTGCATTAAAAAAATCACTATAGGTTTGTTCCTATCATTTACAATCTGTTATGGTTGGGTCAGTTTACTCTTGCTTCAAGTTTGAGTTCTCCAACTTCAGATGCTCTAAGGAATTTAAATTTATATCTAATGTTGCTTGATATTGGAAACTTAACAAAAAATTTTCCTTTTTATTTTACAGAGAGATACAACACATACGTGACCCTTAAACTTCAAAATGTGAAGTCCACAACAATTCAGGTGAAGGGGAATAATCCAAGCTGGGAACAAGATTTCATGTTGTAAGTACACTAGCCCATTGTTCATTTTTTATTCTTTTTTTAAATTTCCATTACTTTTATCTTTTTAACAGCATTGTAATTATTTTAAGATCTTTTTGTATATATAACAGATTGTTAAAAAAAAATTCTCAGCTAGAATCACTTCCCAAAATTCATTATCTATTCTGTCACAGAAAAGTTTTATTTATTAAGTGAAAAAAAATCTTTATAAAATCTCATTTGTTTCAAATTCTCCTGCCATCTTTCAAATTCATGCTTCTGTCTTACCAAAACCTTAGAACTCTTCTTTGCTAAGAATAATCAAGTGCCTTTTATAACCATCTAGCAATTAAATGTTCTGTTATCATTAATAGAATTTTATAAAGACTAGAATAAATGGTAATCCAAATTATAAATATGGAGTAATAAGTGTAATGCTTGTCAGCCAAGCTATAATCATTTTTGCCTGATCACCAAAGAAATATGCAATATAGTGTTATTCCAATAGAATTTTATGCTCTTTCTTTTAACTAATTCTGAATTTTATCATTTGCTACCTTCATTATTGATCTGTACAAGTACTTCTCTTAATTGTTTGGTTCTGTGGAAGAAGCTTATTTCTTCACATATTACCATACATCACTTTCTTTGGTTGAAGACCATTGCAATTTGTTGTAAATTATTCACTTTTCATTGCTTGTCACAGTTTGTTTTAACAGCAAAACACACACACACACACATATATATATATATATATATATATATATATATATATTATATGGAAGTCACATATCAAAGCATTAAGCTGGTGCAAGTGGGATTTTCAGCATGTTGGTTATTTTCAGTGGTGTATAATTATTCCTAGTAATGCCCTTATTTAAACTGGTCTCCACAGCCATTGAGCTTTGTGTAACTTCACAAACCACTTTTAACACATTTAATCATTCACAGTAACTTCTCCATAAACTTCACAAATATTCTTTGCATATGAGTTACATTTTTGTTAAAATAAGAAGCATATCAAATGTTGCTTATTTTCTATCATCTTCAATGTTAGTCAACAAGAAAAATTTGCTAACTTTGATGAAATTTTAAGATGTAAAATATGAGGATTTCCACAATACAATTAAAAATTATCTTTTTAAATATAGTTAAAGCTAAGTGTTTTAATAATATCTAATGAAAACATAACATTTTGTTCAACACTATACTTCAAATATAATAAATGCCTTTGTTTTATCACTTTGTTTTTCATACTCCTCACTTGTGACAAGATGTTCAAAATCCAGTTTATTTTTTATATTTTAAACTGTACTCTTGCAGCAATGTTTTATGATATAATCTATTATCTTAAATTCACTGATTTATTAAGATTGTAAAAGATCTTTTAAGAATACATCAATGATGTAGTTGAACTTTTTTATGAGTCATAATACTATGGGGTTATAAAGAAGATATAAAACCATTTCTTTTGTCTCTTCTTTTCCCTGTGATTCCAAGAAATTTGCTAATGGGTCCATTTATTTAATGTTAAATTTATTTAAGAAATATTAAGTATAATCATAAATGCTTCTTCAGTAATTCAGACATAATTAAAAATTCCCTTATTGATGCTGTGGTTGCTCATTAGCTCTTACTGGGAACCAGAGAATGCAAGCATATTATTTTTTATATCTTTTTTTCTTTTTAATAATAATAACTTGCTCACCTTTAGTTTCATAACAGTACTTAGAAACATCCCATGGTCTCCACGCAATACATTATTCTTTGCTGCCACTCAAATTTATACAATATTAAACAGTCCAAACATGTCATGCTCATTTTTGAACTTGCAGATACATGAGGCTAATGCTAAAAAACTCAAATGAAATGAGCAATTTTGATTAACCACTCTCCTTATGACAGGACATCAAATATTTGAGCTAATACATTGATATTAAGCTATAAAAGATTCTGTTTCCTTTGAAAATAAGAATAAATTAAGCAATAAATGTTTCTTATTCCTCTATACTATTCATTGTATTTCTTTTTTTGTCTTGTTTTCTATCTGGTAATATTTGGCATAAAGAGATAAGTATAAATTGTAGTAGTTAAACTATTATTCAAAAAGCTTTTGGAGACCCTTTCTATTAGAGGTGCAAAAGGATATCTGCACAAATCACCCTCTATGCCATTTTCCTGTTCAAAGTAGATTTTTAATGGCAAAAAAAGAGATCTTTAAAAATTGCTGGGATGATAGAAAAGAATTAATTTAAAAGCAGGCACTTCAATAAACAAGTTTCCCCTAAGAGAAATTTATTGCAAACATTTTTGCCCCTATGACCAATAAAATTTAGAAAATTTTATGAAAAATCAAATATTTTCAAAGTAAGAAAATATTCAGGTAATCATAACATGAGACATATTTATGTATTCTTAGTAAATAAAAGGGTATTTACTATTTTTGTTGTTAATAGTAGTATCATGCTATGGGAATGTGTAGGAACAGTATTAGCTGATTATTTTTTAAGAACTTTTTAAAATAACTTGCCCAGATGGTCTTCCTTCTATGAAGACAGTTCTTATCAAGAAAATCAAATCTTAGTGAATTTTTGCTTCTTCTATTATCAGATTCGAAATATTTTGCTAAATGTATAAAACAATTTATATATATTTCTGTTTTATACACTTCAGTCAATGAGCCAGTACACCAGAATTTCCAAAATCTGTACCAAATAGCTTCAATATACATATATATATATATATATATATATATAATTGCAAAATAGGCACTTGCAAATTTTCAATTCCCATTTCATATAGAGGGTATAATTGGTAAATTTTCACCATTTTATATTTTTATTTTCACACATGTGCATTGTTTGTTTTTGATTTTGTCGTCTGCACAGTATAGTAGGATCTGTGGAGGCGCAGTCTGTGAGAAAAAGAGCACCATGATGCAATTCACTCTACCAGAAATTTAGAAACGGCATGCTGTATTGCTTGGCATTTACACTGGAAGCTCCAGTACGAACATTTCATAGTGTTTGGGTGTCAATCTGAGGAAAGTGCAGAGGATTCAGAAAATGTTGGATGAATCTAATAGTGATTACAAAAGTACAGCAGCTCATAAAATACACTCCGATCATTCTGATAATAAAAGAATTCCTGAATTTGTTATAGAGATTCAGGCCATGATTGACAATGATCCCGCCAAGTTAATCAGGTCCATAGCCAGGGACACGGGAGTGTCCGAGTTTCTTATTGGCCAAGTAGTGCACAGAGACATTTGGTATTTCTCATACAAAGTGAAAAAAGAGTCAATTTTTATCCCAAGCCATGAAGGATGAAGAAAAGACCACACTATGTAGCTTTTGAACAAACTCCAGCATCCCCTCCAATCAAACATGCTTTGTTTTTTGTCAGACAAGAAAAATTTCTGCCAGGATAAGATGGTGAACACATAGAACAACTGACAAAACACCAAAGATGAACTGAAGGCAAGGATTATGGCAGTATTCACCAACTTAAACAAAGAGATTGTCCAGAAGAGTTACAGGAGATTCTGAAGTCATCTGGAGGTTGAAGTCAATGGCAATTTTATTCAATAAAGTTAGTCTTTAGTATTTCAAGATATTTTTGTGTAATTTTGGTAAATATATCTGTTAAAATGAGATGCCAGTGTTATTTTCCTTTTTACATAATTCAGATGACAATTTCTTTATTGCACCTGTATGAAAGAAATGCAAAAAATTCTCAGCTGTTATCTACCTTATCAGCCAGAACTTAAAAATAATTTATTATAAGTAAAAATAAATAAGTAATGGAAACTTTTAAAGACTTTTTTTTTTTTAATCAAGTTCACCCCAAGCAAGGCAATAAAGCCACTAAGACACAATGTTTCTGTTCCTCTACCAGCCAAGAAACTCCTCCCAAAATACCAAGTTAAACTGCATTAATGAATGTTGCTTTGAATGGGTTAATTTCCAGATCTTTTCACATGAACAGGAGTGTCCTCCAAGGCTCTGTCCTGGGTCCTACACTGTTTCTGATATTCATCAGTAATCTGCCTGATGTCATCAATTCCGAAGTAGGCATTTATGCTGATAACACTATTATTTACTTCTGTCTCAAAAGCAATTGTTAGTTGACAAAGTTAACCAGGCTGCTGCTCTTGAAAAGGACCTCCAATCAATGGTTGATTCAGGCAGGAAATGGCTCATAAATTTTAATGCTTCCAAAACAAAACTGCTCTCATTTAACCACCATAGAGAAACTTTCCTGCCCACCATCAGCATGGCAGATGTTAGATTCATGAAGAGCAACACACTGCCTTCTTGACTTCACATTTTCAAATGACTTTAAGTGGAACGACTACACTGAATCAATAGGTGCATCTACTGCAAGGAAAGTTGGGTCACTGTGTCATGCCAGGTTTTTCTCATCAGAGTTCATCCTGCACATTTACAAATCTACCATTTTGTCTATGCATTGAATACTGTTGCTATATCTGGTCAGGTGCTCTTGCTATTCATCTCAAGGTTCTTGACAAAATCCAACGAAGGATCTGCAACGTAATCAATCCTGACCTGGCATCTTGACATCAGTCACTTTGTCATCAATGTGACATGGCTTCTCTCTTTCTCTTCTACAAATATTTTCTTGCCTACTGCTCTGACAAGCAACTAGATTGGCATTTAAATGTAACCACCACTTCTACTCCAACAGTTTCTTTTCTCAAACTTCCTGCCTCTGAAACTACCTTCTGTTTCCTTGCTTCCCTGATAACTACAATCTTCAAAAATTTAAATGCAACATCAAATGCCATCTTCTATCTCATTGAACCCCCATTCAGTTTTTGTATTTTCCTCGGTCCCTCCTATACCCAGTCTTTTCTCTCACCTTCACTTTCTGTAATGGCCTGTGTACTAGTGGCATTCCCACTTTGCTTGGGGTGAAATGATTAAAAAAACAAAAAAAAGGGGATTACTGGGCGTGGAAGAATTAGAAAGCAGAAACATTACTAAGGAATAAAAACAAAAGATGAGTAATCAGGAGGACAGTAGACAGCAATTGACATTGCATTTAAATTTTTGAAGATTAAAGTTGACTGGAAAGCACATTCAGAAGAGAGTTACCAAGCAAGAAGTGCAAGAAAAGAAACTGATAGCATAGAACTTGTGGTTACATCTGACTAAATCAATTGTCACCAATCTAGTACTGCACTTAAATTCATAAAATCTAGGTACCACAGTGAAAAGCTCATCCAAACAGTTATGAAAGTTTTTATAGAAAAGACACCGAGAGGCAGCCTTATGGCAATGGGAAAGTAACTGAAGCCGAGATGCCAGATCAGGACCAATAATATTGCTAATTATTCTTTGGATTTTATTGAGGATCTCTAGACATATAACAAGAGCACCAGACCATATGTGGCAGCAATATTCTAAGCATGGACAAATGGTAGGCATGGATATATAAGAGATTCTATAGAAAAAATTGCCTCACATAACATGGTGAAATAACTTCCTTAACAGCTGACCTCACAATGGATTCAATATAGTCTTTCCACTTCATGTCTGCCAACAACACTAGCCCAAGAAGACACAATAAGTCACTCATGGAAGTTGACATCAACCAAGCTGATGGAAGAATAGTTTAGCTTTGGAGTTGTTAAAATTAACTAGCCATCCTTTGCTCCAGGTCTAATTTGACATTATTGGACTGATCAGACTTACTATCAAGACATGATTAAATGGTTGTCATCCTACCAAGTTGAGAGCTGATGTGATCAAAAATGTAGTTGATTAAAATTGAAGACAAAGTAAGGCCAAAAATAGAGCCCTGGTGAATACCTGCATTAGTACAAAAGAATCTAGAAGAGTGAACATTCAGGATAACTTTCATTTCACGATTTGATAGGAAAGAAATTTGGCCAGACACACCATAACTTTTCAACTTGTGAAGAAGATCCTGTATAAAGCTTTTGTGATGTCCAAAGCAACAGCCTGAGTTTCACCATTCTTATCTCAAGCTTGATAGACTCTTTCAGGAATTATCGCCAGTACATCAGCAATTGACCAAGGAAATGAAAGTCACATTGCTTGTTCGAAAGAAAGCCCTGTGATGTGAGATGTTTAACTAATTCAGCATTGATTAGGGCCTCTACTAGTTACCCAAGAAGTAGAAGGCTAACAGGCCAATAGTTGAAAGGGTTGAACAGTTCACCTGGATTCTTAAACTGGAACAATAGATGAGGATTTCCAAAATCCAGGAAAGCAACAAGCAGCAAGGTATTTATTAGACAGTTTAGAGAGAACAGGAACCAGCTCAGGGAGCATACTTCTTAAGGACTATTATAGGCATATCATCCAGTTCACATGCTTTGTGTGGATTCAGGTTAGAGATGATAGAAGAAACCATAGAAGGGGTTATATGCATATTATTCAACAGATTCATTTCTAAGTGGAAAGTTAGGCAAGGATAACCCCAGATGAGTCAAGTTTAAGGACAATTTACAAGCTAAGCATTCAGCTTTATCAGTAGAAGTTGTTAACATCTTATATTGTTTGACAAGATGAGGAATAGAAAACTTACTCATATTTAATACCCTATTACAGAATCACTAGTAATCACTAGAGCTAAAGTCGTTAGATGCAATATGGTACCTCATTCTCTCAGCAAACTTAGATTTAGCTCCTTTGAGGACACATTTGTATTTATTACCTGCAGCCATGAATAAGCATCTATTATGGTGAGAAGTGTCACACTCATATAGCCAGAAATAGTGTTTCCTGTAGGCTGTAGTGGCAGAACATGATGACGTGAACAATGGAGAAGATTGAGGTTTCACTTGGTATTTCTAAGAAGGAATGAAAGCATCTATACCTGCTTTGACCTTAAAGGAATTTTTAAGTTTCTATTACTTATTGCTAAAAATTATTTTTATTTTTAGATAAAACCATTTTCAATCATTTTAAACATTCTTGGAGTTTTTTAAAATTCATATGTTAAACTTTTGCAGAATGTTCAAAAACTATTTTGGCAAACAAACTTTTGTTTGGTAGATGAATCATACAAGAGGAAATGTAAGTCTGGTGCTTAAAAATGCAATAAGAAAGTTGTATGCAAAACTGCTATGTCAGTTGTCCCTGTTATGCAATTTCAGTATCCATTCAGATTCTTTGGAAGAATTTCCAAGTCTCTAAAAATAGTATTTAAAATAATTTCCAATTTTCATTATTACCTGAAGTCAATGATGTTTATTGTAATGTTTGTCAGACATTTATCATTGGCTTCATAAAGTTTTCCTACATTTATTTAAGTGTTTCTGAACACACAATATCAGTCATACAATGCATCAATTCTAGCATTTCTTTTAATGCAGAAGTGATTTGGAATCTTTACTGGCAAATGAAGACATTAATTTGAGGTGGAAGCAATTATAAAAAAATGCTGAATTCTGAAAAGCATGTTAACTGAAAGTCAACCCTGCTATACAGAGGTCATCATAATGAATCATATCTTTACCTTGAAAACTAAAACACTAATCACATTAACTTTTAGTAATGATGCTGCTTCTTATCCAATTTGATGGACCTTTAGCTCGTCTCATAGGCAAAATTGTTGTAAGTATCAAAAAAAAGTTTGTAAGGGAGGGGGAATCAAAAGGATGCGTAAATATTGATGTTATTCCAAACAAGTGCAAACTGTCAGATTTCAAAGTCTCATATTTTATAATTGTAAATCAAAAATATATTGACTAAATGGATAGGACTAAGGACACATCACTAATTGGCTAGGAATTCTTCATTTTGGGTTATGTTTTCTGAATTAAATGATTTAAAAAGTTTCTTTTATAAAGTTAGTCATGCCAACAATATAAATTGAATTAAAAATGGAAAACATCACAGGTGAGTCATTTGATAGAACTGCTACTAACATGAGTGTGGTAAAATATGAGATAGCCCTACAATTTGAATACATTTAATACTTTGCTCATGCCCTTAATTTGGCATCAACAGAGATGATCTCAAATATTCTGCCAATCCCATCTTGATCAGGCTACACCATTCAACAGTGATTTTGTTTTTGGAAGCGGCCAAGAGCATGATCAAAGAACAAAATGTTTTATATTATCTACATTGTATTTTTCTGAGTATTACCAAGTTCTGTTGGCTTTTAAATACAGAAAATGTTCAAATTTCTTATTGCTTTTGAGAGGCTCCAGAAACAATTATATTGCTGTCTAGTTACCCTATTTTTATTTGTTGAAAAATACTACTTGGTTTATGCTGATTTGTCAGATTTCTTCAAAACTATTTTTTCTCATTTACTCTCTTGGTATACTCACTTCAGGCATTTTAACTTCTTTCAAACTTTGTAGAAGGTAGCATAATATTGATGTGTGCAAGAATTAGTTCTCTATAAAACATAATAATTTTAATAGAGAAATTTTATCATTGCCTTTATTAGTTGATTACAATGTTATGGAATTTTTAAAAGGGCTCTGTGTCTATATATTTTCTGTTAATGAGGTGAAGATAATACCAAATGAAAATTTACTTATGTATACATACAGAGTAACATTTGATCAGTAACATCACTTTTGATACACAAATATGCCTCTTTTGACTAGATGAAAAAAAAATCCAGAAAGGTTTTCCAAATCCATTACAGGGTCACAATGGTTCATTAGGCTTATACAGTGGAATGGCTCTCCTTCAGTGGGACCCCATTTATTCATTATTCAGAGATTGGTCGTGCAAATAAGAAAGTCTTTTGAAAATAATACTATTCTATCCATTACAGTTGAATTTTTGCAGCATAGGTTCAACACTCTCTGGCTGAATCTAGAATCTCGCTGTTAGTGAAGTCACTCCAATATACTTCAGGAATGTTGTAGAGACTATGCTTTTCAAAGCACTTGAGTAGGCACAGATGACATTAATATAGGATTCAGAACAGTTACTATATAAGAGGGTGGTTTTTGTCTATTAAAATAACTCTTTCAAATAAATAACAGTCTCATTATAATTTTCTTATAGCTGCAGATATATAGAATTGGTAAATAAGCACAAGGTGTTGCTGAAAAGTCCTCAGCTTAACCCACTTTCCAGAATCTGACAAAATGACCAAAAAGTAAAATTTGTATAATAGGAACATATTTTTAATGACAATTTTCTAGTTTAACAGTGAGTTACAAATTGGATGAAGTCTATTATATTTTATCATTACCAATGATGAACTAATAACTGCTATTTAGAAATTTTTGTAAACATCTATTGGCTATTACTTTATTCTCTTCCTGGTATTTGTGTTTTTAATATCTTTTTATTTTTAGTTTATTATATTTTGTAAGCAAAAGGCTGTGCATAACATCATTGATGTATTATAGAAATAACTGTACTTACAATTTAATGTTAAAAACTAATCCCCATACAATTCAATTGCAAAGATTAAAAAAGAAAAATTTTCTTCAAAAATAAAATCTGTTACAACCCTCACACATTTGTGCTTACCAACACATGCTGATACATCATTACACATTTATATATGCATAGATGAACATATGCACACATCTAACTTACACTTTTGCCACTTTTATGCATACAGACATCGATAGACACTTGAAATATTTATACAGACTATCAATATTAGTGAAGCATATTTGTACATACTGTAAGTGAAGAATTTATATATATGAGCATTTGAGCATTTACATAGACTAAATTTATATAGGATTTTTTTTGTTTTACTATGCAGTCAAATCAAGCAGCATCTGGTTTTTCTCTTTGTTTTTTCTCTTCAAATATCTCTTGTTGAATAAGACCAACTGCTACTTATTTATGCCTGTCCTCTCTGCTATCAAGTTCTTTTCCCACTTTATATTTTACACATATGAATTGTTGTACTTTGCATAATTTGTAATGCATTAACATGGTAGTGTGATATTTTATTTTCTCCTCTTGTGTAAAACTTAACTTCTTTAGTTAGTGTATTCAGATTATGTACACATCTATTAAGTTTGTTTACAATGTTTCAATCAATAAAACTTCAAGCTTTCTCAGGTAGAATTGAGAGCACAAGGAAATAAAAAAAATTTTCATGCTAGTCTAAATTCTTTCTTCCTCTCTTTCTTTGATTTCACTAATTATTGGTAAACCTCCACTTTTAATTATCAGTTATTTAACTCTTACTAGTTATTCAATAATTTACTCCTCTTCATTATCTAAACCTCTTTTTGAAGTATATTAAAATTGTTTTTAATATAATGTTTTTTATATATATATATATATATATATATATATATATGACAACAGCCTAAATTGTAATTAAAGCAAAACTATCAGCATGTGGAAAAAACACCTATATAACAGTTACATTTATTTGCTGCAATGAAATTTCAACAATTAGTATTTATCAGTTCATATTTCTTTAATTCCAACATGCAGTTGGATGTTAACTCTTAATGATTTTAGTCATGACAAAAAAAGAACCTGCTTATACTCAATGCTAGAATTAAGTAACTTAAGATATTTTTCAGAGTGACAAGCTAAATCCAGCACATACTGTGTAATAACTATGTTGAGCCATTTTATTTTATGGCCAGCTAAAGATATTCTCAAGTGCCTTATGTACCAAGCAATGTTATTCTGGTGAAAGGCATGTACACATTATTATTATTATTTAATCATTTCACCCCCAAGGAAGGCAATAAAGTCACTAAAATGCATGGGGCTACTGAGTGTTAAAGAATGTGAGGAAAAAAACATTAAGGAGAGAACAATAAAAGAACAAGAATCAAGAAGACAAAAGATAACAATTGACTTTGCATTTAAATTTTTCAAGAACAAAGTTAACTGGTAAGCAAGAAGCCAGAAGAGAGTTCCACAAGCAAGAAGTGTGATGGAAGAATCTCTTAATATAAAACTTATTTTTACATCTCACCATTTCAGTTGTGAATTGATGAGACCTTGCCATCAATCTAGTACTGCACTTAAAGTCTAGGTACCATAAAAGTTTATCAGCACAATTACCTTGAAAGTATTTATAGAAAAGGCACAGGGAAGCTACATTATTGTGGTAGGGAAGTGAACAAAGCTGAGATGTCAGGTCAGAACCAATAATATTGCAGATTCTTCTTTAGATTTTTATCAAGAATCTTTAAATATTTAACAGGAGCACCAGACCAAATGTTACAGAAATATTCAAAGCCAGGATAAATGGTAGACTGAGATATGTAGATTGTGGCGGGAGAAATTATCAAGCATGATACAGTGAACCAACTTTCTTAGCAACAGACTTAGCAGTTCATTCAATATAATCTTTCTACTTTGTCAGCAGAAAATCTTAGTACAAGAAGGTGCAATGATTCACTCTCCTGTAGGTTAATATCAGCCATGCTGATGGTAGATAAAGACTTCTCTCAGATGATTAAAAGAGAGATGTTTCATTTTGGAGGCATTAAAATTAAATTGTTTCTTACCCCAGTTAACAACAGATTGTAAGTCATTATTTAAATCAGCTGCCAATTTGATCATATTGAACTGATCAGACCTACTAATTAAAATGGGAAATTGTTGTCATCAACATAGATACCAAGTTAAGAACTGATGACCTCATGAAAGTTGTTGATGAAAATTAGAAACAATGAAGATCCAAGGATAGAACACCTTTATTAACACAAAAAGGTCTAGAAGAGTGGCCATTCAAGACAATTTTCATTTCACAATTTGATAAGAAAGACTAGATCAGTTCAAAAATTTGTTCATATTTACCACAGCCTTTCAACTGAAGATTATCAGTATGCAAAACTCTGTCAAATGCCTTTGAAATATCCAAAGCAATATCCTTAGCTTCATCATTCTTATCTAAATTTACACTTTCAGCAATAATTCATTAATGCATCAGCAGTCGTCTTAAAGAAGTGAAAGCCATATTGCTTATCTGAAAAAGGCTCTGTGAGGTGAGATGCTTAAACAATTCAGAGTTAATTAGAGCCTCTAGTATTTTGCTAAAAAGAGATAGAAAGCCAATAAGCCTATAGAAAGATCAGACTGTTTGCCTGTGTTCTTAAAGACTGGAACTACAGAAGATTTCCAGCAAGCAGGGAAGCAACAAGCAACAGAGCATTTATTGTAGTGTTTAGAGAGAACAGGGGCCAATTTAGCACATTTAACAACTATTGCAGAGGTATAAAGTCCACATGCTTTGTGAAAATCCAGTTTAGAGATCATACCATGGACATAGTTCTATGCATATCACTCAATAGTGCCTCAGTTCTAAGTAGTAAGTCAGGCAATTCATCAACTTAAATAAGGAGACCATCCAGAAGAATTGCAGGAGATTCTGAAGTTGTCTGGAGGCTATGGTTGAAGCCAGTGGATTTTTTTTTTTTTTGTTTTTAATAAAATTACTCTTTAGTATTAGTTTTGTGTAATTTTGACAAACATATCTGTTAAAATAAGATGTCAGTGTTATTTTCATTTTTGTCTAATTTAGATGAGTTTATCCATTGCACTCTGTGTGTGTGTGTGTATGTATATATATATATATATATATATATATATATATATATTAATGCATTTGTGATATTTTTTTAATTTGATATGTAAATGAAAAATATTTCCCCTCAGCCTGGATATCTTATTTGGGGAAATGTGTAGAAAAACTAAAAGCACTGATTTGTTCTAACATCTCCGTAAATTACATTTTTTCTTAAATAATCAATTAATAAATATTATCATAAGTATTTTAAATCTTTTAAAATCTAAATACAAATATCCTCTGGTTATATCGTGTAATAAACATTACCATTCATGTTTCTTATTAGGAAGATTCAAATCATCTTCACTTGTTCAACTTATTCTAAAAAAGGATTTTTATCAAACAGAATTTCTCATTTATTCAGTAACTCAAGAGCTTTCAGCTTTTTCACTTGCTTTAAGAAAAAAATGATGTGACTGAATATTAGCTTTTTTTTTTTCTTCCATCTTCTAAATATCACCAGCAGTGTAAGCATTCATTTCAGTTAGGGTACAAAAAGAAATCCCCAAAGAATAGCTAATCCCAAGCTTTTAATAATATTGATTCCTTGTGTACAGTAAATAAAAATAATTATGATGGTAAAACTTACTGCTCTTATTAGAAGAGTAAGTTCTGTTATAATTTTTTTACTTTATGTCCATAGCATAATATATTTGATGCTAAACCTTCTTGTTTCAGGTAAGTTGAAATCCTTTTACTGTTAATATTTTATATATTAATAGTATTTTGACAGTATCATCCAGCCTGACTAATCTCATAGTTACAAACCTCTGTGACTTGTTTATTTCTGTTTGGCCATTTTGTGCTTACAACATTCCCAAATCCGGTTTATGCTATGATAGCTTGACTTTAACTCTTTCAGATTGAATTTACTAATGCCGATTTCACATTGGTTTACTTTTGTGTTTTGTTTTTTTTTTACTTTCTAATTTCCAACTTAGATATAGAATGGTAAATTTATTGCTTACTGTTAAACTTTCTCATTAGTTTTAATTTCATTGATAGCATTGTACTTATATAGTTTATTTTATGCATAAAAATAGTCACTTGTTTAAAAAATAATTTTATACTATTTTTTAATAACAGTATACATTCTGGAAAACTTAATTCTTAGTGTTAAATTAAAATATCACTTTGGTCTATTTCTGTGTAAGCAAAAGTGGGTGACTGAATTGTGATTGTGACCTCAATACTGTTATGCCTACAAGTAGAACAGTCAATCTGTATGCAGGCTAGTGCAGTTACTGCTACTCTCACTACTATCTTCATTGGTAGATCCATCAGTGGATTCATTGGTTCTATTGATTTTTGTAACATGGACCAGATATAGTGAGTGTAATAAATAGCTCCATTCTTTGGCAATACCAGTCACTGTAGTGGAAAATCCTTTTTTTTAATTGTTTAAAAACATATATTTAGCTATATGTTTATCCAAAAATAAATTAGGGCCTGTTCAAGAAAAATTACATCAAAATAAAGATATTAGTATCCAAGAAAACTTTGCACTGTTTTTAAATCTTAATCCTTTGTTAATTTATAGCTCAATTTTTAATGTAAGGTTTTCACAATAAATTTAGAAAATATAAACTTTGTCAGGTATATGCAAAAAATCACTTTTATTGGTTATGTTTATACATTTCAAAATTGCATTAATTATGTGTAAAACTTCCCAGCTCACCTTTTTGTTTTCAAGTTGTTAAATGGTACTTACAGTACATTATAATGGTATAATATTGACATTAAAATATTGATTTTATCTTTATATCATAGGTACTTTGAGATTAATTGAAAAATAAGTGCTTTGATGAAAAATCATTAAAATAAACGATGAAAACATTTGCGATCTATTGGCCTTCATATAAATATTTTATATCAGTTTTTGTTAAATTTATTTATTCTTTCAAAACTAATTTATTCTCCCTCTTTCATATATATATATATATATATATATATAAACTCTTAAAGTTATTTTCTTTCAATAAAGTATAGTACTATTAGCAATTATTCCTTTACTCTAATCAAAACTTTAAAATCTATTGTCTCATTTTATTTAAGTTTCCTTCTAAAATGTTCTATTCATATTGCATTCTTTTGTCACCTTTAGTTTTCTTTTTAAGAAATTGTCACTTAAAACTGTTGCCTTTGTTGAAACAGTTTTTCTATGATGCATTGTCATTTCTAAAATAAGCAGATAAATATTTTTCAACATGTTTGACTAGAGAGGAATGACAGCATTATATTTTAATGCTGAATCTCTCATTTTCTTGTTCAATCCTCTTATGTCCTAAAGCATTTTCTATTTCTGAACATATCTTCTTTCTCAATTATTCATGGCTTCATATCTATACTTATCTTTTCATGCCTATACTTCAGCTAATTATCTTTGTTGTATACTCTGAGCCTCTGTACTATAATGATTTTAATTACTGCTCCTGCCTTTTGTCTTTGTTCACTGTTTATCCAGACAGTTTCACTTCTGCAGGACCATGTTATCATCTACAGACTTTGAGAAATACCTATTTTCAGATTCTCTCAAAATAAATGGGTGGTAGGTTACTGAAAATTTATCAGACCAACAAAATATCTTTCTTTTTTTCTTCTTTTTTTTTTTTTTTTTTTTTTTTTTAAGGAACTTTTTTGGGTTGGATCAAGAAGTTTTCAGCACCCTTCTTGTATATTTTTTTTTTTTTTTTTTTTTTTTTTTTTTTTTAAGCGTTTCACCCCAAGCAAGGCGGGAAGCGACTAGGACACAGGGGGTTACAGACAATTTGGAGCAAGATCAGATAGGAGTGATAGAAGAAAGGATGAGGAGAAGGGTAGTGGATAGATCACAGCAACCGGAGATGTCAATTGACATTACATTTGAATAGCGAGAGATTATAGCTCTCAGGGAAACTGGAATAGGGAAGGGAGTTCCACAGGTGAGAGGTGCGAGACATGAAGCTATTGGAGTAGAAGAGACGGCTACATTTAGGAGTTTCAACAGTGAAGGGGTGAGAGCGGGATGCCTGCCTTGTAGGGCGCTTGAACTCATGAAGTCTGGGAACCAGCAAATGCAGCTTCTCAGAGCAATTGCCATGAAAGTATTTGTAAAACAGACAGAGAGAGGCGATGGCGCATCTGTGAGAAAGTGACTGTAAATGAGATGCCAGAGCATATATATTAGAGGTGTGTGTACTTGAGATAGCATTTGTAATTTTATAAGCAAGAATATATATATATATATATATATATATATATGTCGATTACTTAACTTTTAAATATCAAGATGTGACATCAATATTCAAAGCATGGTCACATGGTAGACTTATAAATATGCAAGATAGATACCGGTGAGAAAAATTATCTAGTATGACACAGTGAACCAACTTTCTTAGCAGCAGACCAAATAATGGATTGAATATTGTCTTTCTGCTTATATAGCCGACAATCTTAGACCAAGAAGGTGCAACAAGTCACGCTCCTGGAAACAGAAAGGGGCCTTTCAGGTGATTAATAGAGAGGATTTCTGTTGCTTGCCCCAGTTAACAAACTGTATGTCATTTTTTATATCACCTGACAATTTCATCTTATCGAACTGATCAAAGTTATTATTAAAACAAGAGTAAATGGTTTTGTCATCAGCAAAGATATCAAGTCGAGAACTGATGCCATCAGGAAGGTTATTGATAAAAATTAAGAACAAAGTAGATCCAAGGATAGAGCCCCAGGGGACATTTGCATTAGTACAAAAAGATATAGAAAAGAGGCCATTCTGGACAGAAAAAACTGAATCAGTTCAAAACTTTGTTCAGATATACTATACCTTTCAACCTGTGAAGAAGACCAGTATGTAGAACTCTGTCAAATACTTTCAAGATGTCCAAAGCAACAGCCCAAACTTCACCATTTTTATGCAAATCTTGATACTCTTTCATTAATAATTGTTGGTACATCAAGTGAAAGCCATATTGCTTGTCTGAAAGAAAGTTCTGCAAGGTGAGATGCTTAACCAATGTGAAGTTACTTAGTGCCTCAAGCAGTTTACCAAAAAAAGAGGTAGTAGGCTAATAGGTCAGTAGTTCAAGGGATCAGATGATTCACCCAAGTTCTTAAAGACTGAGACAATGGAGGAGGATTTTCAACAAGCAGGAAAGCAAGAGAGGCATTTATTTTACAGTTTAGAGAGAACAGGAACCAGTTCCGAAGCACATTTCTGAAGGACTATTACAGGGATACCATTAAGTTCACATGCATTGATTTGCTAAGTAATTGATCCACTTTATCTGTTATCTGAAAGTGCATGTGCATAGTCACAAAGAGCCATATTATTGTTTGAAGCTCCTGCTACTTATTGTTTAATATCCAATTTATCTATAAAATATCCAGAGTATGAGTCTCACTATTTTACCAAGCCTAGCTAGTATAAATACATGAATTCTCTTAAGACTGACTCTCTAAGAAACCCAGCTACTCATCAGAATACATGCAGACAGCACTGCCTTATACAGGGTGCTTGGAAAGTCATTATGCACTTATATTTTTATTAGCAGACTTGTTTCAATATAGAACACAGGAGGAGAATATCAATGATAATTATAAACAATGTTGAAAGTAAAGCTCGTTAGCATCAATACAGTCACTTTTCATGATCAATTGCTTTCAGTTCTTGTACCACTATGTATTTTGTATGGAAAGAGTTTTAATTTTTGTCTGATGGCATTATGAGCAGTTCCATGACCAATATATTGCTGCTGCACTAACTTTTATAATGATTTTCTTGGACTCTGCTGCATACTGTCAGAAATGTCCAACAGCTTTGCTGGCCTTCCACAACATTTGTCATCGTCCACTGATCCTGTTTCCAGAAATTTATCAACAAGGTTATGAATTGCATTGTGATGTAGAACAGATGTATCTGAAAATTTATCAGCAAAACTCTGTTGCACCAAATCTGTATATCTACTACCTTCTCAAAATACGTGTTCTTTCGTTGTTAAAACCATTTTTGGATAAATCTGAAATATGAAAAATATGATCAAAAAAGTGCACAGTAATTTTCTGAACACCCTGTAATACTGAATTCTCTTGAAAGCTTTCTGTTACAGCTGAAGCTCATAAATGCTGTTCATGTTCCTTTTTGATAAATAATATCTGAAATTGACATACCCAGACATTTTGAAGGTTGTCAAATACACTTGTATATTTGAATTGAACTCTTCAGATTTTTCATTATCAGTTCAATCAATGTTATATGATTGAAATGTTTTTGTATGTCCTGACTTGTAATTTGTGTTATTTTATCAATGGAAAATCTACAACTACATAATTGGTCATGATATCATGAATGGCTCCTTCAAAAATGCAAAAATGCATGGATCATAATACATAGTAATTTGGTTCTAAAAGAGTTACTTGCTTCGGAATTTTTTTTAGAAATTTATCAGTTTCTTATATGCTCTGATTGATGAGACAAAATAGACTTCAGAAAACTTTTGCAGAAGATAGTTGAAAATGAAATATTTAAGACCAGGACATATACAAGATTTTTTTTTTTTTTTTTTTTCAAATCAATAACTGCATAATAAGTCTGTGAATGTTTTTTTTAAATATTTACATTTTAATTACTTTACAATCTATCAAAAAATTTCTCAAATATTTTTAGTATAATAGGCATTGAATTTTCTTTACAAATAACAATAATCTTAACTTGGTTTAAGTCTTGATCTCTGTTGAATTGTATGTTTGTTTAGAATATATTATGGTTATCTGATTTTGAGAATTTGATGGAAAATAAGCAAATAAAGGCGTCTTTTAAAAGTAAGGAAAAGAAAGTATTGCCATTTTTGACAGTGTGTTTACCATTTTCCTTAATAACATATCTTAGGTAAGATACCTGCTGTGGCCTTGTTATGGCCAGAAATAAAGACACAAAGAGAGGAATTGACTTAAATATATTAGCAAAAACAGTAATACAAACATATACAAACGAGAGTGTTACAAGAAGAATGTTCAGTCCGACTGTCAGAGCTGACTTCTGGAACTTCGCTCTCCAAAAAGCAGTACCACCTCCTATTTATAGTTGGGAGAGTTCATCCATGCATGGGTAAATTACCATAACAATACCATAGCTCACTTTCTTATCTGGTTGCATATCTGAAGTCATTTCTTTCACTTAAGAGATTATCAAGTTTGTCTTATCCTTCTTTCTCAATGCCTTAACCACTGAGCTACAATGTACTAAACTTCTTTGACTACAATTAAAGTATGGTTTATTTCTCATCACTTACAATGTATATGATTTTGCTTGTGGTATTTTTAATGTACTATACTATGACAATTGAAAACCTGGTTCATTATGATAATAGGTAGTTTTAAACAGTATATCTTGTAACTTTAAGAGTAATTAATATATCCAACATTTTGGAAACTCAAATTTTTTCAAAAAGACTTAAAAAGATTTGACTAATGTCAAACATAATTTTGATGTTTGAAATCTTGGATATTTTTTCTATATTTTGGACCATCCACCTGGTATCTGGTGAAAATTTGAATATAAATTGTCTGATGTCTGGATACTTTCAACTTTTATAAGATAATAGCTTTCTTCCATAATTGCTTATGAAAACCACAAATACCCAGACATTGGACAATTTATATTCAAATTTTTATTGGAAACAAAAAAAAGCAATAGTCCAAAATATAGGGAAAAATGTTTAATCCTTAATAAAGAACTTTTGTTAGTCTTTAACTAAACTTGTATAAATGCATCTATATATAGATAATGATAAAGATTTGTAAATAAAGCTTACATATAAAAACCTATAAACAGTATATATAACTATTATTTGTAAGGTATCCAGGTTTGTATGTATGCTGATACATACATTTTTGTATGTTTTCTTTTGTGGCTTGCAACTTCATTTACAGCTGTCTATTACATTGGAGCAAAAGAACTATTTTTGGCTAACTGAAGTTGTACTGCATCTGGCCAGTTATTATAAACATTTTTTTGTTCTTGCATTGTAGCTTATCTGAAGCAAAAGAATAGGGAGTAGAAATGAATTTGCTCTCTATTAAATAACTGACCAACCAATCAAAACTATTTTTGTTCTATAACTTTGCTTCTGATGCAAATATCTCATTCATCCTCTTTCAAGTGAATCAATTTTATTAAACAAGAGACAATGATATCTGTTGGTTACCATTAACTCTCTTTTCAACCTAAACCACTCATTCAAATGCTAACTTCTCTAGCTTCTTTCTTGAGATTGATTCATTTAATTTTATTCAATATTGGATCTGATCTAATTCAGTCTCTTCTGACCTTCTCATTCAAAGCTTCTTTCTCTTTCCTTGTATCATGTCACTACTGCTACTGCTTAATTTGGTGCATATTATACATTTTTATACATCCTTTTTTTTTTTTTTTTTTTTTTTTTATACATTTCTTTTTCTCTTCTATTTTTTTGTGCTCATATCACTAATACATACTCAGTGAGGCTGACCTTTAGCCTCTAAATCTTTTATTGAGAAATTTTTTTTTAGACTGACAAAAGATTCTATTACTTCCTACTGAGTTGACATATTTTTAAAATTTCTCTTCAGTTTATTAATTGAAATTTTGCCATTGGATATATAAGTAAAAATATGTTGACAAAATGATCTTTCACTATGTATATTTCATCAAGATTTCAGAGACAGTAGTCAAAAATGTTCTTTGAAGTTGTTTTTACTGTCATTTGCTTTGTTTTCTATTTCTGTAAATTTTAATTATTTTAGTAAATATCAAAACTCTGATATTAATTTTTGATAGCATAGAGTTAAATGTATTCAAAGTACAAATATGAAATTTATCAGCTTATAGATGGAGATCATGCCTGGCACCACATAATATTACCATTACTGTATTACCATATAAGCAAAATTACTATTCAACTAGTTACCCCATACTATTTATATTTTACATTTTGTTGATATCTAAAAACAAAGCCCAGCTTAAATGTACAAATGATAATGGTGTCTTTTCTGTTGCTGAGAAAATTTCTGACATCCAAGAAGAAATCTACTCAAAAAGTATCCACTTTATGCTGGATTGCAGGAAGAAATTGTGTACTGAAATAAGTAACTCTTTTCTGAGGTAAAGTCTGTTTTACTAGTCTTGGAATTTTTGAAAAATCCGTATTAACTGGCTATTAACTTTTGGAAAATTTCAAGTCTTGTAAAGTTAAAAATGCTTCTGTTAGTGTTCTCAAATTATATATTAAATAAAATCTTTGTTTTGGATTATTTTCAAGGTAAAATCACAGGATTTGAATTATAATGAAATCACTATGTTCTGAGTTAAATACAAATCAGGTAAAATGAACTTTGACTAGAAAGATATCGTATAAAGCAGTGCTACATAAGCTGACTATTAAACTTCCCCATCAAATTTTCATTTAACATTAAGTTAAGAATTTGTTTTTAAGTACACAACCTGAGATTGTTTTTATATATAAATAACGAAGATGATTATTAGACCATTGAATTTTTATACACTTTCAGATTTTATCATGCAAATTGATGCTTTCAAAACGAGATTGATAATAATTAACTGATGTTGGTAAAATTTTCAATGTGTGTATGTATGTATATATATAAATATATATAGGTACTATATACACCATCAGGATGTTTTCCATGAGAGCTGTCTGCGTGCCATCTGTGGAGTTAGCTTTCAAGACAGGACATCCAATGTAGACCTATTTAACAGGTGTAATATTGGAAGAATTGAGATTTTCCCCATACAGTCTCAGTTGTGGTGGACTGATCATGTCTTGAGAATGTCTGATGACAGGATACCCAAGATCCTAATGTAGAGCCAATTAGATCATGGCTGTAGGATACTCATGGCTTAGATACAAAGACAAGTTGAAGAGCAACTTGTCAGCTGTCAATATACCTCATAAAATCCTCAAGCGCTTAGCCCCTGAGTGGGTAGAGTGGAGATCAGCATGTATATAATAATATATATATATATATATATATATATATATATATATTTATTTATTAACTTATCTACCCTTATTAAAAATACTGATAACTTGTTTCAGGAGGTCAGATTTTATTATGCAAACTGAAGCATTTTTATTTACAAATAAATCCAAAAGGTTGTAGAAAAATATATTTAAGACAATATTTTACCTACCAGAATAGATTTATTTTACATGTCAATGACTTCTTTGTCATTCTCTTTCATCAGTCTTTTACACATTTCTTTAAATGTTTTTACTTTATTTGTAGCAGTTTTTTATTACTTCCCTGATATAAACTTTGTTTAAATATTGTTTCCCAATAATGTTCTAAAAGTTTTCTACTGAGGCTAAGGAACATGTTCTTTGCAAAGTGGGTTATATTTAGCTTTGCTGAATGTGAAAGAGCATTGTTTTGCAGGAATATACTCTTTAGCTTACAGTTTTTTTTTGTTATGAACTGTACCACTCAAACAAAAAAAAAAGCCTCATGTCCATGAACTTAGGCTAATTCTCTGCATTTATCTTGACAATCTCATCATCTTTGAAGGAGCATATAATTTTACAGCCTACAGTACTAGATCAAAACATTACTCCACCTAACCATTGTTATCTTCTAAGTTGGTCATCTATTTCCATGCATGATCCAGCCTCTTACCTTAGCTATCAAATCCCTCCAAAAGTTCTAGGACTTTTTTTTTAATTTCAAAGACAATATTTAGTTATTTTTATACAAACTTATTCAACTATATTTGTGCCATTTCATTCCACTACTTTTCATCATCTTTGAGGCAGCTTCATGATTCTATCTATTTTTTTTTAATCATTTCACACAACAAAGGAAACAGTCACTAACATGCAAGGAGTTATTGAGTGTGAAAAATATAAGAAAAACATTAAACAGAAACAAGAACAATAAATAAACAGAATTTAAGAAGACAGAAGATAACATGACATTGCATAAATTTTTGAAGCTCAAACTTGATTGGAAAGCAAGAAGCCAGAAGAGTTCCACAAGTGAGAAGTGCACAAAAAGAAACTGTTAGCATGGAACTTAGAGTTTACATCTAGTCATTTTGTCTTTAAATGATGAGATCTTGCCGCCAGCCTACTAATGCACTTAAATTTGTAGAGTCTAAGTACCATAGAAGAAAGTTAATCAGAACTTTTACCATGAAAGTATTTATATAAAGGTCATAGGGAACCTACATTATGCTGGTGGGAAAGTGATTGAAGTCAACATGCCAGATAAGGACCAATAACATTGTAGATTCTTCTTTGTATGTTATCAAGAATCTCTAAATTATATATTTAGGAAGACAAGATCATATGTGGCAGCAATATTCTAAGCATGAATGTATGGTAGACTTGTAGATATGCAAAACAGATTCTGGCAAGAAAAATTATCTAGCATGATACAGTGAACCAACTTTCCTAGCAGCAGACCTAGTAAACCTATGCACAAGCCACCAATCTGTCAGACTGTTGGCATGTTTGTTTCAGCAATGTTACCACTGGTGGACTGCTAGAGGGTCACTGGTGGCCTGCAAGTGGTTGCTACCAGAGGACTGCTGGCATTGCCATCAGTGACCTACCAGAGGGCTGCTAGCAGCTTGCATGTAGGGAAGTGATTATCTTACCAGAACTTTGTATCTTTCTGGTCAAAGTGGTTTTTACAGGATTTGAGAGAAGTGAAGTTCCTCCAATTAAGAATTGTATAGGTTAATTAAGTGGTAATTGGAAGGTGCAAGGTCAGATGAGTATGGTCAGTGTAGTAGAATATCCCTGCTAAGTTGTACCAATTCTGCTACATCTGCAAAGACATGAGATCTGGTGTTGTCCTAATGGAAGACAACACCCTTCCAATTGGTCAATCCTAGGCACTTTTCATCAATTTCTCCCTTTTAATTGGTCTAATGGGGTACATTGTCTGAATTCAACATCTAATTTTGTAACACATAATGCCAATCCCACCAGATACACATCACCTTCAATTGCAAACCAATTCTAGAATCGTCATTTAATTTTCCCCTGGACCTTTTTCACTTCACATTGTTGTAAAAAAAAAAATTCATTTTTCATCACCTGTGACCATTCTACTACTCAAAAATGGGTAATTTTTGTTGCATTGAACAATGAATTGCAGATGGAATTGTGATTCATTTATTTCTTTTTTCCATTACATCACAAGGCAATTGAACATTGTAGCATTTCATGTATCCAAATGTTTTCAAAATGCCTTAGAACATTTGTATGAGATATATGGTGTATTTCTGTGATTTCCCATGTCATATGACCTAGATTGTGAACTGTCAGAATATTATTGGTCTTTCTGATCAAAATTTTCACTTCTGAACCTAGTGAACCACTTACAAACAGTACTCTCAGCTGTGATCTTTTATGTGCTATGTCTTTTCAGGGGGCAGATGATTATGGTCTGCCACATCCTTTGTAGCTCTTAATAATGTCTGTTTTTTTTACTATCCTTCTCATTCCCCATTCTGCCATCCATTTACACAACCATTTGCTGTCAGTGCAGTGAGTGTCAAATTCTCCAAATTCTGTTTTATCATTATATACTCCCCAAATTCATTTTCTGTCTGTATGCAGGAGGTTTGCTCCCAGTGTCTATTTTGAATTATTCTAATGTCTTTCACATGGTGCAATCTCTAAAAATGGCACTTTTTCTTTTTTGTTCTTTGTACAGTATTTTTTTCTGGAAATAAGAGACAAAGATGCATCTCATTTTCCTCCATTTTCACTTTTAATATAAAAACATTTAAAATTCACAATCCAAACACAAATCATATAAAAAGAAATGTTGAAATGTCACCTTCAGAATATTTATATATGTCATAAATTTCAGTTACATGTGAAACAAGATCAGTATTCAAATGGCGCCCATTGAAAATACTGCAGATATTTGTTCTAACTCAATTGCTCAACATTCATCCCTGATGAGAAGTTAGTTTTCATGTACTTCTTTGCCAAAGTTACATGGTTCTTTTTCTGATGTTTACTTAAAGGTGATAGTTTTTTTTTTTTCATATCTTTAATCAATGTAAATATTTGGCATTTTTCCCTGTTTACATTTGCAACACTGCCTTCAAGAATGTTCTTCTTCATTAATTTTCTTTTTTTAGCTTATTACTCTTTCAGTTTTTTTTCTAAAATCATTTTCTGATGCTCCTGAAGAAATTTTTTTTTATTCTTGTAATATTTTCAATTTCCTTTTTGCATGTTCTCTTATCTCTATTAAACTTTTCCAATGTTGTATTCCCATAACTTTACAATATCTTATTTTTCTTTCAAGGTTGCATCTTTCTTATAACCCATAATGATATTTGCCCCTGAAATTAAAACATAAATATTAATAACTAATATATGGTTGTTATATAATGAACAATCATTGAGTTGCTTAGCAAAAATCTTTCACTACCAAGATTTTCTAAGTATTTTTTATAAAACAAATAAGCTGATATAATATAAATATATGTATACCCTGAATATTTTACCAACATCAGTTGGTTAATGCCAAATTTATTATGAAAATATTGACTTGCATAATAAGATCTTACATTTTTTATTCATAGAAGTTAAAATAGAACAATTTCTATCATTATGTTGGATCCCAGAATCACCCCAAATATAAATTAAACAATGACATACTGTTTGTGTGTGCTTCATTATTTGTTTATTCCAACTGATAATTTTCATTTCTCTGTTAAGTTTTCAATTTAAGAGAAGGTTTTGGGGGATTTTTGGAGTGTTTTTTAACACTAATGTTTACCCAAAAGCCACTGAAGGTAGATGGTTACTGTATGGTATTGCATGAGCATAAGAGCAAGAATTGAAGTTCATGAGGTTATACAGGTAGGATAATAGTTAATGCAAGACTCGAAGAGGTCAAGATTGTAGTGATTGGGCAAACATCCTGCTAGGAGTTTATTTCACAAACAGTTGGGAAGAAGTTGTCCAAAAGGAAATTGATTCTTACACTAGGAATACAAAGGGAATGAGGATGATTCCTTGGCAAGGCAGGTCCAAAAGTTGCTACATTTGCATACACATTCAATTACATTAACTACTGTGGCAGAGAAGTGGGTATATTTATATCCCATAATAGGTGTTGCATTTGCATACATATTCAGTACACTGAATGTAGCAACTATTATGTGACAAAGATAATATTATTTATTTATTACTACTTCTGACCCATATTCCTTACATTTGCATGTACATTTCATACACTGAAACAATTATTCTGGGACAGAGGCAGCAACAGTAGATATAGCAGTGCATTATTTCACAGCTAAGCATTTTCTAAAGAAATAATGGATTTTAATTATTCATCTGACAATCTTCAGGCCTGTAGACAAAACACTGTTTAAAATAAACAGAACATCTCGTCAAATATGTGTATCCACTAAAAATAACATTTAAAGCAATGGTTAAACAAACAACTTTCAATGCTAAGGAATTCAGTTGAATGGGAATTGAACTGAATGATGCTTATTGCTTTAAAAGACAAAAGTCATAAATGTGAAACAATTTGATAAAAACTGAAATTGCTTAAAACAGGGCAGTTTCACTTTTTAACGTGTAAAGTTTATGAATCAAATTTAATTTGATTTTTCTTATACATTTAATATTAAAATTTGTTTTGTTTTCACATGAAAATAAAACCCAAACAATATGGTCTGAAATCATTCTTTCATGCAGACGATAAAACAGAGACTGGTGATGAAAGTCATTTTACTGCTTTTTAACAAATGCATGTGCAACTCTGTGCGCTCCAGTTTTGTATCTAAAGGTATTGAACATTCATACTGTCAGATGATGCCAAATACTGCCCAAAATGTGTCTGCATTCCAAAGTTATGCAAGAAGCAAAATCGAGCCTGGGACAAATGTTACCTGCTAATCCTAGCACTAGTAATCCACCATCTTGCATTGATATTAACCACAAATGATAGCCCACAATGGAAACCATTTTATATATATATATATATATATATTGTGCGTGTCTGTGACTGCATATGTTATGAGTGTGTAATCACAAAAAGGCTCATCTCCACATTTTTTAAATATTATATGCAAGTATTTAATGAGAAGATGCTATGCTGGCCTGAATGTGGTACTTTAATATGGAGCATATGTCACAGTTTGGATGACTAATGCCATCAACTAAAGATATTCAACATTAATGAGATTAAGGTACTTAACCATACAGTCACACATACATGAATGCTCTTCTTTTTCTATATGCAGTGTTCTTTCAGGACATGAACGATTATGGCTCTCCACAATTTCCTGTTCTTTGTAGCTCTTAGTAAAAGATTTTTTTTTCTTGTGGCATGAAAATTTCTTTCTATTTTATGTAGTTTTGTCAAAAAACATTTTACTTAAAAAAGTTTGCCATGCACATCCAACTATGGTCATGGTTTGAGAAGTTGTGCAAGATTTCTGCACATTTGTGGCAGATATGGTCCCAATTCTAATTTTTCTACCAATAAATGGCTAAAGATATATATTCCAGGTCTTATATGCAATGTTATTTTATCTAGTAGCCTATTGTCTTCTCAGACACCTTAAATTACCAGTACCTAATCTAATTCTATAATACAGTAACATTATATGTAACATGTGGGGGATCTTATATACCATGAAATAAATTGCCTGTTATCTACAAAAACCTGTTCCTCAGAATAGTCTATAGACACACCCAAAATGAAATATTATATACATTATCTGATATGAAATACAGTAGATGAAGCATATTTCTTTCTGCATTTGTGATTTTCTCATCATCATACTGTCATGTTTATATGTATCAGTCATGGAGTAAAAAAAAAAAAAAAAATTGTCTACTACTTTTGACAGTTTTATTTATATTATGGTTATTCTTTTTTAATATTATAGTGAAACCATGAGACTTGACACCGGCTTGATTATTGAGGTCTGGAACAAGGGGATGCTGTGGGACAGCCTTCTGGGACTCAATTGGCTCCCACTTCAAAAAATTCACCATTCCAATCAGGTAAGCATTATGTTTGTAAAAAAAAATACCTTCTGCCTGACATCATCTTCATATGATGATTTGTATAATCCATTCTTATTCTCAACTAAACAACAGCAAATAGTTCAATTTTGTCATAACAAGATGAGATATAACAATTTCCAGAATGACCCTTTGAAAGCAATTTCCTTACCTCATTACTATTAAATGTTGACACCTTCAAAATTCCCCAGTTGTAAAGATAGTCACTTCGTGAGATGTTGGTGCCATTGCTGGAAACATTATTGGATCTTATTTTCTGGAATATTTCAGCAATGTAGTCATGTGTTGCTGGATACTAGCAAATCTTTGTCCTTTTTCAGTTTTAGATATAGCCAAATATCACTAGGTACTAAGAATGATGAAATAAACTGGATGGGGCATTCTAACAAGGGATTTTGTTTTTAGCCAGAAACTTGTGAACAGATTTTTTATCAGCCATGAAGATTTTCTGCTCAAGAAATTTTACTTTTGATAATCTTATTAAACAGCATTTTTAACAGAAAAAAACTAGTGGGAATACTTTAAATCCTTGGAGAGATATATTTTTGACTTTTAAATTTTTATTGAAATTTTATTTACTCTATAGACACGAGCTGGAGAATGTAAAGCAGAAGATGAATAAGTTAAATGCCAACATTTTAGGAGTATGTGAAACTTGGTGACCAAACAAAGGAGATTTTGTCAGTGATAATCACAGGATTATATATGCAGGTAGAGAGAAAAGTGAAAAATTAGTTGGATTGATACTAGATCAAGACAATGAGAAATATGTTCTGGATTACTGTCAGTTATCTGAAAGAATTCTTGTTGTTAGACTGAAAGGAAAGCCTTTCAGCATATGTATTATAATTGTGTATGCACTGACAGCACAAAGTACGAAAGAAGAAATCAAATCTTTTTACTCCATCCTAGACAACACCAAGGCTCAGTGTAAATCACAAGAAATTATAATTATCATGGTAGACCAGAATGCCAAAGTAGGCAATGAGAGGGAATGGGAAATAGCTGGCAAATTCAGACTAGGAACCTGCAGTGAAAATGAAGAAATATGGGTCCAATGGTGCATGGCAAATGACCAGATAATAGCCAACACATTGTTCCAAGAACATCCAAGATGATTATGGACTTGATAGGCCCAGGAGGAGAAACTAAAAACCAAATGGGCTTCATAACTATCAACAAGAGATTCAGGAATGCAGTTGTTCACTACAAAACCTATGCAAGTGCCAACTGCAGAAGCAATCACCTCCCTGTTATAAGTAAACTAAGAATGAAACTATGGAAACTGAAGAAGCCTAACGCAGCACCCAGATTGCAATACAACAGACTCCTTAATGACCCAGACCTGAAGGTAAGATATATAGACAGTGTGAAAAGATATGAGAGACAAAACTAAAATGAAAACTCGAAGTGGGACACATTAAAAGAAGCTTTAGTGACATCAGCAAACAACATCCCAAAGGAAAATGGACAAAAAAGAAAAAAATGAATGAATGACAAATGAGATTCTCGACATGATGCAAAGGAGACAGAAAATAATGCCAAGACATGGAACTGAATAGAAAAAATTACACAAAGAAATAAGGAACAAATGCAGACAGGCTAAAGAAGAATGGCTCAGCAAAAAATGTGCAGAAATAGAAAGAATGAGTATCACAGTTAAAGGAGATATGTATAAAAAAAATAAGAAAACAGGACAAAAGACATGCTCATCAACAGGCTCCATAAAATCCAAGGATGGAATGCTCATATTAGAGAAAGAGTAAGTACTTTAGAGATGGAATGAATATATAGGAGAACTCTTTCATGACAAAAAAGAGCACACCAGACCATTAAATAAATGGACCAGAAATATTAAAAACCAAAGTCAAAGCTGCACTGGCCAAATTGAACAGAAAAAAAATGGCAGGGCCAGACAGAATTGTAATAGAAATGCTGGCAGCCTTAAACAAATTCGGCATAGACAAGATTACAGAAATAATAAATGAAATCTTCAACAGTGGGGATATAATGGAAGATTTAATTAGATCTATTTTCATAGTACTGCCTAAGAAACCAGGTATCAATTAATATGAGCTTCACTAAACAATTAGCCTAATGAGCCATATAACAAAACTCATCATCTGAATTCTGATCAATAGAGCACACAGCAGAATCAGGCCAGAGATAGGACAAGAACAGTGCAGGTTTGTCAAAGACACCAGAACAAGGAATGTGATATTTATGCTTAGAATGTTATCAATGCAAATGCCAAAGGACATGTACCTGTGTTTTATAGACTATACAAAAGCATTCAACAAGGTACACAACAAAGATCTGTTAGAGCTGCTCAGCAACTGTTATATAATCAGGAAAGACATTGGAATAATAAAGAATCTATACTGGAAGCAAATTGCCTGCATATAGACAAAAAATGAGTTCAGTAGATAGACAAAAATAGAAAGGGGTGTAAGACAAGGATATGTCTTCTCATCAGATTTATTCAACTTATACAGTGAGACAATTCTGAGAGAATTAGAAGTTCTGCCAGGATTCATTATTGGCAGCCACAATCTTAACAATATCAGATATGCAGATGACACAGTGCTGATAGCAGGCACAGAAAGGAAACTACAAAACCTCCTATAGAAGTTAGCAAAGGAAAGTAAGAAGAAAGAACTCAGCATAAACTACATGAAGACAGAATGTATGGTTATTAGCAAAAGGGTGAGCTCAAAATGCAAGTTACAGGTTGGGATACTAAAATCAAGCTTGTACAAAAATTTAAATATCTGGATAGTGTTCTAACAGAGGATAGAAAGTGCAACACTGAGATCTGAAGACGTATTCAGATAGACAAAGATGCATTCCAAAAACTAAGCAGAGTATTAAGAGACTGAAAAATTTCATTAGAAACAAAGAAGAAAGTACTGAACTGTTACATGATATCTTTCCTCCCGTATGGCAGCAAATGCTGGACAATCTCCTCAAAGGTGATTTGAAGCAAGTGGTTCAACAGAAAAATGCTGAGGATACCATGGGCCAAACATATGAGCAAGGATGAGGTTTTGGAGAGAATGTAAACAATGAGGAAATTTATATTTACCATCAGAAAGAGGCAGTTGAAATTTCTGGGGCACGCAATGAGTAAGGAGAGCTTGGAAAATCTGAGGCTCACAGGACAGTTAGAGGGACAGAGGAAAGCAGTGCATAACATATATCTGATGGGATTCAGCAAGTGGATGATGGGACAGGGTTTGGGAGAAATGACAAAACTTATTAAGAGCTACAAGGGACAGAAAGATGTGGAGGGCCATGATCACATATGGCCTGAAGGGACATGGCTCATAAAAGAAAACACAGCTGTTCTGAAAAGTATTGATATTTATACCTTATTTGAATGGAAAATTTATTTAACAAACTACCTAGTCCAAGGTTCAAAACTTTAGACTTTGTCAATTCAAGTTCATTGCTCTCAATCTGGGGAATGCCAAAACATTTTTGTCACACACACACACATATATATATATATATATATATATATATATGTGTGTGTGAATGGGGTGCCTAAACCAATTACAATTAAATTAATAAATTTTTTGAGAAAGTGTTTCTCATAGTTTGTTTTTGTTTTTTGTGGGGTATTTTATTTAACAATAAAATTGAATTACCTTCAATACGTATCATTTCTTTTCTCTATTCAAGTAATAAAAATTTGTCACCTGTTAAAATTATGATAGATTGTGACCAAACATGCAGAGGAATGATTTTTTTTTTTTTACAAATTTCTTACCTTTTTAAAAATTATTTTTTATTTATTTATTACTTGTAATGCTATACAGCTTTGAGCAAAGGCATCTGCTGCTTATAATATTAATTTAGAATTTCACTCCAACCTTTTTTACTTCCAAAGCAGTACTCATATTTGTTAGTCTAAGTCGCTTCTAGTAATTAATGCTGAAAAAAATGAAAAGAAAATCTTAATATGCCTCCATCTTTATAAAATTGCTTACCATGCATTTCAGTAGGGATATACTCTAATCAATTACAGATTGTTGATATGATAATCTGTCAGATATAGAATATACACAGAAAGTATTTTTCATTCCATACTGATTAACATGTCAATTGTTTATAAAGTTATGATCATCTATAAATGTTTCTCTTCAAAGAGACAATTTGAAGATGCTTTTGGCATTAAAATAAGGGAAAAATCTATAAAAATCGGTTATATTTTACTTTACAGGAAGGTCAGGGTAAATGGTTTTCCCTGGATGGTGAATTGATAATGAAAAATGGAGAAATTGTTGGAACACGGGGATCCACTGGGCACAGCATCCTTATTGATGCCAGATTTGAATTGCCGTATGGTAAGAACTTTGTTCTTTCTAATTTTTTTTTCATCTTTTTATAAACTTTGCTATTAAACATTTGTGTCTGGAACTGTATAGTTCAAATGTTTCTATTAGAAGAATAAAAGTATTTAAAAACTTATTTATTAGATAAAAATTTAACACTTTTTATCACATTTAAATTTTATTTCTTTTTAATCTTGCTATAGTATTCAAATATCAAAGAAATATTACCAGATAATTGAAATATTATTCTTGTTAATGTAATTATATATATATATATATATATATATATATATATATATATATATATATATATATATATATATATATATATAATTACTGTGGATAACATCTTGTCCATTGTGTACTATTACACTGACGTTAGTTTGTAAATACAAATCTGAAATTTCTTTGCACAGTAGTACTTATTCATACTTTGTTTTTTTGTCAAATCAACACAGAAGTCATTTAAAATTAGTCTTTCATTTTCATGTAATTTTATTTTTCTTTCATTTCAGTAAAACTCTTAAAATATACACACATTACTAGATATATGAAATAAATTAATCACTTTTTCTTTCCAAACTGGAAGGATAGAAATTAATGTCATGAGATATGACAAAAGAGCCATTTTTGTTAGTTACGTTTGCTTAAAATATTTTTTCAACTAAATTATCTATAGAGATATAAATATTCCATTTGTCTTCAAATATTACTCAAAAGTTTCTCTTATCTGGACATATTTTGCAGTTTATCATCCTTTATAACAGAAATGTTACTTGTGAAAATTTTATTTTTGTTCATGCATAGTGAGAAAAATATTCAAGTCAAGTTTCATATATTATTGATTAGTCCAGCAAACAATTTGGGCCAGATTTGCAAACCGTTATGTGTTCCATGAACAAATTGGATTACTGCAATGAGTCTTGAATACTTTAGATGTATTTAAGGGTTTTATCCAAAGTATTTGAAGATTATAAAAAAAAATATATCATAAAAATATGTCTTGTTTGCTTTCTTTGTGATTGTTAAGTACGAGGTTTTGAAGATGTTATCTTAATCTTAAATATATTTGAGAAAATACCTTTTTCTCATCCCTGATTATCCAGTAAATAGAAGGAAATGGCCTTTGACATTTTAAAAAGTCATGTTATGTAAACTGTTTTATGTGCTTGTTATATCTAAATGCATTCTGAGTATGGTCTCTTTTGGTTTCTTATCAGCTTTTTAAAATATAAGTGTAAATAGAAAGAAAATCTATTAACTTTGATTATTTTATGTAATCTCCCGCCCTATAATTTGATCTTTACTCAAAGTAAATTCAACATTGACTGAGAAAATACACACTTAGAGAAATTGCTTTAAATATTATATAGATTTAATAATATATCTTTATTCATTACATTTTATGTTCATCTAATTATTAATTGAAAATCAACTTAGCACCAAAAGATTGTATGCCTAATGTTTTGTATGGAAATTTGTATCATTCAACTGAATTGAACCTTATCTCCAAACTTTCCACAGTTTTAATATGTAGAAAAAACAACTTTAGCTCATTGAAGATGAGTCTGCTTTTTCACTACACCAAATTATTTCATTAATAAACAAGCTCTGTCAATTCTAATTACTTGAACAACTATTTTTTCTTCATATGTGAATCACCATATTTGAATGTTTATGAAACAGTCATTGACTGAAAATGAATTGTGAATATTTTGTCTGAAAAAATATTGAAAAATTCTTGCTGCTTTTTTAACAATCTTAATAAATTTTAAATCTTAACGTAATCTGTTGTATAAAGGTTGTCATAAAAATATTTAAATTTTTTAACACATTCTCTGACACTATTTATTTTTATTTCTATTTTTTTCTCTATACAGGTTATGAAGGTAATTATTTAATTATTTATTTATTTATGCATGCTTCATGCTTACAACTTCATCATATTATATTTTTAAATCATGCCATTGCTCTTTGAGTTGTGGTTTTATCAATGTGTGTCAAAATCTATCATTGTCTTTCTTACAGTGCCACCAATATATCATTGTTTACTATTATTATGGCTTTAATATTTTTATCTTTATTATCCTATCTACTAAATTATGTTTTGGTCTTATTCAAAAGTCATCGAAACAGATAATCATATCTTAGATGTTATGATTTTCTTTTCACAATTGACTATTTTATAATGTCTGCTCCCAAATTTGTTAGAATCTTTAGAATTATCATCATCATCATTATTATGTACTTTTACATTCAGATTAGGAAATACATTTTACTCACATTGTTGGGAACATTGTATCTTCCAGCCTTCTGTCATGTGATGTATGAATGGTTAATGCTAAATCTCAATTTCAACCTCCCATACAACATCAATGAGGGAAATGTTTGTTGTTTATAACATCATACCAACAGATGATGATCAATATTAGAAATACCCTTCAAGGTAACAATTATCCTGTAAGTATAATGTCATCATCCACAAATATAGACAGAACAATTAAGGACAGTGATGACAAATATCCTGTTTACCATACATAAAGAAGATACTCTGAAAGATTCAGAGTATCCAAGTTCAGTATTACATCAGAATAGTATTCAAAAGCAGTTCAGCCCATCAGATGTAATTCCATGTAATTGTTACAAGGAATAAAAAAAAAAAAAAAAAAAGAATCCAGATGTAAAGATGGATGGACATTTAAAGGCAATATCTCAGAGGCATTGAAACTGGGGATAGCTGGCCAAGTATGGGGTAAAAGGGTAGTTATCAGTGCCTGTGGAATGAAGTTGAGATAATAAACATTGAACAACACTGAAGGATAAGACAATTGAAAGTCCTAGCATAAAGATAAACAACATCTGGGAGCCTCTGATTAAAAAATGGCACTTAAAATATTTCCACTACCTGAGTACAGGCATTAGGTTTAAGGCTCCAAGATTTCACCAAGGGGTTGTTCAAAAATGAATTACAGCATTGGTTAAAATATATCTGGTTCCCTGGCAGCTGTGTCATTGCATTGTGGGTGTGGAAAAGTCCTATACACTGGTTCAGTGATGAAAGAAATAAAGAACACAAAAGCCAAAATAGACTGGATAGTATTAACTGACATAAGAAATCTCCAAAACATGGAAAACAGTGTGAGAATAATCTACCTCTATGGATTCAGTTCAAAATTCTAAGATTAAAAAGTACAATAGACACCTGAAAAAGGTCTGAGGATTCAACAGCTGGAACATGAATACAACAACCAAGATGAGTCTTCCTGTTCAAATGTGAAGGCATATAATCTACTCTTAAATTTTGTTCTCACTACACCAAATGTTTAAGTCAATTTTCAACAAATCTTGATTATCTAAATTCTTCTGTTGATACAAACTGATATATTTACACAAACTAAATTTATTAACATGTTTATGCTACAAGGCTATTTTGAAAGTTAAATAAATTGGAAATCATATCATTTTGTCTCAGAAAATCAAACAAGAAGTTTGTATTTTTTTTCCAATCAAATCTTATGTTTCAAATAGTAAAACAAATGCCTTTATATTTGAAAATATTCACTTTTTGATTTGTATCTTTTTATTTTTTAGCATGCTTTATCAAATTCTTTTTTTTCATTTTTTTTTCTTTTAGATTGTTCAAAAAATAATGTCCAATTTTGGAATAAACTTTTATATCTCATGATCATTTTATCAAGCATCTTGACAATTTTTTAAGCCAAAGACCTTCCATTGCAAAGAAGATACAGAAACTGCATTCAAAGATTTCTTGGCATCCAAACCGTTAATGTTTTATCAAAGGCATAAATGTAATTTGATGGCAGAAATATATAGATGTTCAGGCTTCCTATTTTGACTGATTTAAACACTGTTTAAATATGTTAATTCAGAAATAAGTTTGTTCTAAAATTGGACATTATTTTCAAAACAACCTAATAGCAATTATGCAGCTTTGATCTTTTTTTCTTTTTTTTTTTTTCTTTTTTTTTTTTCTTTTTTTTTTATTTTGGTTGGCACATTTAGAAGAAAAAGTTTCTCCATGTCGTGTCTTTAGAACCAAATTAGAAAAAAAGCTTTTTGAATGCATGATACACTGAGTAGACTTATGTTTGACAGATGAATACATTTAAAAGAGAAAAATCCCAATCCAAAAACCCAAGTATAGTCACTATATTTGTCTTTGTACAATTTATATTTTTGGTATGTTTGAAAAATATACTTGCACACATACATACAAGTGGTAGGGGTGAAAAGTTCTTGACTCAACTAAGAAAGAATTAAAAAGAAAGATTGTAGGTCATTTGGTCAGATTTATTATAATAAATTCTGTACTTTTTAAATTTAGTAACAACATCAATGAAATTTAATTAACAAGAAAGTTATCTAATATATTCAGGTGTAATTTACTTGAGATTTGTAATTAGCTATTTTTTTTAAACTTTCAAAAACATTTTTGTAGTTATGCTGAGCAATTTAGGATTTGACAAGTTTTTGTTAGTGGATTGTTTGCTTCTGAGAAAATTATTTAAATGAATTTTGATGTGTATTTTATATCAAATGTTTGATCTCTATCTGAAAATTAATCCCTTATGCTTATGTTTTATCTTTTATTAATTATATATGCCTTTTAAGAAAACAGTCAAGAAAATACTTGGTAAAATTATGGCCAGATGTTACAAAATGTATTGATTAAAAGAACATGTAAGAAATAAACACAATTTAATCTAGACACTTAAAAATGATGCCTAAGAAGTAAATATTGTATAATTAAAAAAAAAAAAAAGTAACAACTTTTGGCTTTTTTAATTTTGAAAGAATGCAACTCCAGAAGAAACTAATCAAAGTGGATGCTTACTCAAGGGGCATATCACAATTAATATAATTAAATCTGCGTAAAAAAAAAATATAAAACCATGCATTAAAAACATACTTTATGTAAAGTACAGTATCTTTTCAATATTCAACATTTTTAAAAAAAAAAAAAAAGAGTAAATAGCTTAAGCATGAAAATTTCATGTGTATCACATACTTAATATGCTTATTAAATTTAATGATGTAAATCTAATTCATAAGAGGTTTCAATTAATTCTCAATAATATTAAATAGCGCTGATAATATTTAACAAAAAAATTAAAAATCATCAAGACAAACATAAAAAATTACATGAGCCAATATATGGATTATCTTAGTCTGTCCTTTTACTATCTAAAAATATTCAGCAATGAGTTTTTATACCTTAAAAAATCTTGCATTAGGAAGTACAGTAGAATGCTTTCTTAAATACACAAGCAAACCATTTTTATTAAATTTATATGAAAAATTATTAAAATAATAATTTAAAGTTAATTCTCCTGTCATATGTTGGAAAGAAAGTTAAATGATAAACAATAATGTGCAAAAAATGAAATAGGTCTCCTGTCTGCAGAAGTTAAGCTAGTATGCTTGTAAAATCATTTAATTAAAATATCTTTTGTCTTGTACACTTTTTTGTTTTCTGATATTACAAATAGTGTTCAGATCTCTCAGCCTCTGTTACTTTCCTTTATTGTTTTAACTGCCTTTAAACTATATGCTTTATTTTCAGTTCTCTATTTTTAACCCTTTCTGACAAACTAACCTTTTGGCATGCATTCTCCCTTTTTTTTTTTTTCCTTTTTTTTTCTTTATTTCTTCAATATTGTTATTAATTTCTATTCTTTCATATCTGTTTCTTCTCTTATCTATTTGTTTCATTATTTTAACCTAGTTTCTTGATTCAGTAAATCAAATGATGAAAATGCCAATAAAACTAATATTATAAAAACTCAAGCAACAGCTGAGCTACCTTAACCTTACTCGACTGCCAATTTCTAACATTTTATTCATGACTCCAGTCTGTTAACAAGATATATCTTAGAAAATCATATCTATCCACTATACCATTGATGTTTTTATGTTTGAATTAGACAATGTTTTCATAACTTTTGTTTCTAACTTTATATGAATCGTATTAAGCTATAATATATATTTAAAGGTTAAAACAATTCATGTTAAAAAAGATTTGAATTTTTTTAAAACTATACCAGCTTGATTTGAATTATGAAAACTTAAAAAAATGAAATATGCCTATAATGAGTGATATATTAAAAACACCACTCATAACTTTATAGGATCTCTTAGAGATGAGCAAATATAAATAATTGTTATCTAGTAAATTAGTGACCCTTTCTTAATACAAATGATTTCAACCTTTTTTGTCCTATTACAGTGAGTTTCATGTTGTTTCATGTTAGCTTTCCCTTTCTTTTTGTTATACAACTGTGTCAGTTTTTTTTTGTTTTTTTGATTATTATCTTTATATGTTCATATTTTTTCAATGTTATGTTGAAGAAATAGTAAACTGATTTTCCCTATTAAACATTTCAAGCAATTATAGAATTTCATTAAGTTTATCATCTTTTATATAAACATAAACTAATTTATAAATACATTCTGCCATCATTATTACTTTATATTTTATTTCTTTATCAGACTATCATAATTTCTTTCATATTTTAATAATTGTTTCTATGAATGTGCAAATTTTCTTCTTTTCATTGTTTGTTGTTCATTCATTATAATAATAAACTTTAATTATTCTTCTGTTGTTATTTTATATAAATAACAACAGAAGAATAATCTTTGTTTATATTTCTGAGATGAGGCATTGTACTTAATTAAACTATTTACATTGTTCAGACTGTTATCCTTATCTTTGTTAGCATATTCATGATGTTTCAACCATTGTATATGCCAGCGTTCTTCAGCTGATTGGAATTATCAAACTGAAACACTTATTTCATCTACTGAGGTAGATTGTTTTAGTTAATATCCAGAAGAGGCATGGAACTAGAACAACCTACCCTGGTGGATGAAATAAAGGATTTGGTTTGAAATTCCAGCCGACTGAAGAAGGCCAGAGTGTATAAATATCGAAACATCATGTATATGGCAAAAGATGAGGACAACAGTCCAAACAATGTAAATAGTATAAATAAGAATAATCTTGTCTGTTATTCTGAATGTTTCAGCTAGTTTTATTTATCCACTTTTTGTAAATTTTTAAACTACTTATAACTATTACAACAAAAACTTAAGAGCTTTTTTTTTCTTTTTTTTTTTTTTTTTTATTCATATGATTATTACATTGTTTGTATGAGAATTCATTATAAAAATTGAAAGATGTTATCTATGTAAAAATTTAACTCCTTTTTTTTTCTTTTTCTTACCTCTACACACCTGGATTTTCTGGTAGACTGGGAAGGTATTTATATTCTATTTTTCTAGTTCACTTTGCATGAAATATGTATTTAATTTCTTGTCACATTTCCATGATTTTCCAAATTTTACCAATTTTCTTATATTTTATCAATTTTTCTACATCTTATTGTTGCTGCCACTCTATTCAATTTCATGTAAAAATAAATTTAAAATAAGATCTAATAGTGATAATTCAATTGTAGTTAAATTTGGAGTTCAATGTCTACCCATAGTCGCAGAATAAAAATTATTTTATAAAATCTGTTTAAATACTCTGTAAGGTCATTAAGATCAATCTAACTTGCCGAAATTATATTTTGTTTTATGCACCTGATTTTATAGCTTAAAAAATAAATAGGTTCTACATATTTTTCCCCTATTTAAACATAAGTTTTACCTATATACTTATAAATCTGTCTATAAAGATGTATCTGGTTTAATCTATAGATTTTAAAAGGGAATTTTGTAAAATATTTATCAATGTTAAGAGAAATTGATTTTTTACATTATGTTAACGCATTAAGACTCTGATGTGACACATATATATATATACATTAAGCAAAAGCATGCTTATAATTCTTGTTAAATGTTTTAATAATCAAGTATTTTGTTTTCCTTAAGCCAATTGTTTTGACTAGCCATACATATTCAGCCAATGTCCTACTCAAGTGATTAAATTAAAATAAAAATACAAAAATTAATAAAAATAAAAATCTTTGGAGAAAATGTATATTCACAACAGTAAGCTAACACTGATGAAAATTAATCTATTAGTTTTTAGCCAGGTATTTCATTTTTTTTTTTTTTTTTTTACATCAAGAAAAATATGTAAATTTTTTAAAGTTTATTATGTGAAATTTAAGGTCATAAAGAAATCTCTCTTATAGGCATTTATTAAGTGTAGTATGGCACTCAGTGAGAATAAGTATAATGAGCTCATTAACCTACAGCAAGGTAATACAGTCTTTGTTATGTAAATATCAGTAATTTTTATAAGTGCTAAATCATTTATCAGAGAGGAAGAAAGACACTATGTAATGATTTAAAATTAAAGTCTTTCTCTTTTCTTTCAAGTTGATATCATGATAAATATTAACTAGACAGAAAGAAAGAGGCTCTTTGCTTGCATTTGAAAGTAAAATGCTTCTGTCTATTGAATATGTCCCTCTTGAAGAATGTATATTTCTTAAATAATGTTCCCTAAACACTACAGTAGTTTTGAACAGTCAGTGTTGAAAATTGTTCCTTGCAATATAAGTGTAAATTCCCTATGTTTAATAGCTGATTCCAAGTGGTTCAAACAAAATCTTTGGCAACCAAAAGAAGACTCCTTTCCAAAAAGGAGCATTTAAAAAATCTCTAAAACCTTGTCTACCATCTCCACTGTTGACTGCTTTCTTGCTGAATATTGATCATTGTAAAATGTACGTTTTTCTAGCTGCTTTGCCATATTAATCTCTGTGATTACATTAATAGACTGATTTACAAAAGTTCTTGATTTCTTATCTCCTTATACACACACAAATCTGGCTGATGACCTAGGTTCATTAATGTATTGTATAATGAAGAGATTCACAGTTGAAGTGGAGATCTTAATTTCAGTACAAATTGATGCTGTTTATTTTGCTTTTACACTGAACAATATGTATCCTCTTTTAAAATCTAATCAAATGATTTCTGTGCTTCTGGAGAACAAAATTTGGTGTAATAATTGTATAGTTTGTTTCCTGAGGTACTTTTTTTTTCTTTTTTCTTTTTTTTTTAAATTGCCAATGGTCATTTATTTTACTAACTGTGAAATCAAAGTATAATAGTGCTCTCTATTTGTTATAGCTTTAAATATATCATCTGGGCTATACAAATAGTTTTAGGAGAGTTATATATATTCTACTGAGGCCTATACTGGACTGACAAGTTCTGGCAACAGTAAATAACTCCAGTTTCAGAGGAACACTACTTTTCCTCAGCATTGGTTCTCTAGTTGTCTTTTGAAAGTGAGGTTGCCTTAAAAAAAAATTTTTTTTTGTTTTTTACTCATAGGTAGTAGTTGATAGCACAAGAGATGAGACCCTTTCTAAAGGAGTCCTTGTATCACTGGATTGTGGCAAGTTCATCAAACTACAATCTTGGATAGCTCTCCATCTTCAATGACCTGCTCAGTGTAGATGAACTATTTATAGCATAATTTCAAAGCTTATAGCATTGGGTATATTTCAGTATTTCTGATGAAGTCACTGCAATGTAAGTTAAAACTGTTGCAGAGCTATATATATAATATATATATTGTGGGTGTGCGACATTTGCTGAAAAGGTCTCTACCCAACCCAATTATCCCAAATCCAACTAAATGACCAAATATCAAAATTTCTTTTTCAGGGCAAGAACTTTTCAGTACATTACATATCTACACACTTTCATTAATTTCTATTTTAGAGAGAAAAATCTCTTGTGATCCTGTGATTAAAAGCATCATTTCTTTGTTACTGAACAATCTATATCTAGTAAAAGTCATTAGATCTACTTTTGTAGCTGTTCTCTCATACTTTAGATCATGACTGCTTTTCATGATCATTAAGACTGATGGAGGCTTTTACTTGTGAGGATGTTAGAGAACTCCTAAAAAGCTTTAAATTATACATGAAAGAAAATTCTTACTAGCTTAGCAGTCAGTCATCATTTTTTTTTTTTTTTTTTTTTTTAGACTTTGAAGAATCCCTTTATGACCAAAGCTGAGCAGAAAGTTTGAATGATGTCAAGTCAGATAAATTACAATATCAAAGTGTATATATATATATATATATATATATATATATATATATATATATATATATGTGTGTGTGTATATGTGTGTATATATATATATATATATATATATATATATATATATATATATATATATACCACTTGATAAGACACCAGAAGTGTTGAAACAAAATGGCTATTTTTGTAGTGATTTTAAAACGTGTTTATGTTAAAATTTTCGAATAAATAATTATATTTGCTCTACTCTGTTTTGAGCACTCTCTTAAGAATAGTATTTTCTGGTTATTGGAATTTATTCCATATACACCAATCCTATACTTGTGTGTGTATATATATATGATCGAAATAAAAGTATAAAACTTAATATTACGAGACATATTAAAAACGGCCTTCTTTGTGTAAACAACGTGAGTGTTTGTTGGGACTCGCTGTCATTTGTCTCTAGTTCCTTTTGCATATTTTTTTTTTTTCTTTTCACAACTTCCTTTTATTGTACATTTTTCTGTGTTAATTTTAAATCTCCCGTTGAAGCCTGAAGAGCAGGAGCGAAACTGGTTGCTTCGCCCATTTTTAATATGTCTCGTAATATTAAGTTTTATACTTTTATTTCAATCATTAAATTTTGTACCTACAAAAATATCTTTATATATATATATATATATATATATATATATATATATATATATATAAATGGCACTGTCAAAGCATTATTGGAATTTGTTGGATGGTGGCTTAACCCCACAAATAAAGTGGAAGATAATCTTGAGAGCCAGAACTCCAATTTCAGAGACAGATGCGACTTATGCATAAAAGAAAAAATCCTCATAATAAAACATAAAGATCCGGATTTATTACCAAACAAACATAATGAACTAATTTTTATATGCCAACATAAGAACAACCTAAATCTAACTAAATATATTTAGGAATAACTATATAGGAAGACTAATATTACATGATCTTGGTTTTTTGTTTTTGAAAATGTTGCTATGCACACAAGTGTGAAGACATAACTGTATGTATATAACTATGTAATTGAACTTGAACATTGATACGTCTTTTGATATGTATTTGCATTTATATGGAAAGATAGGCATGCATCTGTTATTTTTGTGTATTGTGGGCACATTTTTGGAGTGCCTGGGTATGGTTATGGATTTGTATATATATATATATATATATATATATATATATATATATACTTGTATGTATATAGGTGATCTGGGTTTTTTGTTTTTTTTAAATATATGTATATATGGGTGGGTATGTGGGTACATGTATATGTGTGGATGTGTATGTATACAATTTTTTATAATTTCTATATATGTATGTGTGAGTGTGGGTGTGTATATATAGATGGGTACATATATGTCGTTCCATAGATAGTGTATGTATGTATGTATGTATGTATAAATATATGAATTTGTGTGTTCATATGTATAAAATGGGAGAATATAGATATAATAATGTAATTAAGTATGTATTTTGATATGTTTTTTGCATGCACGCACATGTGGGTGTATATGTGTATATGTATGTGGGTGTATATATGTGGGTATATGTGTGTGTATATATATACATTGTGTGTGTATATCTACATATGTATGTGTGTATGTATAAGTATATGCACACACACACACACACACACACATATATATATATGTGTGTGTGAATATATATATATATATATATATATATATATATATATATATATGTGTGTGTGTGTGTATATTTATGGATACATAGAATATTATAAAAGAAGGACTTACAGTCCTGTTATTAGTGTTTTATCTCATTTTCTCATTTAATATTCTCCAATTGGAAGTGTGAGTTCTTTATAATATTGAGGAAAATTTTTTAAATTGATAATTTAATTTAAATTGAAATATATTACCCTTTAATAATCATTATTGATGATAAAATATTTAAATTGGAAAAATTTTTGATATTTAGGTAGGTGTTAATACATGAAGTTACCTGTGTATATTGGTACATGGGTACCTGTATGAGTGATTGCACATGTAAAGGAACATGTGTATATGTGATATTTGCATGGGTGTGTATACAGTATATGACAGAGCAAGATCTTTAATATTACCTTCAAATATTACCCCATATTAACTTAACTCAAATTTAAGTAAAAGAGATTACCTATCTGGAAATAGTCATGAGTTAAACTCATGAACAAAATTCAAACGGATAGAGATGTCAACTTAACAATCAATAATAAAAAATTTTAAAGACATTAAAAAAAAGATTACTAGAAGTAAACTTATATTTTAAAATAAAATTTTATTCTTTTAATGTACTCTCTATGAATATTTTTCTAATCGAATATTTCATAGAAAATCCCCAAAATTTAAAAAAAAATTTAAATCACTAACAAACATCAAATTAAATTATTTGTAGACAGTCTAGGGACATTCAAATTTATATCTAACATTATAATCATTATGAACCCCCAAAATAACACTTTCAAAGTAAAACAAAATAACAGCGTCTGTTTCTGGATTTTTTTTTTTTTTTTTTTTACAAAGAAAATTGGTGACACCTTCACTCATGACATCCTTCTCTCTTTTTCTCTCTATGGGTTTTTTCTCCTCTTTTGATATCAATATATAACTTCCGCTAAGTTAACCATTTAAATGTGTCAATGTCTGCTAACTCACTCATGTCTTCTCTCTCCCCCTCACTTCCTCACTTTACATATGTTTAATACGGCCCGTCAAAAATGTGTAAATTTTCTTTTCATTTTTTGTTTGGAAGTAAAGTCTGATGATCCACAGTCCTTTAAAAGGGCTGTGGTGAAATAATTTATTACATGGAACCTTAAAGTGGTCTGTTTTTATTTAAATTATTTGCTCTGGATTTACATTGAGCTCTCTGGATTTTATCCTCGTTAGGTTTACCCATACAGATTACCTAGTTTTTCATAAACTATATATATATATATATATATATATATATATATAATGTGTGTGTGTGTGGTCTGAAAATATTTTTACCTGACTTTCCAAAATCTGACCAGAAGTACACATATTTTTCCCTCTTGAAGTTGAAAACTTCGTCGCACCCTCATATATGTACATGTGTGAGAATATTATATATGCTACTGATATATATGTGAGCATATAGAATTTGCAATATGATTATTGCATAGAATAACTGAAAGTGTCTTCAACATGCAGTAAGTAGAATTGATGAGTCAAGTTCAAATTGCTGCTTATTCTATTCTGTTCATTTTCACACTAATGCCTTTGGAAAGAGTATGAACCCATCTCTATGCTATAGATTAAGTAGTAGGGTAGACAGTACTCTCTAGCCTCAGATGGCAGAAACCTGTCTAGAAGAAGAATGGTGCTCAATTCAAAACCAAGAAGGCAGCAGGAAACTACCCCACTATCTTTTTCAACAAGATAATTCATAGATAAAAAAAGAAAAAGGTATCTGATTGCCTATGTCATGAAAAAATGTAACTTTAAAAACAAAAGATAAATATCTTTTTTCGTTAATATTTATGCATACACATACAAAAATATAACGGTGAATGTTTCAGTTTTCTCAAGGTTAAAATTTGATTCCAGAAAATTATCACATTACTACATGCACAGGTTCCAAAATAAGTGATGTATCAACAATACTCAGACTCTATATTAATACGCTGTATATACTCTTATATATATAAATTTTAAGACATTTTTATGTTTATACATTCTTTTTATAGATATAAATATTTAAGTAAATGTTGTTTATAATAAACAGTATTAAACAACATTTACCAGCCTGAATGTCCGAGAAATTTTCACAGAAAATATTTGTCCTCCGACAGGATTCGAACCTGTATCCTATATGGAACCGTCATTTAGCTTGACATGCCTTTAACCGATTTGGCCACAGAGGAGCGTTCGGTTAGCAAGGTCGAGTTTATTGTCTTTAAACTTCAATCTTCCATGAATCTCTAATGTACATTCATATCTGCTCAAAGTGCATCCAAATGTAAACAAATGATGTCACACATTATGAAATGGACAAAGTCTGACAATTATTATAAGACATTTTTATGTTGATACATTCTTTTTATAGATACAAATGTTTAAGTAAATGCTCTGTTTATAATAATAATCTATACACACGCACACACACACACAACACACACACACACACACGTGTGTGTGCTGAAAAGTTCTCAACCTAACCTGCTTCTCAAAATCTGACCAGATATCAGAATTTTGGAGGCAATCACTTCCTGGTTGAGCTAAGAACTTTACAACACCCACTTTGTGAGTGTGTTTACAATGACAGTAATCTGCCCACATTTATGAATCCAATTGTATTTGACATTAAGTCTATGAGTAAAAATTTTTGAGTACCTGTCTGTGACACATAAATAACCTCTGTCTTAAACATCAGTGGCATCAACTTTAAAAATGAACATGATCACTTTGTATGATTTTAGATTTTTAGCCTCTCATCAAGCAGAAAGCAAAATGTTCATTCATGAAATTTATTAATTTTATTATCTTTGATATTTTTATATAATTTTATTAAATTTTAAGTGGTGAAATTCTTTGTACAAATTCTTTTCTAAACAAGATTTATTCAGCTTGCTTCTGTTGAAAATGATTTCTTTCATAATCACTAATATTTATTACCTTTTTTGTGTTAGGTCCAAATTTAACATCGCAGTTAATGTAACACAAAAACAAAAACCTGGGAAAAACTGCACTATAAAATTGTGGCTTTTCAAAATAAATGCATTATTCATTAAATACACATCTGAACTGTAAGTTATTAAATAATTCTAATACCTTATAAATCAATTGAAGCATAATGTAATGCAAATTTCTGAGGATATTCTTGTAACCAGTTTTATTAAAATATTTTCGAGCTGCATTGTTCACAATATAAACCTGTAGGTATTGAACATTACAACTTATTCAGATTATCTCCTTTATTTTTAAAATGGTCTCTGTTCAAAATACATTTTAAAGAGTAAAAGCAGACTTTTCATTCAGTTGTGTCTCCTTGAAAATCCAATGTCACCTTTAGTTTTTCTCTGAATTAATACATCATTAAAAAAAAAACAAAAAACAATTGCAGTTAGCATTTTGATACTTTTTACTTGCATTGCATTTGGAAACCATACTTCAATGTTTTTATTCTTACTGAGTAATAACATTTTCAAGAACAATTTTATAATTTCATATCATTTGAACAAAACCTTGATAAAAAGGTATGAGACTTTTAAGACACAAAATGTAATCCAAATTATTGTCATACTTATTGATAATATAACATTTGATATATTTTTCAGATTGTTTATACTGATAAAATACCAACTGTTTTTATTTCATTAAATTACATTGGATTAGATTGTATTTTCCTTGGCATTAGCTGCATTAATACTTTTTTACATTTTTCAGAATACTAAATTCCCAATATGATTAAATTTCACTTGTTTATAGATATTTCCATATGAGTTTATCAATAGATAAAGCACTTTCAGTATCTATAATCAAAATCAAAAATTGTTTTTTAGATCAATTATTGCACTGCTCAACATATTTCCTAACTGAATAATTAATGTTTTTTTTACCCTTTAGTTTTGACAAAGGTTTAAATCCGTTTGTTTATTGCCTGTATTAGGAAAAAGCCTTAAATGTTTGAAAGAGTGATATCTTAGATTGTCAGTTATTGTCAAAAATTCACATCTTTTAATGTTTGTTTTGTCGTTAATTTATAGCCGTAATCATTTCAACATCTAATTATTAAGAAAATATTGTTACGTACTACTCTCGCTTCCTCTCGTGTGTGTGTATATATATATATATATATATATATATATATATATATATATGAGCGTGTCGTGAACAAAGGGAAATAACTTAACATTATCTTCTTGAATTATTTCCCTTGAAAAATGTTTCCATTTTGGTCTTCGCCATGAAATGAAACTTTTTCTTTTTTTTTTTTTTAAGCTTTTTGTGTGTATTTATGCTTGCTATCATTTCACATACAAATCAATTTTCATAGTAAATTAAAAAATAAATAAACTGCTACTATTTACACTGCTTACTTAAAAAAATGAGATTTTGATGGTTTCATAAAATTCATTCAAGTTTCAAATTACTTTTAGTTTTTGGCTTGGTTAGAAAAAGAATTCTTAATAGGATTTTTCAATTAACATTATACAATGGAGTTTTTGTTAATCAGTAGATAATTAACTTGGAATATTTGCTTAATAAAAATAAGTTATTGAAGTGATTGAAAGCAACAACCTTGAAACAATTGAAAATTAATTGGAACATTGGTTGTTATTCATAATTAATCACAGTATAAATATCTACACACTTAATGTTACATTGAGAATGTTGTCACAGGATATACATATGTATGTACTACACCCACAATGATAATTATGTGTACATATATAAGGAAGTTAGTGCGTGTATGTATGTATGTATGTAGACACACACACACACACATATATATATATATATATATATATATATATATATAGTGCTGGTGTTAATAACATCGTGCTCGATGTAATACAGCAGATCTATTAAGTATATATTAAAAAATATACATATTACCCTTCCTCAATAGCATGACTCAGTTTGATGCACAATGTAATCTTCAGGTGCTGGGTATAAACTAACCATTACATAATTTAAATTTTAATAAAAATATATGGCTATCCCAATGTTGACACAGTTGTATATTAAACTGGAATTACAGTTTTTTAATTTTAATAAAAATATATTTGGCATTTAAAATAAACCAGAATTTTATGTGTATATATATATATATATATATATATATATATATATATTATAATTTTATCATATAGACAAAACCATTTTACTCACTACACAGGTGAAACTTTGTTTCAGTGCATTTCAACTGCACTTCGACAGGTGAGAATCGAAACTAGTTATGAAGAATTGTTATTGTTTTTATGGTTATTTTCATTCTCACCTGTCGAAGTGCAGTTGAAATGCACTGAAACAAAGTTGCACCTTTGTAGTGAGTAAAATGGTTTTGTCTATATGATAAAATTATAATAAATAAATAATTATCGCTCTATCGCTATCAAGCCCTCTTTTGGATTAATGCTGTGAACGTTGGAATTTATATATTACTTTTGTTCTCATCACATCAAATATATATATATATATATAACTATTTCACAGACGGGAATGTCAATTTTTTATATGAAGCATAAAGGGAGATTTCTTTTTTTTAAAAAGAAAACAAACAAATTATAATTTACATTAAAAATTAATCTGGATCAACATATTTAAGCAAACATTTCTTTTTATGCCTACAATTAGCCATCAATTCATTTCTCTTGGTTAATGAGCTAAGGTTATTTAAGTATTTAGTATTGTATATTATCAGTTATACATTGCTCATTTAAGGAACAGATCATTTTTTTCAACAGTTGCATTTATTTTTTTTTAAAATTTGACATTGTCATTGTTGGAAATATATTTATTTAATATAATGTTATGTTGGGATATAGATTTATCAATGTTATTAACACAGCTATAGTTGATCTTAACATTATTTTTGTATGACTGATAATATTGTATACTGAGCTAGTATACATTTGTCTAACAATGTCAAATTTTATTTTGGTTGCACTGAAAATCTTTGGAAATTTCATTTCTACCATCATCGAATAACTTTAGGCAATATAAACTACAAAAACAGCACTGCTCTCTCTCTCTCTCTCTCTCTCTCTCTCTCTGAATATTTCTGGCACTTAAAGAATGGTGCTAATGCACCTATTATCTCCTGGGATATTATAGCAAGAGCCAAATCTTACAACGAGAAAGGAAATAGATGTAAATTGTGTCTTGTTGAAAAATTAGTTATCTTAAAACACTTGAACAAGCTTAGCTTATTAAATAAGAGAAGTGAATTGATTCAGATTGATTTTTAATGTAAATTATGATTTTTTTTTTTTTTTTAAATAAACAAGCTTATGCTTTGTAAAAGAAAATAATATTCACAGCTCTATGAATTGATTGCTGAAAAGTTCTTAAATCCCTTCCCTAAAAATGTTTGATACTGATAATTTTAGAAAGTTGTGCTGAAAACTTTTCAGCATCCCTCTTTCAAATGCATGCACGTGTATGTGTATACATGATTAAAACTAATTTGTTTTTAAGAAACGAATTTAAACAAATTGGTTATCATTAACTCCCCATTATTATGGAGAATTTGAAAAATATTGAGAGGCTGGTAATTGTAATATGTTTCTGTTAATTATCAGCATACAAACATGTTTCAATTTAGTTTATATGATTAGATGTCCTACTTGTATATGTATTCAAATACCATCTTAACCACTTTGGTTATGTATGTTTAAACTACCCAATCAGTCTCCTTGTGCAAACATACAATTATAAACTGTCTTTTTGCATGTATGCCGAAAATGTATCCTTAGATATTTGTAAAATCTCAGTCCTTGATGATACATTGCTTTATTTTCCAACATACAAGTATTTTAATGATATTACATCAGCAAAAAACATTCTGGTTTTTGTAATTCATAAATAATCAAAATAAATAATTATAAGCCACTGTATTTGATGGTTTTGATTAAGAGATATTATCAACATCATTTTTATTACATGAAGATTGAATACAAATAATAATTTTTAAAATAATTCCTTGCCATTCAGTTATTTAAACAGAAGCCTGTTTGTAATGAAACCAGATAATTCATGTGGGCATTTGGATTAATATTATAAAGACTATCAGTTACATTTACATTCAGTATTAAAATTCCCTTGGAAACTAAAGTTTAGAAACAAATTTTTAAATTGTTTTTTGATTTTTTTTTTTTTTTTTTTTTTTTTTTTTTTTCAAAAAAAAAATTCATTTGAGATTATTGCTGTTCAAAACATCACTTAAATAAAATTTAGATTTATCATTAATGTGTATTACTAAATTCTTGTCTATCATAAAATTTATAGGCAACCAATATTTGATGCACATACAAGATAATGCCATTTATTTTAATGGTTTTTATGCTTGTTTGCATGAAAATGATGTGAATAAGCAGTAAAATGAACACAAAATCAAACTTGGTTTGAATCAGTGGTTTTGGAGTTATTTTTGACACTTCAGTCTTTACTGTTAAGATTATGTAAATGTGTATGTCATCTTGTAAAATTTGTATTAATAAACTACCTTAAGAAAACTAAAAAATAAATAAAAATTGTTGCTATTGACATTGTTTAGATATCATGAAATCAGTTTTCTACTTTTAAAATAAATGCATAGCCACCATTATTTATTGTAGTTTTGAACATTAATAACAAACTATCTGGACCTATGAAAAAATCAACAGAAAATTAAAATATCATTTAATGAATATTTATCAGTTAATCAAAATTGTTTAATTTGCACTATTTTGCTTATTAAAAAATTATATTATCCTTTATTTCATATTTAATAATATAAGTTTATCTTAAGTTATTGTGTGAAAGTATGTGAAATATATTCATTACAATACTTCCCTATATACAATGTTTCTAGTGAAGGTGATTTCCTTTCTGCAACCAAGAGTGGATTTATTTTGAGGTATCACTTTAACTCCCACACTGTTCATTGCACTGTCTCCTGAAAATGTTTCATAAAGTTGGCCATGTGTGAAGCATGGCTGTGGCAAGTGTATACCAACTCTATTGACTGTTTGCCTCCTGTGCTTTATTGATTGTCAATAGAATAGGACAGATGAACTGGATCCAGTGCAGAACAAATGGAATGTTTGCATTGCTTGGTTTAAGTTTGATTCTTGGAATCAGTACTCTCATCTGGGAATGAGATCCACTTATAATTGATGCTTTCATATATATATCTATATAGAAAAATTAAAATGGTAATCTGTATGGAATTTCCAAGAGGGTAAAGATCCAAGGAGAGCTCTGTCAGTGGCAGGAAAATTATTAATTAATGAATATCAAACACTTAAAAATACTAATCTTTATTTTGTGAAAGCTATAAAAATAGCCTTCAATCTTTCAACTCTGCAAACCAAATATAAACAGAAAAATTTACTCCAGGGTTAAATTCAAGATGTACAGATATTGTATTGAGAGAGAGAAAGATTCAAAATTATTAACATGTAATCGTGGCATGAGGGGAAAGGAAAAAGACCCGAGGATTTATTCTCAGTAAATTTTAAGGTTTGAGTTGACCTATTTAATATGACATATGCTACAATGTTGCATTTTGATTGAGGTTGAATGAAGATCTTGTTAAGTTAGGTACCTCTACGAAATCACTAAAAAAGAGGATAGCATGATGAAAAAGATGCCAAACTTGACGAAAAAACAAAATTTTATGCTTATGTTATTATTAAGAGGAAAGACTAAAGTTTTTTTTTTTTTTTTTTTTTTTCCTTTTAGAACATTCTAAATTTTGAATTTTTTAAGAAGTTTAACCGCTTTGTTAAATGTCAGTTGGCTTGTTTTATGCGCTAAAATATAGTTCACAAATTTGGTGTCCTCCATGGTGCCTCATTTTTGAAGTAGTAGGCAAACCTTCTTAGAATCTGCCCAATTTGCACAATCTATGGGGTATAAATCCTCATACCTTATAAAATAGGAAGTGAAAGTTATATCCTCGTCTGGAGAATATGCAAAATTAATTGAGGAGAAAAAAAATGAAATAACTTTAATTTCTTACTTACTCAGGGAATCACATGTGCTTTTTTCTCTGAGACATGAATTCTCAGGAAGTTCAGTGTAAGTTAGATACACTTTTTTTTCCGTTCAGTTTCCTTTTCTGGATTGCCAAGTACTGTTGAGTAGAACCAATATTGACAATTTCCACATAGTCCTTTTGGGGTCCTTAAGGGTCCTCATTGCCAAGTTGTTGGGGCCAGAAATAAAGACACAGAGAGGAATTGAGTTAAACAAATATATTAACAGAAACAGTAATACAAAACATACAAACAAGAGTGTTACAGCAAGAATGTTTGGTCCAACTGTCAGAGCTGACTGTTGGAAACTTCCCTCTGCAAAAGGCAGTACCTGCTCCTATTTAGAGCTGGGAGAGTCTATGCATATGTGGGTAAATTACCATAACACTTACTAAGATTGACTCATCTTCCATTTGGAGTTAAGACTTCAAGCTACTTTTTTCAAAAAGCAATTGGAAAATGTCTATTTGAGTGTGGTGGGGGGAATATAATCATATATCATGATGATATAGGCTTACAGTAAAAAAAAAAAAAATGACAAGTTTTAAAAAAATTAAAAAATACAGGTGTAGCAATAAATGTGAGTTAATTGCAACAAATATTGTATTTGGGATGGCAAATATCTAAAGAAGGAATTTCATCAGACAGTAAACTGATACACCAAAAAATAAAGAATTAGAATCCGTTTTGGGATTGACCAATTTTTATAGCAAATATCTATCTAGATACAGTGACCTAATAGGGCCATTTACTGAATTATGGAAAAAAAGTACAGAATTTAAATGGACTCAAAGCCAGAATATACCTTTTGAAAGCTTAAAAAATGGCTCTAATAAGGAAACCGATTGCAAAAATCTTTTGATGCTAAAAAAGGAAGTGACATTGACTATAGATGTAAGTGAATATGATGTAGCTCCAATTTTATTTCAAGGTCATCCAATAATATACCTGTCGAGAAAATTAATGTCAGCTGAAGCGAACTACTCAAATGTTGAGAAAGAAGCATTAGCAATAGAATGGAGCACAGAAAGTGCTTGAAATTTTTTGTTAGAACAAAAAACTTCACAAATCCTTAGAGTTTATATTTAACCCCAGAGAGGAATTAACAAAAGTCACATCTTTTGGAATTTTAAAATGGACTATAAAATTTATGGCCTTTGATTTCGACATCATATACATAAAAGGGAAGACTAGTCCACATGTGGATGTGCTATCCAGACTAAATTTTGACAGTAAAAAAAATAGAAATGTTTAAAAATTCAGAAGATAAAATACTGCACTTGGTTGAGATGGATGTATTACATCTAAATCATCTCAGAATGGAAAATATATAAAATCCAGTGTTTAGTAGAATTTGAGACAGAATAAAAAACACATGAAGTAATTGTTCGATGGTAGAAAGACACTACAAAGAATCAAGACATAAGTTAACTATAGAGAAAGGCATAATATGCAATGGAGATATTATAATACCCTCACAATGTTTAAGAAAGGAAATACTAAAAGGTATGCACAATGATGTATATTGTGGCATAACAGCAACACAAATGAGATTAAAATTACAAGCGTGGTGACCAGGATATTTTCAAGATGTAGAAGACTATGTAAAAAAAAATGCCCAATATGTACTGAAATAAAGAACTTTTGGCAAAACAAAATTCATTTGTGGCCTAAAAAGAACCATGGGCCTGGGTACACATGGATCATGCCCATATTAAAGGCGTGGTTCTATTTTTAATTTTATTAGACTCATTTTCAGGATGGCCCAAAGTAATTAAGGTTGCTAACAGAAAAGCCACCACTGTAAAACAAATATTAAGAACAATATTTTCATGGAATGGGGTGCCTAAAACTTTTCTAACACTGTATCCTTACCCCACTGGACCCACTCACCCCACAAGACCAGCTGTTAGTCCATTATAGTCCAGTATTACAGGTTAGACACAAGTCCCCAGTTCCCAATGTCAATTCAAAGCCACCCTCTAACCACATGATTGCTTTGATCCTGGAGAGTGGTCATTTGATCATAGAAATCCAGAAGCTCTCTGTTGGTCCACCTGCAAGTTCATCAGGTGAGAATCTGGTTAACAGAAAAATAAATATAACCAAGTCAGTTTGATTTTGAGAGGACAAAAGTTTTTTTTTATATATATAAAAGCAAACATACACAAAAAAAAATAATTCTTGTTGCACAAGCTCAAATGTTTCTTATATGTGAACAATAAGCAAACAAACACAAATACTTCGAATAATTTTGGTAAAGGAGAGATGTGGCCTTCATTTTAACCCTTATTGGTTTGTTCTTAGTGCAACTACTACAACCTTCAATGTTCCTGTTCTCAGTAGTAATAATAGTAGTAGTAGTATTAGTAGTAGCAGTACTTAGATGTTAGCAGCGATATTTCGCTTCTTCGCCCTCAGCTTCAGCAACACACAGTAGACACTTCCTTTTCAATCTCTGTCATCTCCCCACTCAGACTGCATTCAAAGACAGACAAACCCAAAACTCTCTGTCTCTGGTTGGCTCACCTCTTTTTATTCATGTGTCCCATACTGTGACGTATCTGTTCTTCTAGTGTCAATGTACTAACATATTACCAAAATACAACTTCACTCCTCCGAGAATAAAAAATTTACTTTTTCATCGATTGGTTTCCAAGGTTCACAATAAGACACTATTGTTTTTTCACCTCACTATTAATTATTCTGCTGCTCTTTGTAAACTACAGAGATTCTTGTTTTAAAATAAATTCTAGATTAAGACATCCTTAATTTTAACTTTGATTCTTATAGTGTCAAAATCCATTTCTTTGTTTAAAAGTTCCAAATTATTATTGTTCCAGTAATTTTCTATTAGTAATCTGATATTCCTTGTACACTTACAAAAAGATTGAATTTTGTGTTATAAATTAACTTTCTGTAACATTTACATTTCAAAATCTTTACAGCATATCAACATCTTGGCCACTTGAAAATGCCTCTCTCTCACATGGTGTCCTCTGCTTCACAGCATATCCTCCCTTATTATTACTATCATTATTTCAGGGGTGATATCGGCCCTGCCACACTTTGATCTCAGATAACTCCCCAGAATTTTTCAAGGAAAGTCTGTACTGATGGGTAAAGTGTATTGGATGCATCCCATATAAAACACCACCCTACCACCCACAATTGAATGGAAGTGCAGAAAGAATGGTGCAGACTCTGATAATGGGACTAAAACCATTTTCCTCACCTAATGATAATATAGAGAGTTACCAAGATTACTGTTATGCTATAGGACAATTCCACATGCCGGCAAACTACAAAGTCCCTCAACATTAATGAATAGACAGATTAGATTCGGTTTGATTTTCGGTTTGGTTTGTTTTACAGCATATCAACCTCAATGGGTTATTTAATGCCAACAAAATTTTTATTGCTGGTAATATTTTGTTTTGTCAAAAATCTATTTCTGGTAATATTTTTTTTTCCCAAAATGTATTGCTAGTAATATTTATTTTTTTTAAAAATTATAAAAATTTTTTCAAAAATGTATTGCTGGTAATAGATTTTTTTTCTTCAAAAATTTATTGCTTGTAATAATTTTTTTTATAAAGCATTTCTGGTATTAAAACCTATTTTTATACTTTCATAGTGTTTTTACCCCAGTTTCAGGGTTAACTATTTGCCCATAGCTGGGACCCTAACAGGGCGGGCCTGGAAACACCAGCAATTAAGAGATGGTTCCACGCTCCGCAAAACCTTCTGATCTGGGGCCTTGCTGCTGGATGTAGTTTATCATCTTACCCAGGATGCGGATGTAGTTTATCGTCTTACCCAGGACGGCACAGATTAGAGCTTGCTTAACAGTATCATTTTCAACAAGTGAAAGTGTATGGTATAAAAAAGACAAAGAATCTAATCCAGAGAAGATGAACTTTTTAATACAGAATGGACACAATACAGCAATAAACAAAAAATGGACAAAATGTACTGACCCATGTTAAGATGTTTTGTCAATGTAAATGGAGAGAAATACAGAAAATGAATGTACTCAGCTGAATATTGCCCAACTTGCCAAAAATTCCAGTAAATACCATGGCCTCCAATCTCTCTAGATAATCAAGTTGAGAACTTGTGAAACATTTTCAAAAGATGTCTTTAAGAATAGGAAATGATATTCAAGCAAAGATCTGAGCAATAAAAACTGGTGCAAGTAATATTAAAGTTAACAAAATAGTTAAAAAGGTTGCTAAATGTCAAGGAAGTTTTAGTAATATTTGGCTTTATAGGATAGTTTCTTAATCATACATTTCTATGGCCTATAATCTCTATTTTTTTAATAAGGATTCCCTATACTCATCTAATATATTGCTCAAATAAATATATCCAGAAATTTTACCAACATCAGTTAATAAAAATTTCACATGGTGTAAGTTTTTATTTTGTTGAATGTTTTTCTCCAATTGTTAATAACATGAAAATATATCAACCCTATTTATGTATACTTTATCTTAAAAACATTTACATTTATTTTGTGTTCCTATCTGTATGCTTATTATTGTACATGTTTGATAAAATATATATCTAAAATAATTCTAATTTTTTCCAAATCTTTTTTTCTTTGTCTATCTTCAGCTGATTGGGAAGGTATTTATAATTCTGTATCTTTTGTAGTTGTAGAATAATCCTCTTTATATATTGTAATCAGAGTAGAAGCAATAGTTGTCCATGTATAAACATGGTTTTTGCTTGATCATTTTGTATTTGTACTTTTTACAACATTGCTAATACATGCTGTTGTCAATATTGTGTGTGTTCATTATGTTAAGAGATAAAAGAATATGTGTGTGTTTCTGTTATGTATTGGGTAACATAGTATTGGTTGTAATCTAGCCAAATGCATCAAATTCTCATCTTGATAAAATTGAATGCAGAATTTTTATCTGAAAATTGTTTGTGCTAATGTTTGAAAATTATTTGTTGAGCAATTAAAAAATAGAACTATACAATAAAAGACAAAAAATATTATGCTTATGTTGTTTTTAAGTTCTCAAACATTTTCTATCAAACATGGATTTGTTTGTAAATTTCTTTACATGATAATAATCTGCATGTCAGACTCTTTCTTTTACCATTTTCTTAATCATGGTAGTATTTTTTCCGTTTCCAATTTCTTACAATTCCTAAAATTCTTTTTAGTAGATAGAATGCAGCAATAATCTGAAAGAAGATACTCTTGTAAAATTTTTGACATATTTTTTGACATTAAATTCATTGTCATTTGTTTTTTATAATCTCAGAATTTCAAATTTTATCATGAAATTTAAATTTCAAAATGTTTCAGAATAATATTGTTTTTGGTGGGGTTTTTTTTACGTTTCTAACTGTATTTTTTTAGCTTCTTAATTCTTGTTAGATGAACAAAAATCTATTGAGTCATTGTTGTTCACTTTAACATGAAAACTGAAATCTCTTCTCCATATTTTAATAAAATTTTATTAAAATGAAATTTACTGTGATACAAATGTATTTTTGTGTATATGAATATTTCATCTCAGTTTGAGATATTTGATGTGTATACAGATAATTATTGAAGATGCTATGATTGTCTGAATATTTTATTAGAAATTAAATGTTATTATAGTATGTTTACTTTTTTCTTAACATTTAAGGTCATAATTTAGAATTAGGTATCTCCACTAATTCATCAAAAAACAGTATACCGTGATGAAAAAAATGCACCAAACTTAATGAAAAGAAAGTTTTATCATCAAAATATTTGATATTATTAAGAGGAAACTTTAAAGTATTTTTTGATTAGTTTATTAAATTTTTTCATCCTTTCTAACACATTTAAAGTTTTAGTCATAAATCTTTTCTTTTCTTTTTTTTTTTTTTTTGACATCAGCAGATTCGCCAAAGATTAGTATTAGGAAATTTAGTGTCTTTTTTTGGCATTAAAAACACATTGTTTTGAAAATTCTAGCAAAAATCAAATAATTGTTGGATTTTAATGAAACTTCCAGAACATTTTTTTTACATTTGTTAGCCCACCCCAACACCTTAATTAATTTTATGAAGACTTGAGAAATTCAATGATGTTTTTTATTGTTGATATTAGTTTAAAGCAAAAGTCTTTGAAGAATATAAATCGATTTTTTTTTTTTTTTTTTTTTTTTTTTTCTGTAAAATCAAAACACCCTGTTGCCAAAAATCAGCTCTGAATTGTAACATATAAAACTAAGACATTATTTAACTGGAAAAGCTTTTAATGGCTGTTAGGAATAATATGTTAAGGGCAATATTGTCCGAGGCCAAAATATGTTTCCAATGAAAATAATTTTTTTTTTTTTTTTTTTTAAATACCTAATGTGATAAAGTTGTTAAATCTTTTAAAATTAAGTTTCAATCAGTTTCATTTAGGAAATGTTGTTATTAAGTAGATCTGTCTTTAAAAATCATAAATTTTAAAGGTTATTACACTCTGCAAAACCACATATTTTAAAAAGTTTTTTTACATTTTTTGTGCGTGCATAAAAACGATTTTTTTTTTTTTTTTTTTTCAAATATATGGTATGCCGTACATGACAGGAATCATTAATATCGTGTGTTTTAAGAGTTGCTTCCCCTGACTGCAATAAACTGCGTTGAATTTTCTGACTGACGGACTACAACCAACATTGTTGCATTTTCACAAGTTTAATTTTTTTTTACATTTTATTTCACTAAATATTTTTTATTTAATTTTTTAAATATAATTAATTTATTGTTTTACTGTTAGAGATATATTGCAATTATTAATTATTTTCTTTTTAGTTTCAATTCTAGAGACAGAAACAAAACAATATTAAAAATAAGGAAAATTAAAAATTAACACCTTAAAAAAATACCATTTCATAAAAATGAGAGAGATACCTATAATTAGTAGGTACCTGCTTATTTATGAAATTTTATGGTATCACTTTTTAATTATTGTTTTTTTTTTATACTATATCAGTTGTGAATTTTTTTCATAACTGAGATATAAAAATTAATAATAAATAAAAACAATACATTAAAATTTCATAAGAGATGTACGTAAAAATTAGGTACCTCTCTTATGAAATTATATCTCACTTTCAGTTATGAAATTTTAAATTTTTTCCAGAAATCATCTTCCAATGTAAGGCTATAATGCTAAAGTATCTAAAAAAACACAAAAAGACAAAAGAAAAACAAATCAATAAAAAATATTAGATTGCTGAAAGTATTTTTTTAAAAATTACTGTGTAATTAAATAAGTTAGTTGACTTAAAATTCAAAAAAATTATGTTACTTCTGTTCTTCTGTCCAATAACTTCTCCTGACCTAAGTTGTCAATTCTTCGATGTAACTGTCAGTTTACACCTCAAAAACAAGTCACCATGGTTAAGACATGTTTTTAATGCTATTCCACTGATGCAAGAAAAACAAGATTTTTAATCAAAATTTCGAATGTTCCAAAAAGGATGAAAAAATTTGATAAAATAATCAAAAAATACTTTGACCTTTCCTTTTAATAATAACAAAAATTTAGACAATAAACATTTTTTTTCCATCAAGTTTGGAGCCTTTTTTCATCATGGTATGCTCTTTGTCAGCATATTAGTGGACATACCTATTTAGAATATATTTAAGCTATTGAAATTTTATGCCTTTTTGTCTAACAGATTCTACATTCTGTTCAAGATACATTAGAGAATTAGTAACTTTTTAGATGTTTCCCACCTGGTTTTAAAACTGTTAGCTTTCTTTAATAAGTATGCATGTTTATGCATATCTAATACTTTATTACTTTTTGTAATTTGCAATGTATGTTAATCTACTCATTGTTCTTGAAATATCTGCAGTTTTTCTTTTCCTTTTTCAAGTTAATTTAATATTTCTGTTGTCATTTTTTTAAATGTCAAACTTAAGCCCCTTCTGGATAATCAAGAACAAATAATTAGCTTGGATTAATTGACTTAATATTCCCACATATTTATGTAAAATAGATGTACCTTTTTATTATAATTTAAAATAACAAAAGTTTCAAATCCTATTTTCTTGTATCTATATTCTGACTCAATTAGAAATTAGTGTCTTGTAATCCTTTTTCATTTTTAGTAGCTAATTTTATAAAGCAAATAAAAATGATACTTGTGTTTAACAGATTCTTATATTAGTTTTGTTTCATTTATTATTTATATTTTGTACTTAACAAATAATCAATTCAGCATAAAAACCATTCTCAGTATTTTTGGAATGATGTTAAAGATTCAAGGATGATATTACCTAAATTTATAGAAATCTTATTTCCATATTAATTTGATCAGTTTGAGACAAAATCACTTTTCGAATAAAATTCATTAATCACAATGAGATAAAAACATCTTAAAAGTAGGTTCCTTATTATCTCTACAGGTTTGCTTAGTATAGCAACCATGAGACATGTAAAGACAATAAGGAATCAGCTTATGAAATCTAGTTTAAGAAGTGATTATTATAAAAATAAAATTTAGTATAACCATTTTTTTAAGAATTTACTGGTAATTCTTTTAAGGTTACAAAGTTTAATAAAGGAAAATGTGCCTTCAAGAAAAATCTGATTGCTCTTGCACAATTCCTTGCCTTCAACATAATTTCAAGTATTTTTTAGTATAATAATATTTAAAAAACAGATAACAAGTTTTCTAATTTTTATTTACAACATAAACTTCTGTTCTAGAATTACAACATATTTTACTTGCTGTATATCTTATTGGATTTTTATTATTCTATTAATAAATTTAAATTAGTTTTGTTTTTCTTTAATTAAAATCAAATGAACAACTTCAATTTTTAAATGTCAAATTTGTAAGATTGACATAAATATATTTATGTTCTGTACATTCAGTAAATAATGTAAGTCTCATGAAAAAAAATGATTAAAAAGTAAACTCAAGGTTGCTTTCTGAAGACTTCTAGCTAGTTTTATTTTGTAAAAATAATTGTGCTTCCTGTATTCCCTTAAAATTATGTATATTTAAGTAAATAAGAGCTGATAACTAGAAGTGGATATATGCAAACTGTTTTCTGAATTATTACAATGGAACATAAGTTCTGATTGGGAACGGTCATTTAGATAATGGACATTTATAATATTTTTATAGTCCCTTATTAGAAGGATATATAAGATAACCTTTTGGGCGTATATATTGCATGAGACACCATATTTGATAAACTTAATCCATTTTTGCTCCTAAACAAAATAATAATTTCTGATTGTCAACTTGAAATATTTCAGATTAACAGTTTTGGAAGAGGCACTAAATAAGAACAGTCTCTTCATTTTATAAAAATTGACACTATTATCCACCCTAAAAGATGAGTACTTGTTTTGTACTTTATTATTATTATTATTTTATTACTTAAATCTAAAAAGCTAATAAAAGCCACTTCCTTAATAAAAGTGTTTCTATTTCTGGAAACATATTTAATATAATGTGATTCCTAATTTACAACTAATTTCATTGCGTCTTTGTAATCCAAAGAATCCAAGTAGAACATTATTTTCTTTTATAACTGTATCTGCTCTTGTGCGACTAGATAAATATTTTCATTGGAAAAAGATGAGTTTCCTAACCTCATATACCAGCCACACTGCAATTAATAGTCATAGCTATTTTCCTAAATTGCTTTTTTAATAGGACTGATTTGTTAAAACTGAGTATGCATTGGCTATTTTCCAAACTGAAATACAATTCTGTTTAATTATAAGAAACTATTCTTAGAATGCCTTTTATTCCTGTTTTAAATGTTGCCCTTATCAATTATTTTAGTATTCTGTGCAGAATCATTCTTTTTGTATTTGCATTTTCAATTGCATTCATCATTACTTTCATCTTTCCCACTAACTGTAGTAAACTTTTCTCATGAGCAATTGACAGGAAAGGTATAATTTTATATATATATATTCATTTTAGTAGTATGTATAGATATTGACATATGAAAATGTCTTCACATGCCTACATATACATTCACACAAATGTATCAGTGTGCATATATACACATTATGAATGTTTCTCTAATTTGTATGAAAAGTTCAACAATATTAACAAAATATTCAATGTATAGAGATTTGAAACTGTATATTGATATAAAGAATTTAATTTCTTTTTAACATTGTATATAATACTCAATATATACTTCATTGTCATTTTAATTCCAAAACTTGTAATTTTTCAATTATTGAATTGTCATTCCTGTGTTTAAAATCATTTGGCAAATGAAAAGACATTTTTTTTATTTCAATATTAAAATACATTGTCACTTCTACATAATATTCTGAATTAGTACTGTCACTGGAAAACTGTCCAGAGAAATATTAATTTGATATTAATATTTTCTCTTTTACTGTAAACTCTAGTTGAAATTGATACAAAATACTTTATATGTTCATCTACTATTCTGTTTATACATATACATATTTTTGTTTATACATATCAAAAGTGCAAATTTATAAAGCAAAATGATAATTTCATCTTTTGAACTTTATCAAATGATATATACTGTTAAAGAACCATTTAAATAAATAATGTTTGTGTTTTTACTACTCTTCGAATTTTTCTCTTGCTTTCAGCATAAACTTCATGCTTGTTTTGATCATTAACACTGGAATCTATTTGATTGGTTGGCACTAATCATAACAAGGATTTTTTTTTCCTTGCAGGAAAGCTATCAATTAATAAATAAAACAATTAGGGCACTAGTCTGAAAGTCATTAAAGCAAGGAAGTTTGCTTAACTGATGAAAATCTTATCCAGTAATGATCAGTGATTAACTACTGTTGTGACATTAAGAAGAGTGTTTGTTTTTTTATAATACATTTCATAATGAATAATCAACTCTGTTGATTGCTCTGTTTGCACATCCCAATCATATTCCAACTCCAGAAACTTTTTTTAAAATGAGATTTTTTTTAACTAACACATAAACTGCCACTCTGGATTAAAATTCAAAATTCCTTACTATTTATATAATTTTTTTTTCTCTCTAGCATTAAGAGTCCAAATCAATTTTTTGACTTGTGGATGGTTCCGAAGGTTGCCCTTGTAATGATGTTTTTTTTTTGTTTTTTTTTTCTATCTAATGTCTTGATATTCATTTGAAAAATATGTAAAATTACTTTGAATTTCCATGAAAGAAAATGCTTCATGTGCTGCTTTCTGAAGTGCAAAGGTTAATATATTACAAGACCCTCTGCTGTAGTCTTTTTTATGATATAGCAACATTCTCATCAGTTAAGAAAACTTCTAAATAGGCAAGAAGTATTTTGTTTTTTTCTTTTTTGTTGGGGGCAGGGGGCTACCTGTTCTGATTTATGTAATTTAGTGGGTAAGTGTAAACTCTTAATGAACAAATCAAGGGTATTGTAAAATCTCTTTGCTTTTATGTCATTCAACAAGTGAAATTACATAGTCACAACAGATAATTGCTTTGTTTGTAAATATTTTTTGACAATGGATGATAATAATATCAAATATGTGTTAAAGCCAACACTTTCAGTTATTTTTATTTTTATTTCTTTAAATTTCTTTTCTTTTCCCTAGCAAGAAATTGGCAAGGTATTTATCATTCTGCACTTTGTAGTTGTAGCTACTATCGTATTTTAGACAAAGAGTTGCAGGGAACATTGTTCAATAGATGTCTTTTACAATGTCCCATCATGTTTAGTTTGATTGGTAGACCCACACTCATATGCTGTTGATTTTGTAATTGTTGATTATTATGTGTGATATGAAGATTGCATTTCTATAAGGAATAACAAAATAGAATGCAACCTGTGGGATCAGCTTTCTAATCTCAGACAATTATTGACTACTGTTTATTGTATTTTTCTTTCACTAAATATGGATTTAAAGAATTTAACTACTCAATATAGGTTAATTCAAATCCAGGTAAATATTTGACAACCCTTTAAACACTGACCTTTTAGATATTAGGTTTTGCATTATAACAATTTTGTAACTTGTCTAAAAAAAAACATTTATATAATGAACTTGCACTTTAAAGTATGAATTGTAGTTCAATGAATCAGTTATTACTTTGATACTTGATGTGTCAATTGATAAAAAAAATAATGTCCTGGTGAGATTTTCTTTTAATAATAAAGGCAAGAATAAGTAATTTTGTCTTCTATATATGATTACTTTGTGTTACTGAATGTTTTCTTATTAATATGAAAAGTTAACTGACAATATTTATCAAAATTCCTTGAATTCTCAGTTATTTGGGTAAAAAAAAGTTATTTTTTTTATTGGCAATTTATGTCTCAAGGAATATTGATTTAAAGAGTTATACAGAGTTTGCCCTTTATATTTTTCTTTTTGGATTGATTAGTGGGAACAATTCAGCTTTGTTTTTTTATTTCATTTTAATTGCCACACTTTAAGATGAACATGTGTCCATAAAAGCTTAAGTTTCCTCAAATCAAAGGGACACACAAACATATTTGTATGTTCTGTCCATTATTTATAGATTGCTGATCCTATAGACTACGTTGAATAACTTTTTGTAAAAATCTTTTAAAGATAAACACAAATACCATCCAGCCACTCTATATTATTTTTTTTAATGAGTAGTAAAAAAAAAAATCATGTGAGATTTAATTTATAGTCTTTGAGTGTATGCATTTTGTAAAATTGCTTGATGTTTTGCCTATATCTGTTGGACAGCCTAATGGTTTAAAAATATTGCTTGAGTTTTAGATACCACAAGTGTGCTTTGGAAGTATGCCTTCTACAATGTTGCATTTATCTCACTAAAGATATTTTCCCCAGCATGGCTTCTCTTGCTGTATTCTGTGAAAATGTGTATGTTTGTGAATAGATGTTTTTGTATTCAGAAATCAATTATATTTATTTTTGTTAGAAAGTTACTTATTTTAGTGTTGAGCAAAATGCACTTGAATTTAATAACTTTTATATTGAATTGAGTGAAATTATTAACTCTTGATCATTAAAGGAATAACCTAAGTTCACTTCATTCAAGCAGTTTCACTGGAGAAGTTTTCTAGAAGCAAGTATCAATTTAAGCATTTAAATTTCTTAACCTTCACTATAAACAGATACAAATATTTGTTCAATAGAATCTTTCTTGTCAATAAATTTAACTGGTTATTGAGTGAACTTTATACAGTGAAAATTTTAAATCAAAATTAAGCTAATAATTACAGGTTATACACTTATTGATTAATTTGGTGTGTATAAGGCACACACACACACACACAATGTATTTTGAGTTTTCTTTCATACACTGTGCAATCAATCTATTCATAAGCTGATAAAATGTACAATATCCAATTTCTATAAATATATATAAGTTTGTTCATTTAACCAAATTGATCATTATTTGTACTGTTAAAGAAATTTTTATATTTAGTAATGTCATCACAATTTACATTATTTAGACTATTGTCCTTATCTTTGTTGCCATATTTATCTCAACATTTCAGCCTTTGTACGTTCCAGCCTTCTTCAGGTGGTTGGAATGTCAAACTGAACCCTTTATTTAACTCACTGGGATGACTGTTCTAGTTTGACATTCCAATCATCTGAAGAAGGCCAGAGCGTACAACAGCTAGAGTGTTATGATAAATATGGTAACAAAGATGAGGACAATAGTCCAAATAATGTAAATAGTGTACATAATACCTCGTCTCAGAAACAGATATAGTTAGTAATGTCATCTTCTAACGAATATATAAAGGAGTAAAATTTTCTTGAATTTTTTGTAAAATCATTCTAAATAAGAAAATTTACAAGCTTCTGTTTATGACCATTTTCAAGTAGTTCACAAAATTTAAATGTCTAGTTTGTTTTTTGTTTTGTTTTTTGTTTTGTTTCAAATCAGGTTATATTATTGCTGATATGACATAAACATGGTGAAAATAACAAATATTTGTATTGTTTCCATTTACTTCAAAGTTGGAAAATATGTTAAATAATTTATATGATGAAGTTTCTTTTGAGAAATAATCTGTGTTTTATGGCACCAATCTGGAAACACTGAACCTGTTTATTCAACCTTTTTCTTAAGGTTTTCAGTTGATCAAAATGAAAGCTTGATAGAAGAATTCTGCCAAAACATCCTAAGTGACAGTAATTAAATTACCATGGTTAAAGATACTCATTGGATATAGAAATTGTTAGATACATATGATTCTTATTAATGTGTAGAAAGTGTATATTGTTTTTGAGAAATATACTGTTGCTACTCTGGGAATTTAGCAAAGATCAAAGAACAGATTACCAAGGGGAATATTTTAGCCACAATAAAAAACATATTTTATTAATCATAAAAATTAAACATTTGACACTAAAATATGTATGTTCATGAGATCCATAAAAAAAATACCACAGCATGAATAAAAAAGACCTTAAACTGGATGAAAATAATTTTTTATCATCTAAATGTTTGTTATCAAGAGGAAAGATCAAAGTATTTTTTGATTATTTTTTTACATTTTTTAATAATTTCTAGCATGTCCAAAATTTTTGTTAAAAATCTTGTATTTTTTGAATCAGCAAAATTGACAGAAAATTGATCATCATCCTTTTTTTTTTTTTTAACTTTTGTTTACAAAAGTGAAAGTCTCCGTTTAAAATTCTTTTAAAAAAATCATTTATGATTTTTTTAAATTAATTTAAGAAAATTTGAAATTATAAAGTTTATTTAAATAGTTTCTGAAAGTTTCATTAAAATCTGACAATTATTTCTATTTTTGCAAGATTTTCAAAATTAATGTCTGTCATAAAAAAAAAAAAAAGCACAAAAAAATTGCCATGTTATTTACTAGTAATTCCGGTGATGAAGAGAAACAAGGTTTTTCAATCAAAAGTTAGAATGTTCTAATAAAGACAGAAAATATTTTTAAAATAATTAAAAATTACTTTGCTCTTTCCTCTTAACAGTAACATAAACATTTTGATGATAAAATTTTGCTTTTGTCAAGTTTAAGGCTGTTTTTATCATGCTATGCTCATTTTCCTGTGATCTCACTAACATACCTACAAAAATTGTCATTAATCCAATGAGGAATGTCAAAATCCTATAATGTCCATCTGAAAATTGTAAAATCCTTAAACTTATGATTTAAGTTTGAAAACAGTAATACCACAATATGGTGTTAGCATTGTTTAACTTTTCAATTTCAAACTTTACCTGTTTGTGATTCCCTATTATTTTTCTCTCATTCTTAAAGGCTGTCTTTTTGGCTGAGTTTAGATACTGAAAGTTGATCATTCTATTATTGACCCCAGTATCACATTATATGTGGAGACTTAGCATGAAAAAATACACACTAAAATATTCCTAAAATGCCAATGGTGTTATTTTCAGTAATTAAGCTAAAACACTGAAATGGGGTTTGTTTTTATGATCTTTTTTTTTTTTTTTTTTTTGTAAATATGTTTTTGTATAGAAACACAATACCTTTTTATTAACAAGTATATCTGTGCTGCTTGTAGTTATAAGATTTATATACTGTACAGATGCTTTTGTTTACAGAATTAGTTTCATTTAATCTTTAAAACAAATGTTCAAACATTGCCCTATATATTTGTCTTTATTCAAGATATGAAAAATCTAGTTTTATGATCTGAACCATGTTTTAACAATTATTGATTTTCTGATTTTTTGTCTTTCCTTTAAACATAATTTCAATTACATATTTATTTTTCCTCCACTATCCACACTCTCTGAAGGTTATCAAAAATACAATGATATGCTGAAACATTCTCAACCAACCCAATGATGGAATATCATAGTTAATTGCGTAGTGTTAAAAGAATTTAGGATAGATAAACCAAGTGCATGTCGATTAATTATGTAAAATATCAAATATCATGTACTTTCCAATAGCTCTCAATCCTTCTCTTTGGTCAGGTCAGAACTTTCAACACTCCTTTATATTTTAGCACAAACGCTTAAAATTAATTCTTGCCTCTAATTTCCTCTTCTTAGTATTGTTTAGTTTTTATGCATATTCCTATAAAGTTTATATTACATTAATTGAAAATATGCTCTTTTTTATCATTCTAAAACACTCCTTAACCAATTCTGATGCAGACAAATCACAACTTGTGTGATTTCTGATGTTCCTAATAGGTTTTGAACTGCAGGCATTTTTATTTTAAAATATTAAAGAGCCTGAACAAAGTTATAAACAGTTTTGAAATACAGCTAAACTTTTCAGTTTTCTGTAAACAATACTATATATTCATATAATTTGTCAAATATTACATAAATGTAAATCCTTTGCTTCTCAATATGATTTCTATAAAGTAAAAATGAAATCTTAATTATTGTCTATTTTATAGAGTTGAGAAAAATGAAGTGGTTTCCCATTAACTCACCAAAATGAACTGAAAATAAATAGACAATTTTAAAGATCTTTTTGTAATCATTATTAATTTTCCTTTATATTTTTATGACATTATGATTTCCCCATGAGAAATGGTCTAATTATAGCACTTTCACTTTTCTTATTTATAACCTATTTATATAGTACAGTTTTCTATTCATCTTACACCAAATTAAACATGATTGATTAAAGCTTATTTTTTTTATCTTCATTGCTATGCTTCTTCAGCAAGAAATTGGGAAGGTAACTATCATTTTGTTAATTTTCATAGTCTGTTTACTGTATTGAATTAGAATTTTAAAAGTAATTGAGTAATTTAAATAATTAACATTTTCCTTTTCTAATCATTCAGTATTAAGTTTATCTGTGAGTTTGGGATATATTATTATTATTATTATAAAAATATTTTTATCACGCTACATTTCAATACATGTAATTAATAGAAGAATGTTTGTGTTTATGTGTACATGTGCCCTTGCTTACTTTTTATAAGGAATACCTGTGATATTCTGAATAGAACTATGTTTTAGGTAAAACAACTCTAGGAAAAGAGTTTTACTTGTGAAAAGTGATGCAGCTAATATAAATCTATAAATCTATGAAATCAATGAATTTATTTCATTTATTATAAATTCAAGACTTATATTGAAGCTTTTTACTATATCTTTTCTTTCTCTAAACAATTATTGAAAACTTCAGTTTACACATTTTCAATAAACTTGATGTACAAACACAAGCAGGTTGCTGGAAAGTTCTCAAGCAAACTAAAAAAAGGTCATCACATAAAAATCTTGTTTGGTCAGATTTTGGGAAGTGTCAGTCCAAGAACTTTTTATTACACATGTAATATATCCTTTTATCAAATAGCTGCTGTGTATACACTTTCCTCCATAGATCATTATGATCAATAGCAAAAAAATTCAACTTAAATTTTAATTTTTTGTCTTATTTCAACTTCATTTTGATAACTTTTCATAGAATACCCGCAAAAATCAATTTCACTATAAAAAAAAAAAATACATGCGAGCATATATATTCACATATTTTGGAAAAATAAAATTAGGAAAAATGTAAATATAGGGGCAGCCCTTTTCAAGGCTTTTTCTTTTAGCAAAAGAGAAGAAAAAAAATTATAAAAAAATGCTTTTCCTATGTATATATCTAATGATAGTCACCACCTGAGATCTAAAAAAAGAAAAAGAAATCTATCCTTCCTCAGTGTTAAAACTGAAGTCTGTACTTAGTGAAAACTAAATATTTTTATACTTTTTGATTTTTCTCTGTTATAATGATAGATGCCAAAGGAAGTAATCAAAATTAGGCATGTTGTGTAGAAAGCATTTACAAATTAAATGATCTGACATACTGAGTTGCTTCTTTTTCATATGCTACCTATAATACAGATAAGTTGAAGAAATCATTTTCTTGACATACTATCAGAAACTGAGGATTAAAAGGTTGTATTTGTTTTAACAGAATAATCATCTTATATTTATTAAGTGCAGATTGCAGAGAATTTTAATTATTCATTAAAACTATATAATTCCATTATGGAATTTGCTTTGATAAACTCCTATAGATATTTGCTTACAATGAATTTAAGCAGATCTGTTCAATTCCTATTAAAATATTGCTTGTTGGTGGGTTTTATATGAAGCCAATTCTTTCATAGCTTTGACAAATGACAGTATTTTTTAGCTTACTTTACTTTCTTACAAAAAAATACCTGCATTTGATTTTTTAATCAAACCCAGCATCATGCAAGAGTGTACTGGTTTCTACTATTACTGTTTTTTGTATTACTTAGCATGATATTGACATATGCCACATAATGTGTATATCTGCACATACAAAAATAGCAACCCGTTCAACTGAAACTATCTTTGGTCAGAGATTACCTACTTGCAGATGATGCAGAACTAGTTATGTAGGAACAGCTCTCCAGCAGGTAACATACTGTTTTTGCAATGACCTGAAAAATCTCTGGCACAGAGTTCAGTCTTAAAATGACATTCATTCTTCAGTAACCTGTGCCAAACCAAAAAGTATCACTTACTTTTTGTTTCTCAAAATACAGAATCTGCTGACAGGGCAGAATACAAGCACTAGATCTATTAAACAATCTCCCTTTCAGAAGTAAGCTACAGATAAGAGGAGTTAAAAATTTCAGCTCCACAAAACCAGGGCTGACACTGGCTTCCAGAATCTCTCATACCCTTGATATGAAAGTGCATGGCCCTCCTCTATAGGACTCTTTATCTAACTTAGCAACAAATAAAGGAATACCTGCCTATATCTTTGTTGGCAATGCCAAGCCTTAGTAGCAATAGGCATGTAGAAAATACAATTTTTTGAAACCGGAAAGTGTTTTAGCATCCCCCTGCAAAAAATAATATGTCATCATATCTAAATGACTCCCCATAACTATATCATCTCTCATCATCAAAGCACAAAAAAAAAATAAATTATCCCTTCAAAATAATATGACATACATTTTTATATATATATATATATATATATATATATATATATATATATATATATATATATAACCGCGCACCGTGAAATCGATATTAAGGACATTGGGCTGTATAGAGATGACGGCTCATGGTGGTGAAGAATTCTACTAGTTTTAAAATAGAGAAAATCAGAAAAATTATATTTAGTGAATTTAAAAATCTAAACTTAAAGATAATGGTATGTACCAAATTGAAAAGGGTAAATTTCCTTGACGTAACTCTAGATTTAGCAAGCAACACATACCAACCATATAGAAAACCAAATACTAACCCCTTATATATACACCCGAAGTCAAACCACCCTCCATCCATAATTAAACATATACCATCAGCAATAAAAAATAGAATTAGCATTAACTCCACCAACAAAGAAATATTCCAACAACACGATAGCTTCTATAACGTTGCCCTAAAACATTGTGGTTACAAAAATGCAAACATTAACTATAGAAACAATTACACTAGCCAGAGGAAAAAAAACAGGAAAAGAAAAATCATTTGGTATACCCCTCCGTTCAACCAAATGGTTAGTATTGAACTAGGACATAAATTCTTAGCCCTAATTGATAAACACTTCCCCACAAATAGTAGGCTTAGTAATATATTTAATAAGAACACCCTAAAATTGAGTTACAGCTGCACCGAAAACCTAGAAAGTATAATAAAAAAACATAATAATAAAATCCTGAACAAACCCCCATGCCTGAATAGTATTAATAAAAACCCTATGCTTAAGTCTGACAATAACAGTGAAAATTGTGTAATTGTAGAAACCCAGAAGATTGCCCATTAGAAAATAAATGCTGCATCAAATCTGTGGTATACCAATGTACTATCTCATCCACTGAGAGTCCTAATACTGATATGATATACATTGGGTCCACAAAGAATGATTTTAAAGCTAGATGGAGGCAGCATAAGTGCTCTTTCAACAATATAAATAAAAGAAATCAGACTTCTCTATCTAAATATTTTTGGCATCTGAAGGAAATAAATAGGACACCTAAGGTAAAATGGAAAATTATAAACAGGACTAGAACTTGTAAAACTTGGGATGACCCATGCCCTTTGTGCCTCCATGAGAAACTGCACATTATCAAGTTTCTAAATAATAAAAATCTATTAAACAATAGACCTGAGTTAACGGATTTTTGCCGACATCATCAAATTCACGCATTGAACAATTTAGCTTAAAAACTAACATACAATAAATTAACTTTTATAATCCATGGTCTCAATAAAAAGTTTTAACACCCTACAAAAAATGATAGCCCTTTATGAAGTCGTCAAATAACAAATGTTACGAATGTTTTTATATACACAAAACCATTTCATAAAGAAATAAAACAAAAAAATAAATTAATCTTCATAGACAAGTTAACCTGACTGATTGAAAACATCTTCTGCTTTAAATTTAGACACCCCCACCTTACCCTGACTTAACATCTATGAAAGTAACTCTCTGTTGATACATATCATTAGCAGACAATACCCCTACCTATTTCAAATATCTACGATAGCTGTCATCATGGGAATTTTAGATTCCGATATATAACATGTAAATTTCAGACATAAGTTATTCCAAAAAAATTTCGCTTGATGAAACAGAGCTCACTTTAACTCAATTTAATTCTAATAATTAGATTGAAGTTTTCTGCTCTTGTTTTTGAAACATGAGACTTCTTATGTAGCGTGTTGGAATCATATTTTTAAATAAATAATTATATTTATGCTCTACTTTTGTATCAAGCACTATTTTTTTTAAAATAATAACTAAAATACTAAAGAACCTTGGATTACTAACCTAACCCATTCTTTCCTATTTTCTATATATTTTCACACACACATATATATATATATATGATATACAGACCTAAGCTGTTAGTATTGTAAAGTATTTGTAAAGAGATAAAAAAAAAAAAAGTAATCTTGCAAATATAATAAAAATAACATTTAAAATTAATTAGTCTTGACAAACACTTTATCTACAATTTACCAAGGTTGAGAACTCATAATGTTTGTTTTGACTATTCATAAAATTTTCTTGTCACAATAATTCTTAATTAAAAAAATAAAAAGAGAATAAAGTTAAAATAATTTTCTGAATTTATATCTAAACATTAAATACAGAGAATGTGCTCTTACTTTTCTCTCTTTCTTTCTTCTTCCCTGCCTACAGGTTATGAAGGTAATTACATTTTAATTCTTCATTTTCTCTTGCTTTTATAAAGTCTAATTGTCTTTGTATACTTGCTGCTTTTACACTTTATTTTTTTACTCAACTTTCTCTATGAAGTAGTTTTCCCAATTTCAATCATTTATATCTCATTTTCATTATTCTAGTAACAGTAATTGCACGCATTCTATGATGTACGCTTTATCTTAGATAATTTTGACTCTTTTTTTTTTTTTTTTTTTTTAATAGTGCTTTTAATATGCTGTTGTGGTTTCTGTATAATCTCTACAATATGTAAATATAATTATCCCTCAAATCTAAATGGCAGTCTGTATGAATGATAAAAATACTGGGCTTAAAATCTTATTCAAACAATATCACCTTAAAAATGGTAGCTATGTACAATATTTAAATTTCTTTCTTTTAGGAAATTACAAGTGGTCCAATAACTTTCAGCTTTGACTAATCTTTGATTAAATCTTTGTTGAAAAAGGAATTCTGAAATTGACACTTAATGTAGCTATAGATCAATATTATTGGATAGCTTAAAACGTTTGTTTTATTTTTATCCTCACATGGCATGAGGATAATTTAGTTTTAAATAACTCCATTCAAAAATATTGCTTCAGATTGGATTTTGTCTATTATAGAGTTCATTTCTTTCTTTTAATTTATTGAAATCTGTATATTTTTATTGAATATATAGTACTGAAGATGGAAGATGAGTAATTTATTTATTTATTTTTTTGTATATTATGCTTTATTTTAGAAAAAGCAAAAAATGTGACTCAAATACTAGAAATTGTTTTTCTTTATAGAAAGCGTAGGGCAAATAAACAGATATGAAAAGGAATTTTCAAAGTTTTATGATGGTAATTTTTGCTGAATTGTGTTCCATATTCAACATTTAGGGTTATAGTAAGGAAATGAACACATTATTTAAAGACTATCAATACTCTGACATAGAAGCTGTTCAATATACTCAAAATATCTAAATCAAATGTTAAAAATCATTTTCGTTAGTTTGATAAAATTTGAAGTTAAAAAAGAAAAATTACTGGACCATATTGACAGGTTTGATTTACTGTTCAGTTTTAAATAAATTATGATGAACAGTGAAAAAGTGGACACTTTGTCACAATGAATAATGAAGAGATCCTCAGACAAGCAAAATAAGCCACCATTAACTGTACTAAAGCTATTTCTTCATCTACAGAAAATAATGTGTTTATGGTTGGATTTGAAATGAATTCTCTATTGTGAGAACCAAAGAAGTAATTCAAACAAGTACTCCTTCCAAGTAGTTAACTTGAAGGAAGCAGTTAACAGAAACGTTTCTAGAATTAAGAGAAAGGGCATGATACTTTTTGTAAATATTTTTTATGATAACTTGGCCTAGAAAACTGCAAATGGCACTTTAAATAGTTCTTTGTTGAGAAAGATAAAAATTATCTAAGAGGATAGCATTTTTTACTCTGAATGCAGGAAACTGAATAACAAAATAAGTTGTCAAGAAATATTTATTTTATTTTTACTTAAACAAACTTTTTAGCTATCTAATAATTCGAGAAATGACTAATGAAGGCATCTCTTACCTATTCACCTGGGTTGATGTTAGTTTGAATTTCTTCATTTTTTGTTGATATTTGCTGCATGATGAAATTAGTTCATAATGCCATTTGTACTATAACAATATCCCTTTTCATTTTTTATCTTAATTCATACTGAGCTTCATTATCCAGTTCATTATCTGTGTAATAAAGTGCCAATTATAAGTTTGGGTTAGTATTCAAGTGTAGCTTATTGTGGAGTTCTTATATTTAATATTTAGAATATATTTGTTTTTATTTCAAAGTAAGTATTTAAGGAAATTTTGCAATTTTATAGCTTATTAGAAAATTTGTAAAAAGAAATTTAATTTTTTATCTAGTTTAAAAGAAATAAGATTACAACTAGTTAAATGACAAGTTCATGCCAAATATAAATATTAATTGTATTTATTTAAATCTTTGAGGAACATTTGAACTTCAGTTTATTTTTAAAAAAAAAAAAAAAAAAAAAAAGGACAAAACTTGTAGATTAGAAATATATTAAATTGCCAAAAGATGTTCTCTAATGCTCCCTAAGTATACTTTTGGTTTTTATCATCACATATTTCATCTGCCTCTATTTTATTCATTAAATTGGAGAGATATAATGATTTTTCCCTGTTTTACTTAACCCATTTCCTCCTGGCATTAGTTAAAACTAATACCTTCTTTTTTTCATATATTGTAACCATTTTGCTTAAAGTTTGTATTATCAATATTTCAGATAAAAACCTGGAAATTTTCCAATATATTTCAGTGAAATTCTTCCTTTCCAAAATTATAGTTTAGATATATAGAAAAAGAAGGCATCAGTTTAAACTGACACAAATAGAATATGGTTTTATAAAAGTTACTTAGCTTTTTCTATTTGTTATAACATGTTCTTAACTAAATCTTATTTAAATAAGATTTATGTGATAATAGAAGTAGTAACAATTATGCATATAATTTATCACATGATTTTCCAAGAGTAATTGTTGTCCAGCTATTATCTATTATACATTACAGATGTGCGTTGATAATGTCAGACTTGAATTTTTTTTCTATTCTTTAATAAACAAATAAATTATGTAGTTTTGTAATTTTTCTAGCATTTTAAATATTGGTTTTATTTTCTTTTATAACATTTTTCCTAACTTATGACTATCAATTGCAGATCTTCCTGAGAAAGATGCTGTTGAACTGGAGAGCAAACTGCAAGCTCTCAATTCAATTATGGATCAGGGGCTTAATCAGGTAGCCATTAGATACTTATTCTCTCTTCAAGGTGGTCTAGCATTGCCTGAATTTTTAAATTAGTAGTAAGAGCAGAGCAGAAAATCAACTTGATTAATCAGTAGTTTTTATTAACAAAACATTATAATCCAGAAAATTAGAATAAATTGTACTTTTTGTATTCATATAACAAATTTAAGAAAATTGACTCAAATAAAGAGATGCTAACTTAGCCTAGTTTTGCACAAGGCAACAAATGTGGCACATCTTGTGTAGAATCCATTCATTACAATTGTAATGGTCTTCAAGACTAGGTTATCAATAATTTCTCTGCATGAAGCACTTGGTATTAGCCATTGTTAATTTTTACTGGATAATTTTCTAACTATATCTAGCTTGAGTAAAGCTGGAGATGGTATAGATGTTTAATGGAAAACTCACGCTTAGGAGCCTTTCTTAAATCTATCATGTATGCACAAATTTCTCATTAGATACGTTTTTACTAAAGTTTTCTTTTTTCCTATGGTACAACTTGTAACCCCTATTTCAAGACGTTTAAATTTACAATTGAGAAAAAAGAAAATTATGTCTAATTATTCAATAAGTTTTCAAGGAAAATGAGAAATGTATTGAAATTATTAACAAATATTGCAAGTTGATCATAGAATAGACAAATACAAATTATAAAATCTATTAAACTACATTGTTTTGCTTGTACAAATTTTCACATGCTCATCTGAGAATGTTTTGACAGACAAGATGAACTGCATGTGTTGGCAATATATAACTTTGAATAGTGATCATGAAAGCCATTTTACTACAGGCAAATCTAGGTCACCTTGCTAGTTCTCTTCACTATGGCTTTATAGCTATCTTTTATCAATATGTTTTTCTTTTGCTTTTAGATGTCTAACAGAACCATATAATAACTTATTTTGATTATATTCTTATTACTGACTGAATAATAGCCCTAGTAAGTAAATGAAATTTAAATCTTTTCTACTTTTTTCCTTTTAGTATGATTCAAATCAGGACCAGCTACGGAGACAAACCTACTCGCAATGTAAGTCAAAAAGGATTTCTTAAAATCTTTTCAAATACTAAATATTTTTAAAAAATCTAAATAAATTATTAACTGTAGGAAATCTTTTTTGTAAAATCTAAATCTAGCTAGAAAAAGCAAAAAATGCAAATTTAAACTGAATTTTATTAAACTCCTCAAATTTTCATTGTTAAACGATCTCCCTTAGAATATATTTTAGTAGGTAGCACCGCCAATTCTGGTATTGCAAAAATATTTTTTGAACAATTTAGATTAAATATTTTCTTCAGTATTGAGAACAAACGGGGGGAAAAATAAATCAATTTGTGTCAAGTATATAAACTTTATTTAAACTGTAAACTATAATATTGGTCTGTATAATTTTAATTTCTTTTTTAACTTCAGACGGTTCGAGGCCATAAATGAGTTTCTGCATCAGTTTTCTATCTGATGGACATATTGCTTTTTTGTGCCATTAAAATAATTTCTCTTATTTTTGTTAAATTATTAATGAAAAGATTTAACTGCTTATTTTATTCATATAAAATCAAAATTCAAAAAACAGAATTCTATTTTGTTATAAGCATTTGAAAATATAAGTTTTAATTTTCCAAAAGGAAATTTATAGATGTTTTTTCTTAGATTTAAAAATATTTTAAATAATGCTGCTTGACTTATAAATTTTAAATATTTCTTACTATGATATGTTTAAATATATAATATATTTTTAGTTTGTATATTCCAAGTTTTGTCAGCACAGTTGAACTCCTTTATTTATTGATGTTCTAACCATTTTTCTGCCACATCCATTCCTCAGGTGTAGGATACATATATTTAGTTTGTGTAGTTTACCTGCTTTCCCATAATTCAACAGTCACAAAATATAAATTTTTTCTTCAATTTTTCTAGCATGGTTTTATTTCATGTGTGTTTGTGTGTGAAAAGAAATAATTTCAGTGAATGCTTTTCTAAAATTATCTGATCTAGCATAATATTTTGGTCCCATCCTTTTACTTTTGTGTATATCTGGATCTTTTAAGCTGAAATTTTAAGTTGCTCATCAAAGCAGACAATGAACTCCAAGTCAGGCAAAAAGATAGAAAATTCTTCACAAATCATTTCATTATCCATGAAATTCAAACTCGGAATTCTTTTACTTAATATCTTTTACTTTTCCCACTCCTTTGTTTACATTGTTTTTTTTTTTTCTTTTTTACTAAAAATATATACCTATATTTCTTACTTTAACTGCTCCTACTTTTACACATAAAAAAAAAAGCTTTTTATACTAATAACTTTTGAAAATTGTAGGAACCAATATTGAAACCCTAATTTTAATAATTAAAATCCATTTGATGACAGTGACTTAATCTATTTCTTAAAATATAAAAATGGATGTGCTTCATCATTTGACTATATTTTCTTCATAGATACTGGGAATAAATACTTAAAATGATATTTTATAATCTTATATATAGAAAATTTTAATTAAAAAATATGTTCTGGAATTTTTAAAGAAGCTTTTACTGACAGGAAGGCCAATTATAAAACTTTGACATAAAAATGAAACGCATTTCAACATTCCTTCCAATTGCAACCCTTATTTTTTCCTTAAAACCGTCAGGCCTATGAAATTTCTACAACTTTTGCCCATACCATAAACTGGTTGCAACTCATTTTATCTATGGAGTGTTTACTTTTTCCAGTTTCACCTGTATCTGCTGATCAAGGCCTCGATTCGTCACTTAACAGTGATGAGCATATGGGCCAACATAATCTGATCAACTCTTTGAAGGATGCTGTTGGTCGTCCTTTACCAAGTAAGATTACCTCAGTGTCTCTTACACCTACCTACCTACCTGAAACACTTGTTGTTATTATTCCTTGTGTACTCTCCAATATCCATACAGTTAATATCCTCATTGTCATCATCATTAGTCTATAGACCCAAGTGACTGCCATTGTGCTATTATTGTTTATTAGTGCCTGCCTGCCTGCTGTTTGTGTTTTTATTCCCCTCCTGCCCTCCCCAAATTATTCAATGTTTAGTGGTCAGGTAACTTAGAATATGGACACTTAACAGGGATGCAACCTTGGAAATAAAAGTAAGGATAGCTATTATAATCATCATCAGATCCTTTACTGAATCTTTGGATATGCTTCTCTACTTTAGGTGTGGAATGAATTCTAAATAACATTTCTTTTGATATACTTTCTTGCATTTAGAGATGTTGAATTTGATTTAAACATGCAAGAGACATTATTCCTGACAACTTATTCATACACCCTTTCAAAATGTTTGCATTTATATTTCTCTATGTACATTTACATATTTCATTTTTTTTAAAAATGGAAAAAGTTAATGGACTTTGACTTAAGTCAGAGAAAAATATTCTAAAACAATTTTTACTGCTTAATTTATTTCCAAGTCAATATTGACATTTTTATTTTAAGACATATTTCATTTAAAAACTAGATATATGCTGTTTTACTGTTTGTAATCTTAATAATTTTAGAGAGCATTTTTTATTTATAGCAAAAATGCATTTTCTTATAATTATAAAGAGTAATCACTCCTTTTTATAATAATTTCTAAGAATTATAAAGATCAACAAGTTATACTACAATGCAAGAAAATACTGTCCCTAAAACAATTGACCTAATTTAAAATGTAAATATCTGATTAACTACAGGCTTTATGTTAAACAATAAAAGATTTATTTATCAAAATTCAGACAAGATATTCAAAGGGATGTAGACTTTATAACCGATTTCACAAAGCTTCACTATGCACACTACCTGTGACATGACACACATCAAGTTGGTTGTCCAGCTCCTACCAAACATGCTGTAGCATATCTTGCACAACATTCTCCAGCACCTCAGTGATTCTCTGCTTAAGTTCTTCTAGGCTTGTAGGATGAGGGAGATATTGACTTGTTCTTTTACATAGCCCCATAGAAAAAAATCACAAGGAGTCAAGTCAGGTGAACATGGTAACCATTTCAACAGCACATTGTCAGTTATCACTGGCATGCCTGATCTGCCTTTCAGGTAGATTCTCATTGTGATAAGTCTGCATAGTCAACTTAGTTTTTATACATTTTGATAAAATTTGAAATTATTCAAGTTCTGTAGTATTCACTTTTAAAAAAAGTAATCTTTCGTATCTAGTTTGTATCTTTTTGTTTTAAATTTTTTAACAAAATTTTTGCAAATGATAAACTGCATTGGTATCTATTTGAAAATCTCCTTCCTTATAAATAGACCAGTTTATTTAGTAGTTCTTTGCAATATATATGATGTATGGCTACTTTGAAAGCTTAAACAAATGTTTTCATGTATTAACATAAAAATGCTTCAGCACACTTATTACCATAATTGCTTGATATTTTCAATTTTAAGTGTTTACATTCCTATTTAGACAAAATGCAACAGGTGATCACTTTTTTAAATCTTGCTTTTAATCTGAGAACTGTCACACCAGTTTGCTCGTTTGATGTGAGTTTCACAAAAATTTCAGAGGCATATCAGTAGAAATCACAGACATTATCAAAGTATCTCCTGATTTTTCATTTAATTTCAGTGGAAAAATGCTGTCTGAGAATGATCTCTGGTAACCAATAGTCAAGTTAAGCAAATTACACTTGGTATCTCCTCATTGTTTTTCAATTAGAATGGATCAAGTTTGTGTAATTAAATATTTTAAACTGTAAAGTTCTGTCCTGGGATGAGTAGACTTGCTTTAGAACTTAATGCTCATTGTATAAATATTTCATCACTAAAAATAACTAATTCCACAAGAACCATTACAGAAATTCTTAGGGTTATTATTTTCATCCTTGTTAGCTTTATTGTTGACTTCCAAAGAAAAAAATAGTTGTTGGCTGCAAGAATTTTTGACATTAAGATTGTGAATTGGTAACAAACAGCTTCTACTAGATGAATTATTCACTTGCCAAAGACTGAAAAATCTATCAGCAAAAATACAGTGATAAAACCAACAACAATGAGAATATGATCAGAGCATGGAATAATGATAATGATTTGTTTCAGAATTTCAAACAGTATTTATTGTTAAAGAACTTTGTGATTTATCAGAATAGAGTGAAATCATTTCATGAATTTAAAAAATAAATTTTATAAAATAATGAATTCACATCTACAATATTCAGACTTTGTTTTCACATTAGGGATAAAAAAAAAAATTGCAGGGAAATAATTGTATCATTCTAGTCATTCAAAATTTAATCAGAAATTCCACAAAAAGTTAATTTAAAATCTATTCAAGCAATTGATATTTTTTAAATATATAGTATCAGTACATATTTTATATATAAGAATGTTATAAGGAAATCCTAATGTGAGTAAATATTTTAATATCTTTATGTAAATATAATAAATCTTATCACTTCAGAATATGAAACCAAGAAGTGAATATTTTAATCAGATATAAGTGATTTTTAAACAATGATTTTTATATGAATTTAATATGAGATAATTTTGAATAAAATTTGATTTCCAAACAATTTATCAATATTATTCCAAGATTTTATCCCTGTTTATATTGGAGAGTTTTCTTTCTCTAAATGTGTATATTTCTTTTGCTTCTGAACAACCTGTTTGCTTATTAATTAGTTTTTGCACTCAATGTTATTAATTTGCACATCACTCTTTATGCAAATAACATGTCAAATGTGCATAATTTTACTAATTTAAAAAAAATATTTTATCAATAAAACTGAATCACAACAGAAAAATTGTCACATTCCTCTTTTCACTTCAATCACAAACTTTTTGTTTCATAAAAATTTTGCCTGCATGTCCAGATGCCTGACTTGTCGTTCCAATATCCTGTACTCAATTATAAAGTCTTCCAACAGGATTAATATTTTATGTCCAATTCATATACTTTTATCTCCATTTCCAACCACCAACAAGACTTCATAGTTTAGTTTGAAATTCACTGGTGATTCTTGCTGATTAGTTAGCATTTGCATCATTCAGTTCTTTCCCTTGTTACGTCAGCACTTTTATTTGCACAATTCCTTCTCAGTATCAAATTTTATTGAATGAGTTTGAAAGTTGGGGTAAAAAATAAAATGTACTTGCTTCCTTTTTTATGAGTTATTCTTTTAAAATTTCTTGTGCTTTATATTTGCCCTACTGACATTCTTACTATTCACATTTTTGTTTTCATATTTTTCAATCCCTTTGATTTCAATGTGGCACCTTCATTCCCTTTTTTTTCTTTTTCCATTCCTTTCCTTTATTTTTTTTTTCATTTTCTCTCTGACCTTATCTTTTTCTTTATATTTCTTCCGAACTGTTTTTGACTCTTTTTCTTTCTCTGGCCCAAACTTTGATTACTTTTTAGTAATAATTTTTTCTTCCTTTTTAGGTTTTGTTCCTATTTTTTATTCTTGAACTTCTTTCACAGGAAAAAAAACTTTAACATTACAGTTAATTTCTCCTAAATAGAAATATATTGCTTATCTAACTGCAATTGCACAAAAGTAAGAAAAAAATGATCAATTTAAGCTAATATTCTTCCCTTTACTGTTTATTACAATACTTTCTGATCATTTTTTTCTTGCATCTTGTCATCTTTTAAAAACTTTAACAAAAGAATATGTGATGTGAAATATTAAAATGGCCACAATGTTTCCTGTACATGCATGTTGTATTCAGTAAACTCTATTTCAATATATAATTGAACTGCCAAACCATAGTGTCTGCCTTATTTTTGATTGACTAGGAAAATTAAAGTTTATCTTTTAGATCTTTATTGAAGAAAATACCTGATCAAGACAAGTAATTATGTCTTTTCAATAATAATAATGAAAGCAGTATAACTTCAAATAATTGAATATATTGATCATGAGGGACATGTTTTTTTATTAGTTCTTCTTTGCAAATACCATATATAATATAGTTGACAATTTCTTATATTAGGTTGGTGCAAAAATAATATCGTTTTTTGACGTATTTCTAACGTCAAAAACGATATTATTTTTGCACCAACCTAATAGTTATTAACTTAGGGAAAATTCTTTCCCGTTTAATTTTTGTAAGTAAATGTAATCAAAATGACATTTGGGGCTGAGATGGATTTTATGAAAAACAACTTTATAAAGGATCTTCATAGTTATTTTTCTTTTTTTTTTCTTTTTACACTTCCTCTATTTAACTACTGGAATAAATTTAGCAAATTATTAAAATCAATATCCGAGATTTATGTTGTTTTCTCAATACTGATTACAAAAGTAGTTTCCTTTTAGAATTAAAAATTATTTTACTTATAATAATAGATATGTTGAAACTTTTAAATGCATTTAATATCTGCAATTGAAGCATTTAAATAATTTCTCAAAAATATTCTTTTGTGCATTCTTTGTTCCATCTTTTGTACATGTAAAAACTTAGCATATAAAATCCATTGAAACCATTACTAGAGACTCTGTTAATACCAATTTAACAGAATGTGAAGAGTAAATTTTAAATGAAGTTGTCTGTAAAATTTACTGTTATTTATATTCTGGTAATATCAGAAATGTAATAGCTTTGGTCTACAGTTAGAATTGTCTCTGCCTCAAATCTAATATTTGTTGGAAGCCCGTCAAAGTCGTTACTTAATGGTACAGTTAGAATATTAGCATTATAACTTGTAAGTTCCCATTCAACATATTCTCATACTAAATAATCTTACAAGCAGATTTAAATTTACTTTACATTTGAAACAGTTCCAAAATACGACAATAATTCCTCATTGTTGCTATTTTAATTCTTATTTTCTGATAAATATTCTTGAGAAAGATTATAAATTCTTCCAGGTATTCAATATCAGATGCGACATTTGTAATTATTTTTTCTTCTTTTTTATGTGGAAGCATTTAAAACCTAAAATCTATTGATATTTAAATCTTTTCACACTTAAATTAATCAATGTTCTTCCCACTGCTGAAGAAAAAGATGCAATAAAAATACTGTTGTTAGTATGTAGAATTTGATATGCATTGTGATAAGGCACTGCCACCTAAAATTAGCAAATACTGTTTTATGTACAGTATACTTTTAATTTTAAAGTAACTCATTGTTCATGATTTTCGTCTTGGCAAAAGTCCAATGACTGACAGAATAATTTATCCGAGTCACAAAAGTATTGCATGTATCACATTGGCTTTGAATATGTATACAAAGGTTATCAGTATAATTAATAATAGCAAACCTTCATCTAAAGATTTGTAGACTATTAAAATCCAAAGTTGTCAGTGCTCTCAATTTTTCATTTATTTTACTTAAACTTTTGGAAAGAGATTTAAGTATTATTATATTATGAAATAGTGAATTCAAGAAAATATCAAACCATTAAAAAGTTATGACCAAGATCAATAAAAATGGTATAATGGTTAAAAAGTATAAGGGTAAGATTACAAAAATTAAATAAACTGAAAGCGATATCTAAACTGTAATATGAAAATCTTTACACAGATTTGATTTGCTAACAAGGATATACACTTGTAATTTAGAACAGGTATGAAGCATTAGAACATTTAAGGGACTCAAAGTGGAATGCCTTCAGGGAAGCACTAGGGACCACAACAAAAGAAGTCAGTCTGAGGAAAGACAAATAAGAAAGGAAAAAATTGATAATTAGTAAAATTCTCAAACTCTTAAAGGTGATATAGTAGATAATGCCAAGTAATGACAGAAAGCATATAAAGCTAAACAAAATCATTAGAAATAAGTGTAATGGCTAATTGGAAAATGTGCAGAAATTGAAAAAGATCAAAGAAATATCAGTACAGAAAATATGCTCTTCAACAGGATGTATAAAATCTAAAGTGGGAACAACCATTATGAAAAAGAAGGTGTTGCAATGGTAGAATAAGGACATGGTTCTACCATGACAACACAGAAGGAAAACCTACAATACATAAAAGCATAGCAGTAACTCTAATACTAAACACTGAAGTAAGAACAGCAGTAGCCAAGTTTTAGATGAGATTGTCATAGAGATGTCTCTGGGATAGATAAGTTTAATGAAGTGATAAACCAAATATATAATACCAGAGGATCTAAATCAATCAATTTTTCATAGAGCAAACTTCATTAAACAATCAACTCAATAAAGTTAATAATTTAAATTTTAATGACTAGAGCTTGTGACAGAGTGAAAATGAAGGAAGGATAGTTTGTCTTTAAGATACTGAAACAATGTAATTTTCATAGTCTAGATTAAGCTATTAAAATGCCAAAAGACCTATGCCTGTTTTTCATACATAATAAATGCATTCAATGACATAAAGAATTTCTTGAAATACTAGAAAAACTTCATCTACATGGAAAGGATATCCAAATAATCTCTAGTCTATATTGGGAACAAACAACTTCTATGCAGACAATGAATTGAGTGAACACACCAAAATAGGAGTTTTTTACCAGACTAATTTAACCTGTACAGCAGAATGATTTTAAGAGTATTAGTGTATCTGTCAGAATTTATTATCAGTGGACATAGCTTTTACAACATATGCTATTTTGAAATTACTGTTGATGGAAAATTTAGAAAGAAAACCACAGAAAGCTGTTAAATGATGAAAACAAAGAAAGGACGAAACCCTTATTTTATACTAGCTTATAAGCCTCCTATCAGGTGGCTAGCTCCTGCAGTGGGCTCTTGCTTGGGCCTTCATCACAATAGGTAAGGAAAGGTAGATAGGCAACAATAAACTACAGAACTCAAAATTGATCACTGCATTTAAGTACTGCATTAATATTTAAGTTGCCATTAACTTATGAAAGGCTGGTATGAAATTACAATTATTATTTGTTACAACCAGTTGAAAAAAGTTGAGGCCAACACATTTATACACAGCCAAACATTTTTGTACATATTTAATTCAATGTGTAAAAAAATGCTAATTTAAATATATCTGAGTCTGGCTTATTTTTTTAAATTAATTGGAATTATTTAATTGTTTGTGCCATTTTTCATTTCAGCTGGTATGTCAGAAGACAGTGACTATACAAGCGACGTCAACTTCCCAGTGCAACACCACCACAACAGTTCCGCTCACCAGTTTCGAGGAGAACATCAATTTCGGCTGCAGCATGAGGACAGTAAAGAATACTACAATAATGAATCCTTTGATCGGGGATACGAGCGAGAACCAGATTACTACCAAGATGGTGGCATGTATTACCCTGGCAGAAGTGACACTGACTCCGAACCTTTGTATTATAATAGCCGGCCTAACAGCAGGCCACAGTCATTTGTCAATGACAGGTACTTAAATGAATTGTTTATTTTTCCAATTTATTGCAAAAAAGAAAAAAAAATGTTGCTTCCCTGTTCTCTAAGTTCAGCATATCATTTTAAATGTCTATTTTGGCAATGTGACAAATAGGGCGATCATCTTTTGTCAGTGGTATCAAAAATGGTTGAGTCACAGGACATCTGAAATTTTGTTTATGCAACTTCATGTTTTTAGATATTTGTTTTAAAAAACATAAGAAAATGAAGTTGTGTTCTCCATTTGATGAAAACAAAGTGACTAAAAAAATAAGAGGGTTAAATAACTTTTTATCTCACAGAAAAAATACAAACAAAAACCAAATAATCAGCCTTGTTTCAGCCGCAGCCATATCCCACCATAACTACTACTATCATCTCTACCATGGAAAACACTGTAGTTAGACTCTTGCTGTATGTAGAGCTGCCCACAATCATTTCAAGAGTTTTCTAGAAAATGCAAAGAACAGCTTTGCACAGTCATTCAAGCCAAGGTTGAAAACAAAGAACTTGGTTTCTGTGAGTTCTGGAAAATCTTAAATAAAATTCTTAATAGACATCTATCATAAATGATCCTGAGGTTATTTCATTCTCATCTGACAAAGCAAGGTACTTTGTAATGAATTTTGCCTCTAATTCTATGTTAGATGCTAAGGACTACCCCATACCTGACTTCCCCATTTTCACAGAGCACACTCTTTGTAATATCTCTATCATGATACAGGAAGTTTCTAGATTTATTAAAAGCCTCAACTCTAAGAAGGCCACCAGTTCAGATAAATTCTCAGTGGTTGTTCTTAAGAACATCAGCTAAAAGTTATCACCAATCCTGGCAAAATTGTTTAACCACTGCCTGAAAGAAAGATTCTTCCTAAGTCTATGGAAGGTGTCAACTGTTTTTAAGAATGTAAGTGAGCACACATCCCCTTTGCAATATCAACCCATTAGCTTCCTTAGTGTCATCAGCAAAGAAGAATAGGGACAGCCTCCTGAACAATAACCAAATAAATATTTCATTCTGACAGGTTCACATGCTGATGTCCTATCATTACTTGATAGAATCAGTGAGGTGCTAGACAATAAATCCATCACAAAAACCATCACCTTAGATATATCAAATGCCTTTGTGGCATTGGAGTTAACTGCACAAAGTCTCCAGCTATGGAATCTCTAGAAGGGTTTTCCTAATTATCAAGTCCTTTCTGACAAGTAAGTTCATGAAAGTTTTTTTTTTTTAATGGCCAGTCATCGGAAGCCGACGAAATCATTGCAATGCTGGTATTCCTCAACACTCTCTTCTCGGTCCTACTCTCTTTTCTGCTTAAGAACATACTCAGATCTTTAGTAAATATCTATGCAGGAAATACAACAGTTTACCAGAGCACCTCCAAAATTCTGGATGACCAAAACCTGGCCACTGATCTCTCCTCTGACCTATCCCCGGTGACACAATGGGGCAAGGATTGGCTTGTAACATTCAATACATCCAAAAGCAAACTAGTAATGTTCCATCACCACTGAACAGACCCTGAACTTTCACCTATCATGAAGACTGGGTGTTCTCTTAAGGAGCCTCCTTGGGACTCAAGCTCATTCCAGACCTTAAGTGGAACTCATATATATATATATATATATATATATATATGATCCATTGCTAAAGATGTTGGAAAACTGGTTGGTTCTAGGTGCCACTCCAGTAAGTATGTGACTCCTCCTGCTATACTCTCTTCACAAAAGCCAGATCAGACCAAAACTTTGAGTATTGCTGCCATATCTGGATTGGAGCTGCTCAGTGCTCTCTTGTCTATTTTAAGTTCAAAAGTGTCTACAAAGCCTTGTGGGTGAGGAATTAATTTCCACCTCACAAACCATTGCAAGCCTCTCACTACTCTATCACTGTTTCCATGGTAAATGTTCTGATGAGCTACAGGCCATGTACATGAGGACAAATCATCCTCATTCCCTTAATATTCCATTAGTAAAAAGGAAGTTTCACTTTGATAGCTTCTTCCCAAGAACTGCAACTTTGTAAAACAGACTCCCAAAAGAATGTCTTTCCCCAATCACTACAATCATCACCTCTTTAAGTCCAATATTAACCACTCTCTCTTTTACATAACCTCATAAACTGCACTTATTACTGCCTCTTCTTTCATTTGTACATCATCATTCAGTAACTCTCTACCATGAATGTCTTCTTGGCTTTGTACTGAGTAAAAAAAAAAAATCACCGTTGTCTTAGGCAATCATTTTATTCTTATATTATATATCAAACAATTGTGTTTAATAGATGAAAATTACTAAGCTAGTGTTGATAAAAGAAAGCCATTTATTTTATTTTTATGAAATTTAAAAATCCATCTTATATTTTTGTCTCTCATTGAAACTATTCTTGTCCTAGAAAATTAAAATATTTATTAAGAAAAAATTAAAAATAATTTTTGTTAAATTTAACTTAAATTCAAAAAATTACTTTTCATACATTCTGTTAATTACTGCAATAAAATACTTCTAATTCAAATAATACTTTGTGAAGGAAATGAAGAAAAACAAGACAATGTCTTGTTTTTCACATGGTAAAAGAGAAAAGTATCTTTTATATTATGAGAATTTTTTTTTTTTTTTTTTTTTTTTTTTTAAGCATTTCACACCAAGCAAGGCGGGAAGCCACTAGGACGCAAGGGGTTTCAGAAAATTTAGAGCAAGATCAGATAGGAGTGATAGAAGAAAGGATTAGGGTAGTGGATAGATCAAGGCAACTGGAGATGTCAATTGACATTACACTTGAATAGCTGGAGATTATAGATCACAGGAAAAGGGAAGGGAGTTCCACTCAAAGACATTTTGTCCCAATGATTCTCCCTTATTTGATAGTTTAGTAAGAAATCCCGGTTCGAAAGAAAAATGGAGCCTTGAGGAACACCTGCGTTTGTGGGATAGGAACTGGAGGAGAATCCATTGAGAACAACCTTCAATTTACGGTTTGACAGGAATGATCATATTAGGTTAAATAATCGACCCATAATGCCATAACCCTGGAGCTTGCGAAGAAGGCCGTCATGCCAAACCCTATCAAATGCTTTGGAGATGTCTAGTGCCACGGCTCGGGCTTCCACGTTATTTTGAAGAGCTCGGTAGACTGTTTCAGTGATGGCCGTAAGCACATCGGCTGTAGATCGGGCAAAGCGGAAACCATATTGCTTGTCTGAGAGGTGGTTAACCACCCCGAGGACGGTAGTTGGAAGGATCAGAGGGGTCACCGGAGTTCTTGAAGACAGGAACGATCGAAGAGGACTTCAAGCAGTCAGGAAAACAAGATTCCTTGAGGCAGTAGTTGTATAGTTTAGAAAGGGCGGCTGTCAGTTCAGGTGCGCATTTCTTCAAGACAATGGCTGGTATCCCGTCTCCACCACTAGCCTTGTTGGGGTCTAAATTGGAGATAACACCCAGTACCAAAGATGGGGTTATGTTTAACCCACTCAATATGGCCTCAGTTCTAAGAGGGAAGTCGAGTATGGGTACACTGGAAGAGTCGAGCGTCGAGTTGAATGAAAATTTCCGAGCAAAGCATTCAGCCCTGTCGGTAGAGGAGGTCAGGACTTCGAACTGGTTGAATAAAGGAGGTATAGAGGGTTTGCAATTGTTCAATACGCTCTTGCAGAGATGCCAATAATCTTTGGAGCCAAATTTGCGAGATGCAATACGTTCCTTCATCCGAGCCGCAAATAGTGACTTAGCATCGTTGAGGACACACTTACATTCGTTACGGGCGGAGGAAAAGAGATGTCTATTGCAGTCAGACATGTCGCTACGGAGTAGGTGGAAGTAGTGGTTCCTATGGGCGATGGCGGCTGAGCAAGCAGCCGAGAACCAGGGAGAGGAGCGCGACTTGACCCTATATTTCCTTGAGGGGATGAAAGTGTCGATTCCAGCTTTAACCCAGGAAGAGACTTCAGAAGCACATTCTTGGACAGGGAGCTTAAAGACTCCATCCCAGGGGACATCGCGGAGGAAATCATGGAACACGTCCCAGTCAGCTCGTTGATAGTAGAACGAAGTTCTAGTGGTAGGAGTTTCTTTATAGGGGGTGGAGTTGAAGGAGATGTTAACTGATACTACTGCATGATCAGAGTTACCAAGAGGACAGAGTTGCGAGGCGCTGCAGGATTCGGGGATGGAGGTAAAGCACAGGTTGAGAAGAGAGGCTTTACCTTGCTGGTTGAAGGCAAAACGAGTGGGGAAGTTAACTATCTGTGTGAGGGAATGGGAGATTGAAAAATTGAGCGTTTGAATGCCTGCGGGGTCAGTAGTAGCATTCTTAAGCCACAAGGTGTGATGGGCATTAAACTCACCAAACACAAAAATGTGAGCAAACGGGTGGAGAGAGAGAGCCTTGTCTATGCTGTCAGAAATGCTATTGAGTATCTCACTGTCTTGAGAGGATGGAGAGCGGTAAAGGAAGAAGAGATAGCTTACCGCATTGAGGAGAGAGAGTCGGAGACACATGTATGACTGGTCTGGCGATTCGAGAGAGGACTCTCTGGCCAGAGGGAGATGTTCCTTGACGTATACACCAAGACCGTGCATGTGGGTTAGAGAGTCTTTTCTGAGGAGAGGGAGATAGCCAGGGATCGAGAGATCAGAAGAGGGGATAGACGAAACAAGGTCTGTCTCACAGAGAGCCAGTATATCCGGGCTGTTTGCAGTGAGGAAAGATTTCAGACTGCAGAAGTTTGTCCTAATGCCCCGGATGTTGGAGAACGAAATGTTGAGGGGTTTAGGTGGTTTTGTAGAGGCTGGTTTAGGGTTAATCTTTCGGTTTTTGTAACTCATGTTGAATTTTGTTTGTAAGATGAGAAGGCCCGAAGTAAAATAAACAGACAGTTTCAACTGTGACGCGGGCAGAGAGGAGTTGGCAAAATCTGCATCATTATGTGGCCTCAGGGCTGCCCATCGGAGGTGACTGCAGGGACACCTTTCCATGCGCGACATGGCACTACAAACATCCCGGTATTATACAACTGTTGATCAGAGCGGCCGCTCAAGACACTACACAAGAGTTAGGGCTCCTAACTACCAGTCTGAAACAGCAACCAGAGAACTGTCAACCGTGTACCCTCAGAATGAAGAGGTGATGCCACAGACTGCACACATCACGGGAGAAATAGAGCTGCACTAATACAGAGGCCGGAGAGAGTAAGAGTACCGGGAACCCCTTCCTAGACAAGAAACAAGGTGTAAGCCTCTACTCATGTCCAATAGAAGGGGGAGGAGTGTTGACCGGGCGGTAGAAGAGACTACCTACTCCTATTACAGATAACACAAAAAAGGACGACACAAACAGAGGGAAGGATTGGGTGGGGAGATAACAGGTAAGGAGACCTGGATCACACTTGGCTATACCTTATCACATTAAGTTTTAACTTAGCATAAGTCCCATTGTCTATTCTAAAAAGAAATTGAAAATAAGGTTACCCGGATTATTATCGCATCTCGCCAAAGACATTTAATTTTCCATTTTTCCTGTTTTTTTGGGTTTTTTCTTTCGAACCGGGATTTCTTACTAAACTATCAAATAAGGGAGAATCATTGGGACAAAATGTCTTTGAGTGAGGGGAGAGAAAAAATAGATAAATTTAAAAACCAAGAAAAAAAACAAAAAAAAAACAAAACAAAGCAAAATGTAAATGGGTTTCTGCTAGAGCGAAACTATACTCACACGGGCCAGCAAGTGGTTGTCTGTTTTCTTCCTCATGATGGTAACTGAATGTACGGCTTACCTTATGTCCAAGCTTCGACCTTTGTTGAATCAACGGCCAATCCTCCGCCCTCACCAAGTACTGGGCTTGGGAGATATGCTTTCAATAAGATTTAGAACAGGAGAAAGAAGTGGCTAGAACAATTCCAAGTTCAGACAATATATCAAGCAAAAAGATACTGTCACAACATCATTAGAATACTAACGAGACACTTTCGCATCTAGCCAAAAACATTTCATTTTTCCTGGGTTTTTTTTTTCTTTTGAACCGGGATTTCTTATAGAAGTTTCAGGAGTAATGTGTAAAGGACACATATATTTGACAAAACATAATCAATTTTATTTCAAGTATATTATTGTGTTTAATTAAAAACATTTTTTTAAATCATTTCACCCCAAACATGGTGATAATGCCATTAGGATGCAAGGGGTTACTGGCAGTGAAAGAGCATGAGAAGACTTTAATGAGCAGAAAGGGAAATAAAAGAATGGGATTCAGGAAGACAGATGATGGGGATTGGCATTGCATTTAAATTTTTGGTTGAATGTGTCAAGGAAGCAAGAGACAGGAAAAGTTCAATAGGCAAGAAAATTAACTATTAGAATAGAACTTATGGTTATATCTAGCTAGTTCAACAGTAAAATTGTGAGGCCTAGTTGCCAATCTAGTACTGTGCTTAAATTCATTGAGTTACCAAAGAAGAAAGCTCATCAGAACAGTTGCCATGAAAATATTTATACAAAAGTCACATTATGATGGTGGGAAAGTGACTGTAGTTAAGATACTAGTTCAGGACTAGTTACATTGCAGATCCTTTGTTGGATGTTGTCAAGAATCATAAGATATATAGCAAAAGCACTAGACAAGATATGTCAGCAATATTCAATGCATGGATGAATGGTAGATTTATAAATATGCAAGATGGATTCTGACTAGAAAAATTGTCTGGCATGACGCAGCAGTTGATTCAATATAATTACTCCACTTCATGTCAGTTGAAAACATGAGCCCAGGAAGGCACAAAGAGTTGCTCTTCTGGAGGTTAGCATCAGCCATCCTGATGACAGAAAAGGTTCTTCAAGATGATTAAATGATAGCAGTTTTGTTTTGGAAGCATTAAAATTTATAAGCTATTTCTTGCCCCAGTTAACCACTGATTGGAGGTCATTTTTCAAGAGCATCTGCCAGTTTTACTTTGTAGGACCAAACAAACTTATTACAAAGACCAGAGTAAATAGCATAAATACTTAGTTGGGAAGTGATGACATCAATTAATGAGAAATAATCTAAAAGCATGGTCATTCAACATTAACTTCATTACATGATTTGTTAAAAACAATTAGATTAAGCCAAATATTTGGCCAGAGACACCATAGCCCTTGGTCTTGTGAAGAAGACCAGCATGCAAAACCCTGTTAAATGCCATTAAATACTAAAAATTTAATATATATCCTTTACAGGAAAGAATATTTACTTTGTCTTGTAATCTGATTAGTAAATGGTAATAAAAATACTATTTTCAACACTATTGCTTCATAACATCTTTTGTTCCAGACTGACTTTATCAAGTACATACTTAAAATATCAGCAGTTTTTGTCATTAGATACCAATGCTCTCGTAACTGTACTTTCTGTCCTTAGCATTTAATCGCCAAGACAAGGAAGTAAAGATTTAGAACTTGTTTAAATTAAGAGAAGGATTTTTTTTCTTTATAACATCATCATCTTGGTAAATATATGTAATGGATATATATTAATTGCTGCATGTGTTGTGATTTATAGTCATTATAGATAGATAACAATTCTGTTAATATAGTGTTTTTTTATCTTTTTCTTAATGTAGATTGACTTTTGGTTTGATTAATCTTTGTATATAATTTAATCTTATTTCCTTTCTCTCCTAAACAGTCCTGTTGATAGTCGTGTTTCTTCTTTGAATGTAAGCAGGCAAAGCACACAAGATTATAGGTGAGTTTCATTTTTACTAAAAATTTATGCACTTGGCTAATATCATATTTTTGGTCAGGTTGAAAATACTTTAATGGTCTTCAAGAGTGATAAAAGAATATTCATTGTTCCTTAATTACAACTTCTTTCACAACCTGATTACAATGTTTGGACAACAAAACCTTGTTAATGTTTTGTTTTATTTATGTCAATATGCTTCAGTGATATTTTTCTCTTGTTTCCCCTTTGATAAACATCCTGTGCATGAGCAACTTACCTTTCATACTTGAAACCTCTGTTTTTTGTAACATTTTGAACATGTAAAAGTAGTTCCTCCTAAAACTAAGAAGCAAAAATAAGGTATAATACTTATGTAAAACAACTCCTATTTACAGGCATAATTTCGCTATTTTTGTATTGTGATTTATTTTTCTGGTTGACTGCTGGGTGAATGAAACTTATTAAAACAAATTTATTGATGAACAAATAAAATAAATTTTATAGTGGCTAGTTATCTCCTTGTAAAATCAACTATATCTGTTGAGATTTTAAAAAAAAACAGCAACAAACATGTATGAACAAAAACTAGACTAGTGACTATACATTGATTACTTCAAGTGTCTCCTACCAATATGGCCAACATACTTTATTTCTCCATTTTTCCTTAATATACCACTAGGATGTCAAATTAAGCTGAAATGTGATTTATTGAATTTCTTGAATTTGAATGTCACTATGTACATTTAAATCAAATACTTTGACACAACTGGTTTACTTAACCCCCACTAACTGATAGAGGAAATTTGTCTTGGCTTTCCCACATGAAAGAGGTTAAAAATGCAACAAAATTGAAAAAGATAAAATGGCTTGAAAGATTAGAGCAGACAGTTCTATATTTTTAGGCGGCTTCTTTCAGGCAAAAGAATAAAGACTCAAACTCCTGATTAGTATGTAACAATAAAGGAAGAAAAGATTTATTTACTTACACAAAAAAGGGTTTAAATATACACAATTATGAGAGAAAGAAAAGAGGAAGAAAATTCCTTTAACTTTAAAGGAAGAAAAAAATGTTCATAAAAAGAAAAGGCTTGCTCAAAATATTTTTCTGAGAAGCTAAAAAGTTCTTTAAGCAAGTAGTAGATTGTTGTTAAAGGTTAAAACACTCACAGGTTTGTCCAGAGTTCTTGTGTAGGAGAAAACTGTCAGACTATGAATTTTATAGTTGAGTGAGTTTGTAGGCTGGTGACATATCTTCTAGTTGCAAGGAGGCCGATCTCAATTGGTCTTTAGTAGTGGGCTGATATTCTTTCTCGACAGCCCATAGTAGGTAGTTCTTTCTTGAAGATGATTGGTTTTCTGTTGCCGACCTGTTATTATCACAGATGCTGGTTGATTACTCACTGCCAAATAGATAAAGATTTTCTGTATATGGAGATCAAGATGCTCAGAAATATCGGGATTTTTCCCTCCAAAATTGCTATTTCCTAGCCCTTTCATTTGTTAGAAAATATATTCTTATCTCTGATAAGAACAAGGCTTCAGAAGCTGGCAAGAGTCTGACAAGTGGCGAGCCGCATGCCTCACCCAGACTTCATGGCACCAAAGACAGGATAATGATGTTCAAACTCCTTTTTATATTTTCCAGCTCTCTCATTTATCAGAAAATATATCCTTATCTCTGATAAGAAACAAGGCTTTGGGTGCCAGATTTGAAAACAAGGAAAAAAGTTGGGATGAGGATTAGAAAAAAGGCTAGAATGTGAACCTGTAATATATTGTAGTCATGGTTCTAAAATTAAATTCTAATACTGAAGCCATGACATTACTAAGATTATTTATTCACTGTAAATGACCAGAAAAGTCTCAGATTTTCCTTAACATGTTGTGATGATGATGATGATGATAATGTGTATATGCATACATACACACTAGAAACATACACACAGTTAGGATTCTCAACTTTGTCATTGGTATGAAAATTTAATTTTCTCATTTTCCTAAATATATTTTTTTACATAATTATCATCAGTTATATAAAATCTTTCTTTTTTTTCTTTTTTTTTTAAATGTTTGTAAGAAAATTTAAAAAAATGTGTTTTGAATATTAAAATATGCATATTTTCTTTATGAAACACAATTTAACAATGATGTTCTTAATGCAATTATTTAATAGATTTGTTCATGGTACATCAAGTGTCTGGGGATTTTTTCTACTGTTTTGGAAGAAAGTCTGTTAATATTTCAGATGTTACAGACTCAGTATAGCAGAAAGAAATTAGATTTTGTTTTTCATATTTTTCACTTGAGAATTTATTGGCATGGCCATCATTGTTTTTTGAAAATTAAAAAGAAATCTCCCAAGTTTCAAATAAGGATATATGAAAAAAAAAAAAAAGCTATCTTTTTTTATTTTCAAATATATATATATATATATATATATATATATATATATATATAAGAATATCAAACACTTAAAATCCCATAGGTAATAATTTTTATTTCATGAGAGCTCTAAAAAAAAAAAAAAGCAGCTCTCAATCTTCAAGACCTACAAACAAACCACAAATGAAATGGAAAAAAAATATTCCATGTTAAAATCAAGAGATATTGCTATCTTATTTAGAGATTGAGAAAAGGCAGAAAGTGTTGACCTATTTTGAAATACTGACCTCACTGTCATTTGAGGATAGTGGAAGGGCTTAAAGCATAGTTAATTCAGTGTGAATCTGAAACAATCCCATGTTTCTGTCAACAGCCAAATTTCAATATTGATATATTTCATTCAACAAATTCTTTGTAAATAATATTAAAAGAGAACATTTTTTAAAGATTTTGAAATTGGCGAAAAATTTTCATAAGCTTTTTATATAAAATTTAATTTAAATTAAAATACCTAAGAAATTTGAATTAAATGATTATTAATTATATTCAGAGAAATATATTTATAAAGGTTATATACCTAGAGTCTTGAACTTTTATATCTTAGATGTATTTATTGGCAGGATATTAATGTAATTTAAACTAAGGAAAAGTTAGATCCAGGTTAATCCCCTGTATTTCATTCAACAAATTTTTAAAAGGTTTTTCAAAATTAGTGGAAATTTTTTTTTTTTTAAATTTAAATGTAAATTAGTATAAGCTTTTTGTATTATTAACCAAGAAATTTAAGTTAAAAACTTAAGAGATTTGAATTAAATGATTATTAATTATATTCAGAGAAACATATTTATAAAGGTTATATACCTAGAGTCCTGAACTTTTATGCCCTAGATGTACTTATTAAGATTTAGCAGGATATGAATATATGTTAACCTAAGGTAAAGTTAGATCGGGGTTAATCCCCTAGTGTATATTTATTAAGTTTATGACTTTAGTTAAAGATGTATTCCACATTAACTTAAAAGACACCTGTTTAACTTGATTACCATGTAGCATCCAACTTGGTCAAAAATACATATATATATATATATATATATATATATATATACATATATTCTTTCTTCAGCCATAATACATACACTGCTTCAAGTATAGTCATAATGGACATATTACTATTATAAAGAAGTAAACAACATAATTAAAAAAAAAAATTCATAACCTGCATGGCTAACAATAATTTCAGTTAGCATCATTCCCATATATCCATCCTTATATTTTTTAAGACATTTTTTATGTTTATTATGTTTTTTTGTTTTTTTTTTGTTGGATTTTGTCCATTTCATAATGTGCGACATCCTTTTATTTTTATATATATATATATATATATATATATATAGTTTAAGCACAAATTACAGATCAATAACCCTATCAGTTTTTATCCATTCATATATGCACATGCATCCACGTATTTCTCTCTAAACACAATATTCTCACAAATGCACCTATATGATTTTAACCCAGAATAATTTTTTTCCATTTCATTTGCAGTTTGTTTGTAGGTCGTGAAGATTGAGAGCTGTGTGTGTATTTGTTTGTTTGATTTTGTTTTTTTTGGGTGTTTTTTTTTAAGATCACATGAAATAAAAATTATTACCTACGGGATTTTAAGTGTTCGATATTCTTTAATTAATAATAATTTTGCTCTGTCTTTTAACATAGACCTCTCCCTGGATCTATATCCTCCTGAAAATTCCATACAGATTACCATATTTTCATTACTATATATATATATATATATATATATATATATATATATATGTATTTTGTTGATTTTAAAGTTTCAAAATGAAAAGGAAAGCAAATAAGCCAGTTATCTTATATCCAAATGTTGTAGCTGAAACTGGCATCTTCATACAAATAAAAATGATTATCATATAATACCGCATGAATTTTGATATGTTTGAAAAAAAAAATTTTTCTACCAAATATATTTGATATTTTTGGGGGAATGATTTTTTTTTTTTAAATTTACATAGGTTGTATGTATTAGGTTGGTGCAAAAATAATGACATAATAATGTCGCTTTTTGATGTTAAAAAATATGTCAAAAATCGACATTATTACGTCATTATTTTTGCACCAACCTAATAAAAACTAATGAAAAATAAAATATGTTTTATGAAAATATATGAGGTACTGGAAATTCTTTGGTCTGGCCCACATCCTAAATTATGACCAAACCTCAAAATTTTTTTTTTATTTATTTTTTAATCTCTTTTTGGTCAGGCTGAGAGTTCTCAGTACTTCCTCATATATAACTGAAATAACTCCAGCTTTTTCATTTGTGTATTTTATACATATGTCAAATACTGAGGAAATTAAGCTAAACTGGAAAGCAATATTCACTATATGAAAAACAAACTTTAGATTTAAACTTGTAGCTTATCTCTTGATAAAAAGGCTTTGCCAAACTTTTTAACAATGACACTTGAATTCTTCACTTTGTACAAATTACTAGGCATTCTTCATAACAAACAGCTGTTTCCAAAACCTAAAAGATCAGTTTATTCTTGTAAGAAAAGGAACTGCCATTTTTGAGTAATTGGTTATAAAATATGCCTGAACTTGTTTTCCATATGATGAACACTGTATTCCTCTATATATTTTTAATTTCTTAATAAAAATATTTAAAGTATCTATTTCACAGAAAACATATGTTATATATAATTGCATTTAATCAAGATTTTCAGTGAACTGCTAAATGCATGTTACAACTGAAGCTCATCAGCACTTTGCACAATGAACCCTATCATGTAGAAATTATTCATATTCTACCCTTTCTATTAATGTTACCAGTTCTCTACAGCTACTAAAACTACTACTTTTAATATCCTCCTCTTTCAGTTGTTCCAATGAAGAGGGAGACTACAACAGGTTGGTTTTAGGTTTCAACTCTGCTGCCTTTTGCATCGGTCATTTTATTTAGTTCTTATTAAAAAACAATAAACAAAATGTAGCTTCATCCTGCTCCTTTTCCTCCTTCCCGCTCTCTCTCTTCTTGCAATACTTAGATCCTTCATTTATTCTGTGTCTTGCGTTGTATAGACTACTAAGTTTGCTTGTTTTGGAAACATTTTTTTTCATTTACTTTTGGTCAGTTCTTAATATGGTCTGTCTGAATTTACTCTGAGTTTTGAGTATCTTTTAACTAGCCATTTGTTTCTCTTTTATTTTGTGAGAAATTCATTTTTGATTCAGTTTTTCGCTATTTTCTCCTATTAAAGAGTGTTCTATTCTTAGTATTTTTTTTTTATTCCTGATTATAAAAGGAGCTTAAATTTATTTCCCATTTTGAGTTATATGCTTTCTTTTTTACTTAATGTTTCCCTGAATGTGATTTAAAATGACCAACCAACTTCAAAGCTTTTTCATATGAGCTATAAATCAAATGGAATGCTTTGTTTCTTTTATTTTCACAAAATGATTAACTTTCTCCTCTTACTTTGCATATTTGTTTCTTAGTCAAAGAAATTAAAACTTCTACTGACACTACCCTCCTTCATTTAAAGCATTTTTCTACAATGCAAAATAAGTTTGTATTCAATATTTTTCCCTTAATGAATTAAATTTTCAACTTACAATTTATAATTTAAAAATAAAAGTTTGAACTAAAATATTGTCTAATTTGAATATTTGTTTCTCATTTAAACTGATAAGGCCTTTTCCGTGAACTTGAACAGGTCAACATTTTCTTAATTGTTTGATGATAATTAGTTTTTAAATTAACTTTTTCCTTTAACGATTCACCAAGTCCTATTATTGCATCAATGATTAATCATACTAACACATATTCTTTACACATTCTCTCACTTCATCATAGATTAATTATGATTTAGCAATGCAAATTTCCTATTGCAACAACTGATATTCCTTCCTGCTTACTATAAACCCTGGCAAAAATTATGGAATTATCACACTTCGAGGATGTCCACAGGTTATTTATTTATTTAACAGTAAGTAAACTAACAGCAGATAAAACACAAAACATTTTTAATTAATAGTGGAATATTCTGGTTTCATAAAATAAACATTTAACTTTTTCCTTTACATTTTTGTCTTTAGAATGATTTTCATAGATTGCACACATATTTTAGATTATCAAATAAACCTTAAACTTAAGCAATGTGATGTTATGCACATTTAAAGTGTCTGAAACTGCAACCCATGAGTGAAAACAGAACTCTCTCTCAATTTTTTAATATCATCCTTTATGAAATAGGAATTCCAAACTGATATTCAAAGGTAGTATTCAAAAACTTGAGGTTAAAACTGTAATATGACTTAGTTGTTAAGTTTACCTTTTTGGAAGGAGAGATTTTAAGTTTATTTGCAAAGTTTTCAATATTTTTTCTCAAAATTGTTATTGAAATATTCAAATAAGTATTAGGTTGGTGCAAAAATAATGTCGTTTTCTCACATATGTTACTATGTGAGAAAACGACATTATTTTTGCACCAACCTAATACCTTCCTTTTGCAAACTACAACTACCCCACCTTTTTTCTATTAACAAGAAGGCAGGTATCACTTAACTAAATAAGTGTTTTATATTTGTCTGTAAATTACAGAAGTCTTTAAAAAAATTAGTCAGTCTTTGCCATTTCATTGTCTTTGAAGAGCTGTTTACCTCTGTATTTACAAAGAGATAGAGAAGAGACACCAGAAAGGAATAATATTCATATATTCAACATTGAGAATTTTTAATAACAAGTCACATGAATTAATAGAATATTAATAAAATATTTTTAAAAGATAAGTAGCAATAATTGCATCATCATAAGTTTGCCAATGAATGCATTACATATCAATATTGATATTTTAAGTAGAGATAAAATTAGTACAGTAAAGATCTTAATTAACATTTTAATGTCTATGTATGTGGAAAAAACTTGAATCAACAGAAATGTGGTTCTACAGAAAGATACTGATAATACCATGGACTGAACATGTGAGCAAAGTTTTAGAGAAAATGGAAACAAAAAGAACACATACTTGAATCAGAAAGAGACGGTTGAAATTTCTCAGGCACATGATGAGGAAAGAGGGCTTGGAGAATTTTGACACTTACAGGACATAGTGAAGGCAAGTGGGACAGAGGAAAGAAGTGAATAACCTACTTAACGAGCTTGTGTAAATGGTTGGCAGAATAAGGATTAGGGAGATAACAAAATGATAAAACATGCTAAAACCTCCAAAGGATAGGAAGTTGTGGAGAGCCATGATCCTCCTAGTCCTGATGTGACATGGCACATAGAAGATCAATAATACAAAGTATAACAAACAATACTGCAAAGTTTACCAAATGACTAATCAATAAAAAAGTTATTCAAGCAAGCAAATGAAATGCAAGAACAAATGTTCTAAAAAGAGATGAAATTTCATAATGCATTTTCCATTTAAGATAATAGTGTTACTATTTCAGTGGATTCAGTAATTATGAACAGTTAACTTGTTTATTGAATACATACTTATTTACACAGATGAGTGAAAATATAAACTGTTGCAAAAAATATGATCACGAATATAGTTTCACAAAATGTACAAAGCAAAAAACAGTTTTCAAGCTTTAACATCTGCCTGTAAAATTTTGTTTCTTTTTAATTTTAATCTGCAAAAGTTTGATACTGCCTATTCATCATCTGTATAAGTTTCATTGGCCACAATGCAATAGAATCTACGCAAGTTATTTCAATTTTTAAAATGTACAAAATTTTCAAGTTACTGCAAAATTAAGACAGTACAGTTTATTATAAAGAGCCTGTTCTCACTATGGGTTTGAATCTCATAATTTTCAACTTTTTTTTTTCGTCATATATAGTGCATCTACAAATTTTACACTCAAAGAAATTATCAGAAAAGACTTTTTTCCATGCATCCTGCAATTTCTCAATTAGATATCCATACATACAAATTATATAATAACTAGGCTACAAGCATCAATAAAAACAATAACAATTAATATGTTAATGTAAATTAATTACTGATTAGCAAAAGCACTTCTCAAATTCAGACTCTCTTTTAGCTAAATTTCTGTTTTTTTTTTTTGTTTTGTTTTGTTTTGTTTTTTGCACATTTGAACAAGTTTATAATAACGATAATAAAATGTTTTATTTTTATTTGCATTCCTTGTATTGATGTTTTTTTCTATATACTATTATATAATATTATATACTCATTATACCACTGGGAAGAAATACCAAAATGGAATTTGATATAGGGACATACATCTCTGATAATTTTACAAGTTGTTTTATTTAATTTTCAGAATATTTTGTCCTTAATCTATTCAGCTTGTTTTATGAATATTTGCTTATCAAGGATTTGTATTTGGTTTCTTAAAATCATAATGAAATTTAAAATTCATTCTGTGCTTTCAGAATTTTTTTTTAATATTTTTTTATTTTTAAAATATGTTTTTCTTTGTGTATTTTATGAAATTATTTAAATATTTCATAACTTATCAAAGAAACTTTAAAGTGTTTTAACATTCATTTACTTTTCATGGCTGGAGATTCAAATCAATCATCCAAACTTTCTCTTTATCTGGATCTGAAGAAAACATCTCTATTTTCAACTGGTATTCTTAAATTGTCACTTCAAGTGATGGATAATTGAAAATATTCTTTCTCTAAATCATTTTTACAGTTTTATATAGTTGTGTGCTATTGTTATTTAATATGTTGAATTCTGTTAGTATCAAGAATTTATCAATTTGATAAATATTCAATTACAGATGCCAAACTTCTGTATATTGGTTAAATAATTCAAAAAACTATAAACAGTTCTTTTTACAAAAGACTATCATTTTTAAATGAAATTAAGATTTTTTGAAATTATTTTTTTTATTTTTAGCTATTTCCCATTAATTGGTATCTCTCTTTTGGCAAAGATACTTATAATTCATGTTAAATTCTTTTCTTATAAATTTATATCAGATGCTTTGAGAACCATTTGGAATATTTTCCTCTGCATGTTCAATCCTTTGTAATAAACAAATATAAATGGATAAACATTTTTAAAATGTTAAAATTCTTATCAGACAATCTTGAGGGGTGGGAAAATCAAGTTACTTCTGAAATTATAATTTTAAAAATTATTATTTAAGTGAAATCTGTAACAGAAACCTTTTATTTATTTATTTTTTTTATTTATTTTTTTTTTTTTGACTGTCTTTGATTAGTCGACTATCATCCATTATTACATTCCAGTTGCTCCAATGATGAAGGTGATGACTACAACAGGTTGGTGAGATGTGCATTGCTCAACTGTACTGTACCGTAATGTAGTAGTATTATATGTAGACATATGTGGTTCTTTAGGATGCAAAAAGCATATGAATTGCCTCATCTTTAGTTGCTGAAACTGACAGTATTAATGCTGCTATTCATTTATACATATTCACATATTTAATGCTCTTCATTTTTTTCTGTTATTTTTTTTCTTTTCTATCTTCTGATTATATTATTGTTGTTTGGTGTATGTTGAGTGATGAATTTTTCTTTCTCAATCTGTGAAAAAAAAAACAATTTTCAGTATTTACTGCCAGCTTTTAGGTCAGCTTCATTATAATGTCTGAATTCTTTTCAAGAAAGCAAATTCCATTTATATATATATCTTTCTTTTTTAAATATATTTTATCTATGAAACCAATGTTCATATCAAACCTGTCAACTTCCCTGTGTCAGCCAAAACAATCTTAGCTATATTTATTGAAAAGCTTATTAATGAAAATACATCATAAGTCATTTAATAGACTCATTTGACAAGCCATTACTGAATTTTACTGTGCAATTTACTTTTGACTACAATGCTCACATCCTTGAATGTATCTGTTAAATTAAAATTAACTGGTTTGTATTTCCTTTGGATGGATATAGAATAAACTCAACAATTTCAGTTAATAATAAATGCAAATATAATTCCTGTTTTTTTTTAGATTTTCTGTTGACAGGTTTGTAATTATATCAGCATAAAATCTAAAATTGACACATTAGTTTGTAGTTTTGGCTTTGAGAATTTTTGTATGTATATAAGCATATACAGAAAGCTTAAGTGATATTATTCACTAGTTGTTGTTAATCATCTAGAAGCAGCAAGTCATTTCCAGAGCTTCCCTCCACCCCAATTAATTACTTCTGTATAGATCTTGCCAGCAAAGCAAGAGAGCTCCATTGAGCAAACAACTGTGTAAAGCGAGAGATTGTTAGAGATAGACAACTAATAAAAGGAAAAGAGGTAAAGAAAAAAAAACAAAAAACTAAAGAAGAATGGAAGATAGAAACACTTCAATGAAGATGTCTGGATTGGTACTATAAACCCCTTATCTAGGAGTCTTTTGTTGACATGGTTGCACACTCTATTGTGTTGATTGAGATGAAATTTGTAAAAATATCTAATTGATATTGATACAGACATTGGAAGAAGTTGCATATAAGATCACTATTAGTTCATGTGGTTTTTATTTTCCTGAACCAAATTATTGATATTATTATGGTTTTGTGACTCTCAGTTCCAGTCTGTGTTCAGAAGGTTAATAGCACCTTATTGCTAGAGTGAATGATGCAAAAATTATGAATGGAATTTGTTCAGCTGACTGCACACCATCACATAGATGTAGGCACACTTCTGTGCTTGTCAGAATGAGAGGAGTAAGAAAGGAAGATTTTCTCACCCTAAATTTATGCTATCTATTACCATCTAAATGTGTTTTGTATGATCATTAGGTTGTTCAGCTGTTTATATAATAGTTGATTGGAAAAAGAAAAGGATGGGGAAAATCTATAGGAAAAATATGTAAAAGATGAATTCTATCTATAAGGTAGAAAAATGTGCATGTTATACATGGTCATAACACCTATTCCTGATACAGAAGGAAATGTTTCCTGCTAATTTATTCAATCTTTAGACTTTGAATTTACTTTCTTTTGAGTACAGCACACCCATTGAAGCTTGAATAGCCTATTTAATTTGTGTCTGCTTTCCAAATAAATAGCCTATTCTGCACTCATATACCTGATCCAAGTTTGACTCTCAAGGTTTATTTACTCTCTCCTTCTGAATTTTGTTTGATCGCAGTACTATATCTAGTCACTTATTGATCATATGTAATCTGGACTGGTAATTTTCCAGCTCTTTTGAGATTTATCTGTATAGTTCTTTGGCTGACCATGCATACTAAAGAAACACAACTTAGAACTCAGAGTGCTGTCCTCTACATTTCTATCTGGTGTCTATCAATGTTAATTTTCTTTGCTCTAAGAAAAGTACTTGGTTGTGTCTTTGTGTGTTTGCTGAGTGTGACTTTGCACTGTGCTAAAATTTGTCTCACTACACTTGCTCCTTGCTTAAATTACATATTCCATCTTTCAGTTTAAAAGTTTTGGTAGCAGATGTTATCTATCCTAGTCTCTTGGTTCCAACTGATTGCACCTCACACCATGCTCAATGGCAATAGTTAATTTCCCATTGAAAATTGCTTTTTATTCTTTTCTTTTTTGTTACAACTTTGAACTTTTCAAATTGAATGCCAGGAATGCTAACAGTTGATACCCTTTTCATTTTTGACTGACTATTATGACCTAAGGTACTTGTATATTCCTCTCAGCCTTATCAAGTTTCCTTCCTGCTTTCTGAATATTTTAACCTTCAGTAATCTACAGCAGTGGTAATATACCAGAAAATCTCAGCAGATCTATTTTCATAGCACTGCCTAAGAAACCAGGCACAAATGAATGTGAACACTGAACTATCAGCCTAATGAGCCACATAACAAAATTCATCATCGATATTCTGATGAATAGAGCATGCAGCAGAATCAGGCCAGAAATAGAACAAGAAAAGTGTAGGTTTGTTAAAGACACCAGAACAAGGAACACAATATTCATGCTCAGAATGTTATCAGAAAGAGCAATACAAATGCAGAAGAACATGTACCTATGTTTTATAGACTACATAAAGGCATTCAACAAAGTATGCCACAAAGATCTGTTTGAACTGCCCAGCAACCTTAATATATTTGGGAAAGACATTAGAATAATCAAGAACCTATACTGGCAGCAAATGGCTTGCATGTGGATAGAGAATGAATTCAGCAGATATACAGAAATAGAAAGGGGCATAAGGCAACGATGTGTCTTACCAGGATTCATCATTGGCAGCCACAATCTTACCAACATAAGATATGCAGATGACACAGTGCTGATTGCAGACACAGAAAGGAAATTAAAAAACTTCCTACGGAAGGTAGCAAAGGAGAGTGAGAAGAAGGGACTAAGCATAAACTACAAGAATACAGAATGCATGGTCATCAGTAAAAAGATGAGCCTAAAATGTGATTTACAGGTTGGAGGCACTAAAATCAAGCAGGGGCAGAAATTTAAATATCTGGGAAGTGTTCTGATAGAGGATATTAAGTGTGATGCTGGAATCTGAAGACATATTGGGGTGGCCAAAGACACATTCCAAAAGCTAGGCAGAGTATTACAAGACAGGAGGATTTCATTGGTAACAAAGAAAAGAGTACTGAACTGCTACATTATATCTGTCCTCCTTTATGGCAGCAAATGTTGGACGGTCTCCTCAAAGATGAAGAAGAGACTCAAGGCAACAGAGGTATGGTTTTATAGAAGGATACTAAGGATACCTTGGACCAAACATGTGAGCAACGATGGGGTTTTGGAAAGGATGTAAACAAGGAGGAAGCTTATACTTAACATCAGGAAGAGGCAGCTAAAATTTCTGGTACACACAATGAGAAAGGTAGGCTTGGAGAATCTGATACTCACATGGCAGATAGAGGGAAAGAGAGATGAGGGTAAGCAACACATGACATACCTAGCAGGCTTAAGTAAGTGGATGACATTACAGGGTTTGGGTGAAGTAGCAAAAGCAGAAAGCATTGAGAACTACGAGGGAAGGGGGAAGTGGAGAGTCATGATCACCTACATCTTGAAGGGACACAGCACATAAAAGAAGAAGGCTGACAGTAACATTGAAACACTGGTTCCTCATATGATCACTGAAGTTAACCAATGTCAAGCCTGTTTAGTACTTAGATGGGTGACTGCTTGGGAATACCATGTGCTATAAGCTTGGATGTGCTGATGGTGTAATAGATAATGGCTCAAAATTGTTAATTGGAGAGCTGAGTTCCAATCTCTGTTGGGTTAGTTATATTCACTTACATGTAAATACCCTTGAGAGAGATATGAATCAACCTTTTCTCCTCTTGGCTATGGGGTAATTCGTAAGACTACTAGCACTAAACCATTATTATCTCAAAAGAAATTCTTACAATCTAAAAATATTTTATGGATTTAAATAACTTGCAAAGGGTTGATAAGCCAAGAAAATGAGTCAATTGATCAATCAATCAACTGATCTTCAGTTGTGAAAGGGGAAAAAAATTGATTGATATCTCTTGATGAACATGTCTCAGACATTTCCTCTAGATTATCTGGAGCAGCTTGTACACAATTTGTAATAGACAAAGGTGTTTTGTGTATATCTTTTGGTTCTGGAGAAATATCCCTGATCTTACTCCACCCAAACCTAAATTGATTTCCAGGTCTTCTGTTATAAGTATTACTTTAATAATTGGATTGCAGTGTTTCTTTTCTAGTCAGAAAATAATTTTTCTTAATCAACCTAGAATTAATGCTCTCATTCATTCAAAAATTCTACTTTTGCACCATTGCTTGTAATTCTTACTTCAATAATGTTTCAGGCTTAACAATCATTAGTTCTTTACAATTTCAGACTATGTGCCACTTTAGAAGCAGAATTAATTTTCATCTTTAGAGTGGACAGCCATGAAATTATTAACAATTTCAAACTTCAAAATTGATCATCACATTGTTGTTTTCCTTAAATTTACACAGATTTAAAGCAAGCCATTTTCAATTTACATTTTTAGGAATTTAAACTTTTAAGTCATAGATGACATATTCTCAGTAAGATAAACACTAGTGTAAAGCAGTATTTTCTTATATTTTTTATATAAATCCTCAAGCCAGAAATTTCTTGCTCTTTATTTTATGTTACACTATCTTCAGAATAAAGGAAAACATCTTTACTTCTAATTATATGAACATTTCAGTCAGCTTCTTTATTTCATTTGCATTTTTAGGTTTTTTTATTAATAAACAAAAGCAAAAACATCATTAGAGAGACCAGTCTTCAAACAATACAATTAAAACAGTGTAAGAATTACATTGAGATTTTTAGTAACTTCTCCATCGCCTTGTTATTAGTTTTTCATTGAATTTCTAAGAATCATTTTCTTTGTAAAACTTTCCTGTAACATTTATCTGTATGATTACCTGTTGTTTCATTCTTATTTATTGTGATCTGTTGATATTATCAAAGTTCCAAAAGGATATTTATAGCTTTTATTTTAATTGGTAATCAAGTTTTATTGTTAAAAGCCATAAGTTTTCTTGGGATTGATGGTGGTTTCCTGTTGCCTTCTGCCTGGTGATTTATTGAGACAGCACCTCTAGTAAAGCAGGTTATTGGCTCATCAAAAGTTCTTCTGAAATATGTAAGAATAGAAAGGTTTATAAGACAATGTGTCGTCTCACCAAACTTCTTCAACCTATACAGTGAAGTAGTTCTGAGAGAATTAGAAGTCCTACCAGGATTCATTATTGACAATCTTAACAGTATAAGATGACACAGCAGTGTTGATAACAGACACAGAAAAGAAACTACAAGAATTCTACAGAAGGTGGTGGAGGAAAGTAAAAAGAAAAGACTAAACATCAATTGCAATAAGACTGAATACATGGTTGTTAGCAAAAGGAATATTGCAACATGCTAATTTCAAATTGGAGATACTGAAATCAAACCAATACAATTTAAATATCTGGAAAGTGCAACACTGAAAGCAGCATTGGGATAGTGAACTATACCTTCCAAAAGTTACGTAAAATATTAAGAAACAGAAATTTTGTTAGAACTAAAGAAAGCAGTACTGAGCTGTTATGTAATATCAGTCCCCACAGTGAATGCTGGACAATCTCCTCACAGATGAAGAAGAGACTTGAAGCATCAGAAATGTTTTTCTACAGAAGGATGCTGAGAATATCTTCAACTGAACTCATGAGCAACAATTAAGTTTTAGAGAACATAGAAATAAAAAGGACAATTATACTTAACATCAGGAAAAGACAGTTGAAATTCATAGAGCACATAATGAGGAAAGATGGCTTAGAAAATCTGATACTCACAGAACAATACATAACCTACCTAATGAGCTTCAGTAAATGGATGGTGAAGCAAAGTTTGGGGGAGATTACAAAAAGCCAAAATTTATTAACAGCTACAAAGGACAGGAAATTGTGGAGAGTTATGATCACCAACGTCCTGAAGGGACATGGCACATAGAATAAGAATCCTGTTTGAGATTTTATTTTAGTATTTTTATCAGTTATTATCATATTTTTTTTATTCAGACCTAAAATTATTTCTGAGACTAATTCTAATTTGCTATACCTTATTACCATGTGTTGTCCCCAAATAAATTTTTTTTATTAAATTCTCTTAGTAAACCTTTCAGACATATTTAATGCTTCTTTTCATACTCCCTTTAATTCATATTTATACTTATGTCCTGATTAATTGAGCTGGTGTCCTTATCTTGGTTGTTATGATCACAACTTTTCTGGAAAGTAAGGTAGGTGATCATCACCCCATATACAGTGTGCAATGTGTAAATTGTTGCAATTTTATATTTTTAATTTCACACATGCATGTTGTTTGTTTTCGATTTTATTGACTGTACAGTATAGTAGGGTCAGCTGGGCACTCTGTGAGAAGAGCACTATGACTCAATTCACTCTGCCAGAAATTTGGAAACAGCATGTTGTACTGCTTGGCATTCATGCCAGAAGCTCCAGTACAAACATTTTGGAGGATTTGGAAAGAATTGGATGAGTCTAATGGCAATTATGAAGGTACAGCAACTTGGAAAACTTTGATCATTCTGATAAGAAATGAAAATCCCAAATTTATTGGTGAGAGTCTCAGACTCAACATGGAGGCCTAAATCTAGTGCTTTGAGGAGGTAATGCTACCCTGAGTCAAGAAGGTAGTTGCTGGAAGACCCTATGTCTGGTAACAGAGCTCTGCATCATGCCACACAAGCAGGAGAACCCAGTCATGGCTGTCAGACAATTTCTGCAACCACATTAACCCTTCCATTTGGCCACCTAACTCCCTAGACTGCAACCACCTTGATTATTTGTTGAGTGCAGTTGAGCTAGAGACCAACAAAACTCCTTGTAACACTAAAGACAAACTGAAGGCAAGGATTATGGCAGCATTCACCAACTCAAGCAAGGAGAATGTCTAGAAAAGCTGCAGGAGATTTCAGTCATCTGGCGGTCTTTGTTGAAGCCAAGGGTGATTTTATTAAATAAATTTACTCTTTAGTATTTCAAGATATTTTTGTGTAATTTTGGTAAATATATCTGTTAAAATGGGATGTCAGTGTTATTTTAATTTTTGCATAATTTAGACGACAGTTTATCCATCACACCCTGTACCCTATGGAATGAAATAACAATAATAAAGAACATTAGAAAATAAGAACATTTAAAGAATCTGCTCACTAGGCCTATATATAGAATTTAAGCACTAGTGGTCATGAGACCAATCCCTGAGTCAGGCACATACTCTGGTTCACTTGCATCACAAGGATAAATATTAACCCGTATTCCTGATCATAGACAGCAGATTTAGAACCGTTTACCTCAATGGATTGAATAAAGGGTTCAGTTGAAAATTCCCAACACTTTACTAAATACAACAAATACCTGAAGTACAATGGCCAAAATGTTATGACAACCAAAATGTGGATACCACTTCAAAGAAATTGGTGTATGATAATTCCTCAGATTTTGATTTTTCGTGTCAGAAGCCATCAATTTTTTTTTTCTGAACAAAGATACTGACTATACACAGAATTAATAGGCAAAATCTTAGACACATTTATTTTAACTTAAACTTTGTCTCATATATAATTTATGAAAGAAATAACTTTGGTAATATTTAGGGAAAAAAAAATCAGTATTTAAAACACTTAAAGTAGATGCTGAAAAGTTCTCAGCGTAAGCTACTTTTTGAAATCAACATCAGATTTATTTTAATCTAATCTTGGGTCAAAGTTTTTTCAATACTCCTATAATATATTCCTATAAGAGTGCTTCATAGATTTTTTTTGAATTGGACTGCAAACTTTCATTCCAAGAGGTTTGGGAATTATTGATCTTTTTATTGTTTGATAATTGTTTTTCTTTTTTATTACCATAACATTTCAGCTGATCGATTATTCAGCTTTCCTCAGATATAAAATCTTTACTGAGAGTGTGTGCATGTGGTGGATGGGGAGGGTCATTTTTCTTCTGCCTTAGTCTTGGTGGCCACTACCTAGAAAAAAAAGAGACCACCTACCTTTCTAGAGATTATACACCTGAAGAACACTGAAGAATGGATTGGCTGAAATGTACTAACAGCAAAAAAAAATGACAGAAATAATCCAAGAAAGTCTTAAAATGACTTATCTTCAAATTACAGAAATCAACTTGTTTTATTTACTTTTACTGGGTTGAAGAGTTATAGATGTTGTTGCTTTTAGTATAAAACACATTGAATGCTTGCTCGAGGTGCAACCTGTTGACAATATCTCAACTATCTTTACACTATTCTTCATTAAAAGAAATGCCTAGTGTCTGGATCACTCCTCTTCTTTGTATCGGAATTGATTTTGGTTTCCATTTCAGTTGTTTATTCATCTTTTTGGTGGGGAGGGTGTGTCTGTTTTTATTTGTAAAAATAAAGAAAAATTTATCAAAGAAAATGTTGAAATATTTTCTGCCTCTTTTTTTCTCCCCTTTGCAATATGTTGCTTCATAGTTCTGGTATTTTGGTTGTTGTGTTTACAGATAATCAGATATTCAGAAATTTGTCTTATATAAATGTTCTCTACTGTTTTTTTTTTTTTTTGTTTTTTTTTTTTGTGTGTGTGTGTGCATCATTTGTTTCTTTTCTGTATTGTTTCATTACCAAGTGACAGCTTTGTTGGAAAAATTAGATGTCAGTATTGCTAACCATTTGTACTGTTTTGATACACATTTTCATCTTTCCTTTTGAGCTGATTGCATTTTAAAGTAAAAAGAAAAAAAATAAAGAAGAAAGGATATGTTAATAGAGAATGTTTTACTTTGCCTTATCTAAATCAGAAGTCTCCTGAACCAAAGAAAAAATCAGTTTTATGAATGAACAGAATTTGTATTTTTGTAATCAGCATATTTAGAAGAAAAGAGATATGTGGCAATCATGAAGAAACATTGTCAGTGTTTACACTGAAAAATGATAAATAAAAACCGGAAACATTACCAAATGCTCTAGTAAAAAAAAGCAGTTAATTGCAGAAGAAAAAAGTAGGCAATTCATTCCAGTATTCTTTGTGGATGTGGTCCATTTCAAAGTTTGGAGATTCTTTTTTCTAAATTATCAGTATATGTTCACTTATTCAAAATAAAGTTCCATAAAATCAGTTTCTTGCATTTGAAAAGGCAAAGGGTAACATCCTGCATGAAGATAATTAGAGAGGTATTCTCCTTTCTTTAAATGCCATGTCTCTTCAGAACATAGATAGCTTTTCTTAACAGGCAATTGCCATGCATTTTTGTGGAAGATAGTGAAGTGATTTCTTGTTGACTTTTCTGTGACTTGGAATTCAGTTTTCTTTCTCTTAGAAATAGTGCTAAGACTAAAGAGCCCATTCTACTCTTCTATTTAATCCATAGCTGGAGGGAGAAGAAATGAATTAATACCTTCTCCAAGAACATTTGTACAAAAGTGAACAGAGCAGACCTGGTTGGAAATAACTCAGATTGCTTGGAGATGTATACAAGCATGATGTTCTTCTTAAAAATAGTAACAAAACAATCTAAATAAAACAAGAGTTGCTGGAGAAACTTTTCTAAATTCAAAAAAACAAAAGCCTTGTGTATTTCAATTCTTGATACAAATGTGAAAACATGACTAAATTGAACTGAACTTTTTAATCAAAATTTTGTACTAAGCAAAATTTGATTTGAGGCAATGGTGAAAAGGAACATGAAAATGTTAGTTTGAAAAAACTAATGAATAGCAATAAAATCTCATTTCAGGAACATCAGAAATTGTCCCTAAATTCTATACCTAAAATATGATGCATATTATTTTTATTTTACTATGACTAATATTGGTATACAACCTAACCTATTGTACCCTAGAATAGGTTAAAAAAATAGACAAAAATTCCTTTTTAGTTTTTTCAGTATGCCATGTAAACAATCATATAAATGAAAAAATAACTTGATTACTCTTTTTTTATCATGAAATTTAGAATGATGTAATTTTCCCCTGGGTACAATGGGTTTAGTTGTACACAAGGTTTTATTGATGAAGTAAGTATGCATAATTTCTAATCTTGATCAAGAATTATTTTGATTATTGTTATTACCAATGGTCAGAGTTACAGGAGAAGAAAATTTGTCTCAGTATTTGACTTGTTATTTTATCATGTTCTATAAATGGTGTATTCTGAGTGAGTGCCAAAATATTAGAACAAAACAATGACATTAACCTGATTGTTATTAGAATATTTGTTTTTAATTATATTCTCTTGACTATTTTAAATATTTTAGCCAATATTTTGATAGTGATTTTGCTCATCTTTGTACATAAAAATTTATAAACTGGAGTATTAATTTGAACATATCTATTAAATATAGTCTCTTTTATACAAGAACTTTTAAGATTATGCAACAACAAAGAATTTGGTTCAATTTAATCTCATCTGAAATAATGTTTCATTGGATTAGTTTAGATATCCCCTTTTTATTTTGTTGTGGAGGTTTAATTCTCTTAATTTATTTAATGATTTTATATATTCCTTATGTACAGTAGGTTAATCTTATAAATGAATGTGTGTCAAAAAGTCTGTAGCTTGACAAAGTTATTTTCACTTTGTAATGCTCAACAATAGAGAAGCATTGGATTAAATACTGTGACGGAGGAGGAGATTATGCTGAAAATATGTAAAGTTTTCATTATTGGGCTACAGACTAATTGACATATATAATGATCCTCTTTGTTCTTTCTGAATATAAATATATTTTTGATATTTTTGCAACTATTCTCAGAAATTAATTGTATTTTGTAAAAGTCACATGTATTATTTTATTTGCATGCATATATACACATTTTTATGTTAGAGAAATCAAAATATATTTTTATAAAGTATATGTCTCCCTATAAATGCTTTAAGAACATTTTAACTATTTTGTTGTTCTCACTGTGCTTCAAATTGTGGTATTCCTTCCAGTGATTAGCCTAGAGTAGTTAAAGTCTCTTACCTGTATGTTTGCATAAGGCATGCTTGAGTTAGCCCATATTAAAAAATTCTTTCTGTATCATACTGAAAATAAAATAAAATTTAAACTCAAATGAACTTGCTATTTAAGAATTAGAATAGAAAACTGCTTTGCTAATTCTTTGTCCTGCTCGCTTTAAAGCTTTCACCTAGAATTGTCCATCCTTTCTAACCAAAATAGAAAAAAGTGTTAGGATTGAAAGCCCATTGTTAAAAACTGTTAATGGAAATGTTGGTGATTGTATTTAGGCATTATGTGTTAATTGCGTATTCTGAGTTTTAGAGCAGTCTTTTTAAATCTTCACCACTAATTGTTTTAACTTGACATTTGCCTGTCTCTTTATTTATCTCTATTACAAGCTTTATCTGAAATAGGAAATGGTTAGTGTTAATTAGGTGCCTTCACAGATTTGCAATACCTAAGGTTTAAAATGAATTTCTAAAAATGAAAATCTTTTCTGAAGCTTTTATTTTAGTTTTAATTTCAAACTGATAGATTAAATTGAATATTTCCAATAAGCAATATACTGTATTTCAAAACTAATTTAAATTGATTGAAGGCAGTTTTCATTTTGAAATTTCTAAAATTTGTGAATTTTACACCATTTTTAGCAAACTGTTATAAAAATTTAAATCTCTTATTAGCTGATTTAAAGTATAATTAATCTGATATAAAACAACTAATATTTACTTTAAGTTTAAAATATCGTAGAATTGCATATTTTTAGCACAGTGGTAGCTGTTTATGTTGACAACTTTTTAACAGCTCCATGACAGATAATTTTTATCTAATGTTGTTCTATGGCAGCTTTAACTGTAAAGGAAATAATTGAAGAATATAATGTAAGCACCTTTTTAGTACTCAGTAGTCTTAATTCAAAAAAATATTTTCTGTAATCTAATGTTTTATTGAATTTTAGAGGAGAATTTTGGCTCTAGATTTACTATACACTTTTTTTTTATAATGTTGGGTGTGGCCAACCATATCTACAAAAATCAGGACATTTATACACATACAAAAAACAATTGAAAATTCTTTTAAAAAATACTTGGGGTTGTAAGATTGTGATAAGCTTTGATATAATTAGTAAATATAGTTTTACTTGATAACAATATTCCCTAACAAATACACCATTGAAACTGAATTTTAAAAGATTTAAAAATTTTATAAATTATTCTAATTAAAATTGTAAAAAAAATGATAACAAATCATGTAAAAATTTATTTTTCATCAAAAAAATTTTTTTAAGACAATATTGTCTTTAATATATATTATTCATAAAACAATTAAAATCTTTTGTAATTAAATAATGATTTAGTTTGTGATTTTTATTTTGCAATTCAGAGCAGATTTTCAGTAAGACATGGTCTGATTTTACAAACAAAAATGGATGATTTAAATTCTCCAAATAGTTCTGATTTTAACTAATATTGTCACTAAATTGTTGAATTTTTCAAGTTTTCATAAAATTAAGTAAATGGAGTGAAACATATATATATATATATATATATATATATATATATATATATATATATATATATATATATATATATATATATATTACCAAGATTTTCTAAAAAAAAAAAAAAAAACATTTCTGAAATAATTTCATTCATTTGTGAATAAATCCTGGAAGTTTCATTAAAATTCAACAATTATTTGATTTTTGCAAGAATTTCCAAATTAATGTGGCTTTCAATACAAAAAATACTAAAATTTACTATGCTAATTTATAGTACATCCACTGATGTAAGAAAAAAAGATTTTTAATCAAAATTTTGAATATTCTAAAATGATTAAAAAATCTAATTAAATATTAAAAAAATACTTTAATCTTTCCTCTTAATAATAAAGATTTTGACAATAAAACTTATTTTCATTAAGCTTTAAGCATTTTTTCATCACAGTATGCTAATTTATTACCCATTTTGTGGAGGTACCTAGTGTCAATGTTTATAAAATGGCATGTATGATCTTGATTTGTTGAAAAACTTATCAATTTTCTTGCCTTTCTGTTCAATATCATTTGGAGATTTAATTATGAATGATTGAATATTTTAATATTATTATACTTAGTTTTACTACTATTGCCTTCATCACACTGAATAATGTATTATTGTTAATTTTATTACTATTTGATGTTTTTCATGTGATCTACACTTAAAATATAATGACAGTTATAACAATGATAAATGCTATTAGGTTGGTGCAAAAATAATGACGGTTTTTGACGTTAAAAAATACGTCAAAAACCGTCATTATTTTTGCACCAACCTAATATTAGGATTTAAACTTTTCAAAAGGTCAAATATTTATGGTATATTGATTTGTTTAATTGTCATATTGCAACAAAATCACTTTTAGATCAGTTTTCAGATATTTTTTATTAATCAGCAAATATTTGTTCTCTCCAACATTCTCCATTGTTATTGCTCTCTGAAATAGCACAGGAAGATAAAACAGAAAATATTTTTGCCCAACAATGACTATGCAAAACAGGAATTTAATTCTTTAATGTAATGTTTATATTTAATCATCCTTCTCTTCATACAAACTGGTTGAAGACATCTATTCTAGCTTGTATGCCTACATTTATTCTTACCAAATTTCTATGTAGGTTATTCAAACTAAAAACTAGAGAATTTTTTTGGTTTGCAAAAGAGTATTAAGATTTTTTTTGGTGAGTTGGGGGTATTATTTATTATTCAGAGAGAAATTTACAAAGGTGCTAAATATTTATATCATTTGAATCAAAGTATTTAAAATTTCTATGCGAAATATTAATTTTGAAAAGCAGTTTTTATTTGTAATTAAATCCTTACCCTGCCCAAAAGCAAATCAACATCTTCTCACTCCTGGTCCTATATTACACCTTGGGAATACCAGGTGCTATAAGCTTGGATATGCTGGTGGTGAAATGGATAACAACTCAAAATCGGAGAGCCGAGTTCCAGTTCCAGCTGAGTTTGTTATATTCACTTAAGTGTAAATATCTTTGAGAAAGGTATGAAGCCACCTCATTTCCCCAGCTGTAGGTTAATTAGTAGAAGTTGTATCAGTAAACCATTATTATCTTCAAAAAAATACTTACAATCTAAAAATATTTTCTGGTTTTAAATAACCTGCAAAAGGTTGATAAACTTTAAAAAAGCAAAAAAAAAACAAAACAAATCAATCAATTAAAATTCATACTACACAGCTTCAATTTATTTCTTATCACTATTAATGTTTAGACTTATGTTTTTAAACAGGCTCTGAATAAGTATAACCATTCTCTCTCAGTCCACAATCATTACATCTTAACATATTTATCCTTTTAACTCTGGAGAGTTATCAAAAGAAAAACCCAGAGAAATGCTAGAAAAATACATCTCTTCTTATTTTGTCTTTATGTTTGATCACACAGTGTTCTCTTATTTTTTTTTTTCCAAAGACAATTATTCTATACAACTGTAGGTTATCTTGTAGCTGAAATAATTTAAGGCAAAGAATTTTTTATTTAATCCAAAGCAATGAATTGGCTGGTTGTACTTATAAAAATGAATGTTCTAATTTTAGGATAAACGTTTTCCTCAGAAAGGTCTACATTTGCAAATTTTACAATATTTTACTGATATAAATTTATGCTAAGAGGTAATTATGCATTTATATCAGCTGAGGAATACAGGTTATTAATTCCATAATTACCACGGAAAATGTCAGGTATAATAAAGAGATTACAATCATATCAAATGTATAGATAATTTGCTTCACTTTTGCTTAATTCATTTAACTAAAATAGGGAAAATATAACCTTATCTAGAATATAAACAAATGTTTTATGATTTTAACAAAGATGCAGTTAAAATTTAAATAAATTCTCTGTATTTTGATCTGTAAATATAAAGGTTTTTTGACCATTAACTTTGCTATTCTCAGACTTCTTAACCATTTAACACATGTAGAAATAAAATAATTCTAAAAAGAAACTGAAGTTAGATAAGTCCAAATAGAATGTCAATTCATAATACTCAAATAACTACATTATGCTAGTTACCAGCTAATCAGGTTTATTTTGCTATTTGAATTACTTTTTATTAGCAAAAATATTTGAATGAATTTCTGAAATATTGTGAATCACAATATTCACATATCTGATTATGTTACTCAAGCTTTAAAATATCAGAATAGTAGATATTTATAACTTCTTTTTATCTTTTACAACTAGTGTACTATGATAGCTTTTTTTCAATTTTTTAAATCAGGTTTTCTTTATAAATTTAGATACAAGTTCCCTCTCAGAAGCCTATTCCCAATCATTAAGCATACATTAAATATCATAGAAGGGATATTTCTGAAATATATAATTTGATCATTTCTCTGTCTTCAGATTAAATGAAAAAAGCTTATATGGTAATATCTCACTAAGTGTTTTATTTGATTGATATCAACAGTTATTAAAAATGTTCTTAGCCAAACACTGTCAGTTTAATATGAAACCATGCTGTCAGTCCAATACAACTCTACAAGGACATTCTTGGATATGTTGGCTTACCCGCCCCTGATAATAATCACAGGTGGCTTGAAATTTGAAAGCCTCTTTCTTTTTCTCCTTTGACAAGACATGTTTATTCTCATTTCAATAGACATAAGGCCATGTAAGTACTTCAGACACACAATGAAAATTGCTTGGGACTCTTCACAACTTCAACTTTGTTTCTTTTATTGCCCTTCTCTAAAGTGTTTTATTTATAAATTTATTAATTGTTGTTTGTATAAATTTCATGTTTTTACTTGGACTCACACAAGTCTGCCAAATATTGTTTGTGGGACAAATGCATCATGAGGCATAAAATGAATAAGTTCCATTCCTGCAGTTATGTTCATCATTATAGCTTAATTGTAACTGTTGTGATGGCCTAGCAGACTAATTAAGCTAAACATTAACAATCTCTCATCTACATGACATTAGTTGGTACTCATTAAATTCCACAATACCAATATGAATATTTATTATAAATTGATATTAAGTGGAATTTTATAAGTAATTTAACTATTAATCATCTGTTCGTTGAGAAAATAATTTTTTGTTGTTTTTTTTTTTTTTTTTTTTTTTTTTTTTTTCATATTGTAGGCTAATTCTGTTGTCTTGCTTGCTTTTCTTATTTCAGTCCAGTGAATAGCCGAATTTCTTCAGCAGATGTCAGCCGACAGAGCACTCAGGACTATAGTGACTCTGCTCCCCCTCCTACTGATCAGCCTTACGAGGAAGAGGAGAAAACGAAACAAGAACGGCCAGAATTGCCTTCGCCTGCTCGTAACCGTTGGATTGATGCAATACAAAAAGTTTGCAGTCAGTTAGGAGATGTAAGTGTTCTTTCTTGATGGTGCTCCCTCAATTGACACAGAGAAATATGCTTATGTATAAATAGTAATTGGAAAATACTTACAGACTTCTTTATGGCTTTCTCATAAATGATTCAGATCATTTTGTTGAAGTTGCTTTCATCAGCACATTCAGCAATCTGAAAATCTGAAAGGTCAGCCTGCAATACAACAACAAAGCAGCAATCAAGATTTAATGCTCTTCTTATTTATTTTCTAAACCTTCAAAGAATGGAGCTCAATTTGAAGCAGAGATTTTTACATCTTCTTCACTATCCATCACTTACCTTATTTATTCCAATCTTTCTATACTCATTCCTCTCCACTTAGGCTTTACTCTCTCAGTTCATTTCTTCTGTCCTTTTTTCTCCCCCATTCCATCTCTGACTTTCATACACTAGTTTTTAACCTCCAAGAAAAGTAACTTTTACACTAGAAAATTTACTTTGCTTACATTACCTTTTTCACCAATTTTTAACTTTAATATTAAATTTAAAACATATTTTTCATTGTCAGTTCTTATTGTAATTACTTTGGGCAATTTTAACCAGATACTTGGATGTCAAAATTAATGTTGTTAAATGTGTGTTCCTTTGTATTTATTGAATTATCTACCAAAAAGTTCTTAACCTAACCCACTTTTTACAATGAGTGTTTCAGTGGCTAAGCATCAGAATTTTTGTGGGGACGGTTAAAGAAAGTGGAGAAACTATATATGCTAAGTATGTCAAACTGTGGAATGAATATGTTGAACTGCATGTTCCTTTCATGACTTCATATTATACTTCATGGTCATCCTGAGAATTTTTGGGCATCCAATCATATATTTAAAATAGTATATAACATATTTGGGCTTGTTTCATTATTTATTTTACTCTATTGGCCCTACACATACTTGTGCTGTGTCTCTGTAAATATAGGACAGTCATTCTCACTTGTGGTATTTTGTTACTTTCTCTTTGTGTTGCTGTGTTCTGCCATTCATCTCTTCTTAATAGCAATGAATTGAAGATAGAGAAAAAGTGGTAGGATATATTTTCAAATTTTGTATTACTTTGATGTTATATCACAACAAATCTTGATTGGTGTCCATTACGATATCATTATTGGAGATTTTTGAAGTACCAAATTTCTATCTACAAGTTGTTGGTTTATACATTGTATCAAGGGTTGAGAATCTCTGTCAACAAGTTGTTCTTAATAGTGTTAGAGATAAGCTTTAAAGAATGCTGCATGCTTGTAAAATTAATATAATTTGATACTCCTTATTGCAGTAGGATATTCAGTTGGGAAAGATATCTTTCTGCAGATTTAATTCTGTTACTCTTTGTAAGGTGCATATACAAAGTTATTCCTTTAATCTAGAAGCCATTTGAGTGAGAAAATCTAAAAGTATTAGGTTGTAAACAAGCATTCAGATTTTCAGTCCCTTCTGCCCTGTCTATTGTCTGTTACTAATATGATTGCATGGACAGGTTAAGTGTTTCTGTTATTGAGAATTGGAGTCCTTAATCATTTGCCAACACTTTAGTGATTTGTCAATCTGGAAACTTAACATCAACTAACCATTTAACAGTTGACTCCTTTTCAGTGATTTTAACTTTGACTTTATATTCTCAGAAAAGACATACTCTTTTAACATCACAATACCACAAATATAAATAATATGACATCCCTAACTTGAATGTCATTCCCTCATAATTCTGTCTTGAAAATGTTTCAGGTATCAACAAAGCCTGCAGAACTTTACTCAAGCCAGTGACTTCTAGAATCAATGTTTAACTTGTTCCCTATTTTGATAGGAAATAATTTCTCTTGAATTGCTTTTCCCCAATCTCAGCATAATTCTGTAAAAATAACTTTCACAAGTAGCTTCTATTTCAAATCAGACTTACTGAATAATACTGGTTAATTCACAGTTTAGGCTCAAATCCTAAAGGCAAATCATGCTGACTATTTTATTACTTTACCTTTTTACAATTTTGATTGCTGCCTTTGTCTTCGAATAGCTGTAAAAAAAAATAAAATCTTTTCATGCATTTCTAACATGGCTATGAATATCACATGTTTATAAACAATAAAATTTACAGAAGTAAAAGAATAAACACAGATGTTATTTTCCCAAATTATCAATTAATTAACTTATACACAAAGATTTTAAAAACATTTGACAGAATGTTTCTAATTAGTTTTAGACTATTAGAACAGCTGTATATTGGTTACAAAAGTGTATTTTCATAAATGAAATCATATTTCAATTTCAAATCTCTGAGGTAGTTAAAGAAAATTTGTACTTTTGCCATGAGTAAGGCATGTACTTTGTGTTCCTTCAGATAACTTTCAAATAACAAAACAATCTATGAATATTTTTTGATAATATTTTAACAGTTTTGTGTTTGTGCGTATTTTCCACATCTGGCCAGAAAGGTTTTGTAGTATGACCAGATGTGGAAAATACACACACACACATACACTTGAATGCTTATTTACAACATAATACTTTTAGCTTTTCTCCTACAAACTTAGAACTTAGTTTCTTAATTAGTTGCAATATTGCATAAGTTGCATCTAATTAGGAAACTAAGTTATAATCTTTCTTTATATCACCTCATTTACCCATTATTCTCTTATTAAAGATGAAAACTATTTGAATGTGCTGTGAATATACATTTAATTAATCTCCTTTATGTTTCCCTTCTATACAATACCATGTTTTTCTCAAGTAATTTTTGTTTTATACAAGTAGTCTTTTTACATCCTTTGCTTAAATGCTCCTTCAAATTTTCTTCTTCATATTTGATCTCTTATTACTATTAAAGTATCCTTATTATTAATGGATTTATACATTTGTTCCATTCTGTATTCATCTGAATTTGTTTTACTTGTTTTTCACTACAAACAAAATATTTGATATTCAGTAAAGAGAGAATAGTTGCACATTGCTAAATTTTCTGGCTTTAGTGATGAATGTTGGTAAATACACACAAGAATTACAATTTTCATCTAGGAATAAGATCATCATTTTTATACAAGGGATATGTTAGATCATCACAAGGCTTTCATTACTATCATCTTCATAAAGCAAAACACCTCAGTAAGAACCTCAAATTATTACTTTATTTTGTTGTAGGTATATTTCAACTGTTTCATTGGCTTACAACTAAACACTAGAAGAAACCTTACATTGGTAACCATAACTCAGAACCAATAATCTAACATTGGTGACCATCAAAATCAGGGTTTACAAAAAACCTATTGTTTTACACTATTTAAGTGTTTTTTATATATATATATAAAGAGAGAGAGAATGAGAGGATTCCAATAAATTGAACTTTTTTTATGGTAAATCATTAAAATAGTTGTTTACTATCAAGTGTTTGATTTTTAAATAGTTAACTTTACATTGCACACACACTAAAGTTTTGTCTTTATTATTTTCTCTAATTGTTAGACAACATGTTAGTTAAAAATCTATATAGAAATTGTTGTATTAAATGGGCATTTGGTTTATTCAGTAAAATTAAAATAATTATTTTTCCACATTCACTTTGTTGAATAACATATTAATCATTTTTGTTTTCCATGGAGAAAGAGAATGCTGTAAAAACCATAATAAGTGATAATCTTAAAGTATAATATTGAAGAACCAACCCATGTCCCTGATGCATCAGGACATCAAGCAGACCTCCTTCAGTACACGAAAACAGCCTGGGACAGCTTGAGATTTTACATGACAGAAGCTTCTCTCTCAGCCTTCTTCAAACATACTGCTTCCAGAACTGCTGGATCCTTACTAGAATGGCTAGTTTTATACCACAGAAAAAATTATAGCAGAAACCAAACAGCCAGCCTTGGTTCACTCCCCAAATGTGCTGCAGCCGTAGCTCACCGTAACCGCTACTACAATGCCTATCACAATGAGCAGTGTAGTAAGACACTTGCTACCTTCAGAACTGTTCACAATCATTGCAAGAGAGTTCTAGAAAAGTGTAGCTATGCACAAGCAGTGGAGGCCAAGTTTGAAAGTAAACAAATTGGGTCTTACAAATTCAGGAAGATCTCTAACCAAATTCTGAATAAAGGCAAAGCTACAGTGCCCCAAAGGTTACCTGATCTTCGTCAGATAAGTTATATCACACTGAAACACAAGTTCCCATACGATCACCAAAGTTAAACAATATCGAGACTGGTCTGTACCTAGATAGGTGACTGCTTGGTAATACCAGTGTTATAAGCTTGAATGTGCAAGTGGTGTAATGAATAATGGCTTGGAATTGTTAATTGAAGAGCCAAGTTCTAATTCCTGTTGTGTTATTTTTACTTACAAGCAAATAACCTTGGGAAAGGTATGAATCCACCTCTTCTCCCTGCCCCAGCTATGAGTTAATTAGTAAAACTTGTATCACTAAATTATTATTATCTCAGAAAAAAATAAAATTCTTACAATCTAAAAGTATTTTCTGGTTTTCAATAACCAGCAAAGGGTTGATAATCTGTAGAAAACAAATCAGCCAAACCAGATAAGACAAAGACCCTCCAGCCTTCTGCCATCTCACTAAACACAATCTCAATAATATTTTCATTAAAGCTTGGGAAGTCTCAAGACTTATTAAAAAGTTTTGACTTTAAGACGGCCACCAGTCCAGAGCATTCATCACTCTCCTCGGTGACCATTTGCAAACTTTTTGAAGTTATAATCAACAATAAGGTTGTTGATCACCTCAATAGGAACAACCTCTTGAGTGATAAACAGTATGGGTTTTGATTGGCCAGTCCTCTGAGGCCCACGCAATCAACACAGATATCCCCCAAGATTCACTTTTTGGTCCAACCCCCTTCCTACTTTACACAAATTATCTGCCTAAGAGTATATTTCAATCATTTGTGAATATCTATGCTTGATGATACAACAGTATATGGGTGCACCTCCAAAGTCCTAGATGACCAGAGCTTGGCAGTTGATCTCTCCTCTGGCTTAACTTTGACAGCTCAGTGGGAGAAAAGTGCCTAGACACACTCAATACCTCAAAAAGCCAAACTAGTGGCATTCCACCATCGCCGATCAGACCCAGAACTTTCACCAATCACTATGAACAACTGTTTCCTCAGGTAGACTCCATGCCTTGAGCATCTATTGGGACTTAAACTTAGCCCAAAGTGGAAATGAAACTCATACATACAATCCATCACTAAAGATGTTGGAAAAATGGTTGGTTCCCTGTCCCACTTCAGCAAGTACTTGACTCAACTTGCTATCTCCTACCTTTACAAGAGTCAGATCAGGCCAAAAATGGAGTACTGCTGCCATATATGAGCAGGAGCAACCTAGTCTTTGCTTTCTACTCACTATAGTTCAAAAGTGTCTCTGCATCCTTCTAGGTGACAAATTATTTTCCACTTTACATACCCCTTCTCATGAGAAATTGTAAGCCTCTTGCTGCTCTATTGCTATTTCCATGGAAAGTGTTCACAGTGATGCATTTACTCCATAAGCACAGGTAGCCTTCAGACCTTGTACACAGTGAACATCATTGGAAAAAAAAAAAATCCAGTGTAACATTTTTTTTTTTTTTTTTTTTTTGCCTGGTAACCTAAAAAGGCATATGATCTGTCATTAACTTGATGGAATGCTATTTTGTCAGTTGCTGCTATTAGATGGTGTCTTTGCACACAGTACTTGTTCAAATCATTTGTTTGTTTTTTTTTGTTTTGTTTTTTTTTGGGTTGGGAGAGAAACTTATGAGAGGATTGCTTTCCAATCTCTACACCACCCACCATCTACATTATCATCATCATCATCATAATAATAATAATAAACTTTAAAGACCAGCATTTAGTACATATTAATGATTTATTTCACTTGTCCCTTGATCGCTTTCATTCTGCATTGTCATATTCAGTTTTCTTTTCCTGTCACAATTTGGAACATATGTTTATGTAGAAAATCATACATAAAATATGATCCAATGGGCATTTTGTTTAACATGTGTTTGAAGTTACACATGGAAGCAATTAACATAACCAAGCCAGTGTAGAAGATTTTCACTGATTGATTTAGATATTTTGAAAATGTTGATTATTTCAAATGTTGTTTAATATTAATTTTTCACTGTCAATATCAACTGGTTTACCTAAACATAATGTATCATACATCAAGAAATTGCTGGTGCTAAATTTTGCAAACTATTTTTAACATGTTCACTCATTCAAGGTACCTTCTTCACAAGCAGAAAAAATCTTTGACATTTGAATTAATTTTTACCCTTCATAAATTTTTTTTTTTTTTTTTTTTATGTGCAAAAAATATGTAAAATAAGCATAAAATGTGTGTTTCCTTCTACTTTCAATATTAGAATCAATGACCAAAATACACAGATTTTGATCATTTGTTTTAATAAATGCTTATAAAAATAGTTCCAGTACTATGAAAAGCAATGTTAAAACTAAATACTTCTGTCATCTAGCTATGAAAATGAATATTTTAAGCTACCCAATAATTTGACTTTTATGCTCCAATAAAATTTTTTTTTTTTTTTTTTTTTTTTTTTCCAGCCTGAAATAGATGGAATGAATGGGGATTCACGGGAAAAATGGTGGGCACGACATGCCAATGGCGGGTAAGTTATTTACAAAATTTTTTATGTTTTAACGGGTGTATATGGGTATATATAGTGATATGTGTGTATAGGTGTATACTGGTATACACATTTTATATATCTATATATATATATATATAGCCTCTATGATTATAAGTATATGCATGTATGTGTGTTGTGTGTGCACAGGTATATATCGATAGGCATATGTATGTATTATGTATGTATATATGTGTATACAAAAAATAAGTCCCTGATTTCAAAACCTACAATACCAAACAGCTCTGATAAAGATATAGACAAAACAAACACAAAGACATACACTCTTCAAGTCTAAAGCCAGGAAGTAATAAGCTAGAGTAATTAATGCAATTTACAGCAACCAACTTATACTAAGAGATCTCAAGACATTCTCCTAACACATAGTCTTATCTATCTTTTATTCAAACTGATGATGCCAAAGAGAACAAGCTTTCTCTGGTGAAATGCATCTTTGATAAAAAAATTTTCCACTTCATATCATCTTTTGCTTTGGATACTATTATACATCCTACAAACATACAATATGTTTTAACTTGCTGTTAGCCTAAAAACTTTTATCACAATTGACATCATGATCATGCGTATATATATATATATATATATATACATACATAAGGAAATTTTCTGTGATGGGGAATATGGAACCGGATTCTTTTTAACCTGGCTTATTATAATTTGTTGAATATTACTTGTTTGGTTGAGAAAAAAGTGGTAGACAACACAGGTTCGTTTTTGTTTGTTCATCTTTTTTAGCAATAAATTAAACTGTATTACTATAAAGATTTTTCCCTTGTTTGTAATTAAAAAAAAAGTTTCATTTTCAGCATCCATAAGAAAGTTTAATTTTTGTTTGTTTTTCCTTTTTCTTAAATTTGTTCCTTCTCTTTTGTAATTCATTACCCATAATATTTGACCACTCTTACCACTGCAAAGCTTATTCATATAAAAATAGAATGCCATATATTGAAAATGAAAAAAAACCTGATTATACTCTCATTTCTGAAAGGTGAATTAATAAATTTAATGACTATATCAAAAACAAGAATATTTAATATTTTTTTCTGTAAAAGCACTTTCAATTGATCATTTTCTGCTTCATTTGTAGCTTTAATAAAATATTGATTGAATTTTTTGTTTTTTTCTATTATCAGACACAATGTGTTGCTCATTTGTATTGATCTACTTATTTCCCTTTTCACAACAGCAAAATTCTCATTGATTTTCTTTTATTGATTTCGTCTCTATTCTGAAATGAAAAAAATTTATTACATGCAGTAAATTTTAAATTGTACTTTTTTTTTCATATTACATTGTATGAATAATCATTAAAAAATAAACTAAGTTTAAAATTAATATTGTATCTTCAGTCATAATCAAAAATTATAATTTGGTAATTCTCTCCCTTCGCTCCTTAATCGTTGGCATTTTGAAATTATTCCCCTTTGTATTCCGCTAATAAAACAGAAATACTATATTATTTCAGATTCAAAATGAGATGTTACAGTTTTTAATACCAATAACTTTCTTACCTTTTCAGGCTAATCTGAAAGTGACACCTTGTGTGAGCGTGTGTGTTTTTATATTTAGTACTTGATTTAAAAAAGTTTGAGACTTTTTTCTTGTTCGTATGTATTGAAAATTCCATACCATCTCAATTTTTATTGTTTTTTTATTAAACATGAATCAAATTATATTACTTGTTTTGCACAACGAATTATTTCTTTAAAAATTATTTTTACAATATTTATTTATTGAAACGTTTTACTTTTTAAATTAATATTTTCATAAAGCACTCTCAAAAATTATTTCATTTTATGAAAGTAATAATAGAATGTTTATGTTAAAAAAATCAATCAAAAATTGTATTTATACAAGTACTTTCTATTGAAATTAACCTAATGCATACAAATATATTATGATCAAGACAGCTGATCTGTTTAAATGAGAAATATAAATATTAAGGTATGTTGTAAGCATTTAAAATTACTCTCATAGATTGCTTTACTGAACATCTTCAATACTGTAAAAATAAATTTAGGTCATATAAATTCTCAGTATTTCATTTAAAAACCTGAAATATTTTGCGTGTCCCAATTTATTTATTTTTTAAATATTACCTATGTATATGATTTTTTTTTTGTGCAACACTTTAAAAATGAATATTAGAATTATCAAAGACCTGAATATTGTTCGTACTCATTTAGTAGTTAAAAGGTTTAAAATTTAAAACCTGCAATTAATTTTCTTTACTCGTTTTACAAATTTAATAGTTACATTATTTTTCATTATTTATTTTACTTTCAAATAAAACCAAATTTTAACCTGCATATCTCTGTCCAAATATCTTCTCATTGATTAGGTTAAAAAATATTGTATAGTGGTAATATTACTCATATCTGGAATATTATGTTTGAGATTTGATTTTATGTTTTAAACATGTTACAAGTTGTAAATATTTTAAATGGATAAATTTAACAGTGATTTAAATTTAATTTAAATTTCTACATTTTTTTTCTTCTAGGATACAGAAAACAGAGTAAGAATTTATTTTTCCTGCATTAATTTCCTTCCCCCCCCCCACACACACACACATCTTTCTAAATTATGCCTATCTAAGTGCTATTATGATTCTATAGCTGCTTAAGTTATACCAAGCACTCACATACTATAAATTGGTATAACTAATGAATTATTTATTATACAATTTCTATAGAAAAAGAAGAGGCCTTTCATTCCAAGTAATGCACTCCACAAAATTTATACAGTTCATGATGGAAAAAGAGCATGATACACTTCCTTTTTATATGTCCTCATAACCTGCAAAGATTTCAATTTTAGCACATACATGTATATATTTAAAACAAAAAACAGTATATATATATATATATATATATATATATATATATATGAAGTATATATGAATTTAAGCTCAACTCATCCCTTCTGCATTTGTTGTTTTTAAACAAAGATCATCAGTCAGGACCTCATACATCTCATGGAAGAGTTGACGCTTATAAACATTACCTTCCAAATTAACTCTCTGCAATATCTCGAACCATCAATAGGAAGAGACATGTTGGAAGGGTAGTTTTCAATGGCACAGCCATTTTTTTGTAATCCCCTTGTTTATGTTTCCCTACCCCCACCCCTCTCAAAAGAAGTGGATGATAAGATTGCATCTATGCAAATGTGAAAAAAAATATAAAGGAAAAACCAGTCATCTATCAGGTTACAGGGACATGAGGAAGTCTAGTATGGGAGATGATATCTAGAGAGAAAAGGGTTTGCACAAAATGGCTGAACAGATGAGAAAATTGCATATATTAAACATATAAACAAATATCTAGTAAGGCTGTTATAAATTTCAATATAGTATGAAAATATGTGCTTAACAAAGAAACTGGACATCACCAACAAAAATATGGATTCATCTGGAGTTATCTGTATGACAAGCATTCCTGTATTTTATATATGCATCTAATTTCTGGTTTGCATGATCAAAACTGAAATCTCTTTTACTCCTTGCATAAGGATTGCAGATTTAAAGAATGCTGAAATCTTATGGTAACAACAATAACGAGAAGATGAAATTCCATTCTTCAGATGGCTCTATAAGTTTATGCAAATTTAAAACTTTACCAAGACAACTTTTACTTCTTTTTTTATTCCAAAGCTTATTTTGTCTCTTAACATGTAGACCAAAATATTGTTTTGAATAAATAGCACTGAAGTCATCCTAAAGAGCCCAGGTTCCTAAATTTTTCCTATACTTTCATGAAATCATTTTAATTGTTGTCTAACTTAGAAAAGTAGCAACATTTTGCAAGTCCCAGTTTGCTGTATATAGTTTTCTTCTTTTTTGTGAGTCAGTGAAGTTGAATGCAATTGTATTAAATTCCAATCAATATGCTGTTAGTAATGCAAGTAGAACCATCTTAATTAGGGCCCAAAGTGAAAGGACAATAATTTAAACATTTCATTAAAGTATTACTTTAGAAAAGCAATTATTACATATTATACTTGTTCTGTCACTTATATTACTTCCTGCTCTCACCTATTGCTGACATTTGTCAACTCCTGGCTTTTTAGTCTTTCCTAAGAACAATTAGAACTCATTCTTTTCAAGCTAATGCACTGTGTTTGATTATAAAAATGTCTAATTTTTTTCTGATTTTTTAATAGAAATAAATCATCTATTAACAAACGTCTTCAAAAATGGGAATATAATTTGAAACACAGCATACTTCATTGACTCTTGAAGGGAATTTGTGTTTGCCAGATGCTTCAATCATTCATATTGAAAATGTGCCTGTGATGAGAAGTTATAGATATTTTTCATGGAATTTTACAAGTTATTCTATGTGAATGTACTGTTTTAACATTTCTGTTTGAAATGCTGTATTGAAATATAATGGAAAGAAATGTTAAGTATGCTTTCACTGTTTAAAAAAAATATGCTTAGATCTTAGTCCAAGATAGAACTCAAAGAAAAATATTGAGTTACTCAAAAATATTGAGATATTTTATAATTTGTTAATTTTTTTTTTCTTGTCCTCTTCCTAACTAAATTTTCATTTGGTCTTAGCAGCAGCTTCAATAACTTTAACATAAATTGAATGTTATTTTTATGTGTGTAACTGAAATAGTACTCACTTCAGAATACAGCTAACATTAAATTCACCATAATTAGTCATTTTACCTTAAGTAATCTTTTGATTATAATAATACTTTTGTTTAAAACAAAATTTTAATAGCTTTTAATAGTTTTAAATCATCTTGAGTAAACTAATATTCAGAATTTTTAGATAATAACTAATAATGAAACATAACTGTTTTTTTTTATTATTATTATTTTAGAACAGAAACCACTAAGTAAGAATCTTATTTTTATTTTTCCTTTTTTGTATTCACTTGCCTGTATAACATGTTTTGTCCTCTAGAAGGACTTTATCAGACTAAAGTAATGTTTCTGTTGATGGAATTGTGTGTCAGAAGTGGAGATGAGGAGATATAAAAATCACAAGCATTGATTATAATTATTTTGAAATATTTGGTGAGCCTTCTGTTTCATGTTGAATATGAAATAACTAAGGTATTGGAGAAACTTAAAAGTATTTTCAATGTATTTCTCTTCATGTAAATACTGAGGTCCAAAAATTCTGAGTGTTCTTAAACAGAATCCAGTTAATTTTTATAAGAATTTGTGTAAGAATATAAATTTATAAGGTCATTTTTATTTATGGCAAAAACCGTAACACATATTAAAAATGTATGCAACCTGGTCAAAAAATTAAGGGCAATGAATATGACAGATGAACTCATGACTAAATGTTAAATGTCTTTATTTATACCAACATCCCTGTTAACAAATGCTTACATTGAAAATTTTAAAAAATCCTCTAACACAGTCAAACTCACACTTCTCTCTGCCAATAGCTAAAATCATAAAAAAATTGCCAACTCATCACAAACCAATGCTATTTCTCTTTTAACAAACTCTATAAACAAAAATTCAGATTACTGATGGGTTTGCCTCTTAGTGGAGTTTTGGTTTGTCTTTTCTTAGATTTTCTTGAATCTGATCATTTCCAAAGTATTTTATCTAAGCAATCAACATCTTTCTGATATAGTGATGATACTCTATTAATATATCCCCACAAAGCAATATTATATGACATTTTTAGATAAACTAAAAGTCAAATATGCAATAGAATTTAGTTATGAAAACAACACATTACCTTTTCTTTATATCATGTTAAACCATACTCATAATGAAGTGTCTATTGCAAATGGACTAATAAAATTGAAAACAATTTCTCTAAGCATAACATAAAATTAGTTACAACTACTTCAAAAACAATAAATGACTTAATCAATACAAAACAAAATAATAAGCTAAAACTTGAAAGAGGAATTTACTCTTTCACCTGTAATAATTCCCATAAGGAATAGACTGGAGAAACTGCCAAGAATTTAAATAAAATATTATATGAATAAAAAAAAAAGATCTTTTCTAAAACAACACACTCAATGCAGTAGTAACTCACCATGATGAGTTTGGCTATAATTTCAATTTAAAAATGCTACTTTAATTAAGAGAGAAAGCAACTTACTAAGCCAAAAGTGTATAGAAAGTGCTTTGATTACTTGATGATCCAGAGTAAATTTGCATCTAAGTTCTTACATTATTGGTATTTGTACCAACGTCTGCAGTGTGGAATCATTCCTCTTTGATAAGACTCCTGATATACTATCTCTCTGTGAGATTAACCTTAACTTATCAATCCCTTCCTCTGGTCTCTCAATTCCCAGCTACCTTCCTTAAAAAGGACTCTAAAATCCACATGTATGCCCTGGGAGTTTATGTCCACTGGCTAGGGAACTCTCTTTGGAATCTCCAGATCATTCATATATGTGTCTCCGTCTATGTCTCCTCAATTCAGTAAGCTATCTCTTCTTTCTCTATCATTGCCCTTCCTCTCAAGACTGTTTTGTATTTGATCATTTCCAATAATATAGACAAATCCATCTCTCTACATCTTATAGTTTATCACTACTATTGCTTTGACAAGTACCATTACTCCTTTTTATTCTAATCAACATTTTAAATGCATAAGGATCATTGTTCTCCAATAACCTGTATCCATATTTAATCTACAAAACATATTATTAATGAAATTTTTTTTTGTTGGTAAAATAAGAAGTCTTTGATAGTTAACCTCAATAGCTTACATATAGACGTTTCAGAGAAATTAATCCATGATGGTCCCAGCATAGGTCAATTTGGTTCATTTGACTTAGTGATTTTAGGTGGCAGGGTATCAGTAAATCTGTTCTATTGCTGGATTTTTTTATTGCTGTTTTGTTAACCTCAATGTTCTACATAGATATATTTGAGAACAAGTATCATCACTTGAAGAAATATCTCTTACCAATATCAAACATTAATTCTATTAATTTTAACTCTTTTCTTCCAGTGAGCTGAAATATATGTAATAAGGAATTAAACATAATCTTCAAATTTTTCACTGGAATATATTTAAAAGATAATGGTGTGATCAATAAATGCAGGTTCTCTTCTTTAAATCAATTTCATATCTGGGATGCTTTCAGTCATAAGTTCAGTTCTTATGCCAGTGTAAGGAAGTTTACTGATTTATCCATGCTACATGACACACAGAAATTAAAGAAAATTGAGGTTAGCTCATGTATCATCTCTCTCTCTCTCATGTAGACAATAGCTTACAATATTTTACAATCTTAACATCTTCAAGTCTAGGATCAATCATTATATATCCTCTTTATCCTCATAAACTTCCTCCTTTTTCCTTTTACAAGATGTGCAGGTGGTGCAGCTCAGAATGAGAAATCGGAGAGCTGTGTTCGAATTCCAGTCAGGTTCATTACATTCACTTACACACAAATACCCTTGGGAAAAGTATGAATCCATCTCCTCCTCCAAATAGCTTAAATAATAGGACTTATATCTGAAAAAAATCATTATCTCCCAAAAAGATGTCAATGCAATATTCAATCACAAAAAAAACAAAATGTCTTGCAATCCAAAATAAGTTTTGACTATAAAACACACCAAAGGATGAAAATCCATAACAAATCAATCAATTCTCTTACATCCAGATGATTCACCACCTCATTCAGTAAAGATCTACCTCGAGTGGCTCTTGAACTTTGTATTGGATGAACATTAGTAAAAAAAAAAAAAAAAATTAGAAAAAATAAATATCAATTCTCATATTGTCAAGATCACTATTAAACATTTTGAAATTATGCAAAAGAATTTTTTTTTTTACTGTTTTGTTTTATGTTTAATATTTCTTTGAACACTTTCATCTAGTAAAAGATGTGAAACTTTGATAAAAAATTGCATATTTTAGCTGAATTAATTTCGAAGTTAAAAACTTAAAATTCAGTTTGTCTTTTTAGTTTGCTTGAAAATAATTTTCTTTTCAAAATGATGAAAATTAAGAAAAATCTTTTGTCTTTTCATACATTTTTCTTAAATTTTGGAAAAAAAAAACTAATCTTGCGAATTATTCTTTGGTTACAACTTTGTTTCTTCAACATGAGCTGAGTTAGAGTAAGACTTAAACACAAATAAGGTAAAAGTTTTGATTATGTCAGTAATTTAAATGGTTCTATTTAAGGTCTACTCTAAAATAATTTGAAAGGAATATAATTACTATGAGTTCTATGCATAAATTGTGTAAAAAGAAAATTAAAATACATACTTTGACTCCTACTATAAATGCTGTTTATAAGTTTCATAAAAAAATGAAGGTGACAAGCATAAATGCAGGCACTTTATCATGAAATCATTCTTTAAGAAACATTTATCTTAAACTTTTTAGAACCACAGGAATTAATATTTTAATTCAGCAAAATAAAAAAATCCACATTTCTGATGTTTTTTTTAATTAAAATATTGAATGTAATTAAACATGTTTATAATTTTCATTTGTTAAAATCAGAATTGTTTATGAAAACTGTAGGGACATCTTGTAGGAGTGATAATACAGTATGACAATATCTGAAAATTTCTTAAATTCATTTGAAAATCTGACATATTTTGTTAATTTGAGACATAAAATTTAAATTAGTTTGCCTATAATTGTGTGCTTAAGTTATGTATTCATTTTTTAAATTTAATTCTACATCTTCATTTTAAATGTCTATTTTCATTTCACTCTAAATTGTTATAAAAACAAATGAGAATACTATTCAGTTATTTTTCCTTTTCAGTTACAAAATAAAAGTTTAAATGCCATCTTTTATTAATTTTGTGAAATTATTTATTTCTTTTTTAGGCCTGACAAAACAGAGTAAGAATTTTACTTTTTTAAAACAAACTTGCACTTCACTTGTTGCTTTTCAGTTATACTTAATGTAATTTTCATATGTAGCTATTTTTTCACTGGCATCCAGCTATCCGACAATACCAAACATCTCTGATACAGATAAAACAAACAGGCACAGAGACATACAGACACTCTTCAAGTGTTAAAGCCAGAATGTAATAAGCTAGAGTAATTAATGTGATTTACAACAATCAATTTATCCTCAGAGATCCCAATACACTCTCCAAACACAAAATTTTGTCTTTAATTGAATTGATGACACCAAAGTGAGCATAAGCTTTTTCTCCAGTAAAATGAATCTTTGATTAAAAATTTTCCACTTAGTCACTCATAAAAATGTTATGTGTCTGTGTTCCTTTTGTAGAAAGTGTTTCACCAATATTCCATGTCACTCTTTAATTTATCTTTCATATTTATTGCAATGAACATTATTTTGCTTTACCTTTGATCACATATTTTTCATGGGAAAAAAGTTGTGACCTGTTATTACATTACAGTGGATGGTATCCATTAAATATGTAAATAAATTGCTTCCTTCTGATGCACGTTCTTAGTTTGAGAGAAATATAGAAACTACAGCCAGAAAGATTTATGCTTAAAGTATAGTAATCAAATGCATCAGAGACACTAAAGTATAAAAGTATCAAATGTATCAGAGGCAGTTATGGACTTGTCATCTTGAGATTAGGTAATTCTGAGAAAATAACAAATACCATGTCCACCCAAATTGCTTATAATGCATATACACAGCACAGGCATACCTTGATATATTAGATTCCTTCTAGAAAAAAAAAACTCAACATTTTTCACTTTTCTACTACTGTTTTTCTTGTGCCATTTAACATAGTTCTTTTCATGTTCTTCTCTTAAACAAAATCAGTAAAACATTCTTACAAGTATATTTATATACAAGATATTTATTTTGAATGAATAACAGTTGTACTAGGTCTATTGAAAATCTTAAAAATCATCATTTTGTGCACACATTTTTTAACATTTAACTTTTTTTCATGGGTGTTTAAGGTTTATAAAACATAAAAACAAGCTAAAAACTTTGATAACAAATATGAAAAATCCTATGAAAACACTGGGTCTTTTTTAAAATAAAGCTAAAATAACAAAGAACTTGAAAATGAGTTTTTTTTATTTATCAGTATTTGTTAATTGGAACTGTATGTTCATAAATATACTGAATAAATCAAATATAGATTTATTATTAAATTACCCAAAGATAGTGAATTCAAGTTTTATTTCACATGTTAGATTAAAAAGCAGTTTGAGTTGATTATAAGTGTTTAGATGGATATCACATATATCCTGCTTACAAAAACTACAGGCAAAGTTTTAATTAAAATGATCAGTGAATACCATATAGTATCAAAGTGTTATAGTATAAATAATGAAGATAACAGTCAAAACTAATTTCTAAATAATTTCAAAACTTCTTTTAAATCTTTGTTTAAAAATAACTGAGACAATAAAATGTACAAATATAGATAAGTAGTAAATAGAGAAAAATTAACCTGGGACAGTGTATGATTATCAAATTGACATTTCAATGCAAATTTAAGGTCCATACTATCATTACAAAACTTGATAAAATATTTCTACCTTAGTTGTCTTTAAGTAATTTTGAAAGCTACACTTTACTCTTCATATAAAATGTTTGTTCTATGTAGTTTATTAACTGTCTAAACATCTTTTTATTTGGAATACTATACCAAATTTTTAATAACATAGGTAATATATTTTCCCTTTTCAGAACTTTTCATTATTTGATTTTTGTTTTTGCATTTTAGGATTGAAGAGGAAATGTAAGAAACTGAGGCTTTTTATTTTATTTTCTTTCAAACATTTGTCTTTTAATGAAGTTTTTAAAAATTATATTCGACTTAATTTTGTGAATAGAATTGAAGTTAAGCAATTGTATCTATCATCAGTATATTTAAAATCAGGCTTTAGAGCAACTTATAAAATCATTTTGATTGCAAGTTTTTCAAAGTAGGAAGAGACTCATTTAAAGTTGTATTTTTTTTCCCTCATATGTGAAAAGTTATAAATTTGGAAATAACTTTTCATAAATATTACAAACAATGAGTAAATCAAGGCTTCTAATAAAATTTAGGACCAGCAGGTTTGTTGTTAACTAATTAAAAAGTTCACTCTGTCTGGAAGAAGAATAGATTTATGCATTTTTTTTCATAGAGGATAATTGTATAACAATGAAGATACATACCTGCCAGATAAGGATACAGCTTTCTTTTCAATGAAAGGCAATTAAGGATACAACTTATTTCAGAGGTTATACCAATATTTAGATTAATTTGAGCAGTTGTCTTGTGGTTTCTGTGGGAATGTTCATGTTCCATAATTCCTTACTTTTATTATGAAAAGCAAAAGCAGTCATCCATTTAATTTGTTATGATTATGTCTACTGAAAAAAATGCACATATTCAGTTATAACATCCTTTGTCAACATTTTCTAATATTGAACAAAATATCTTGTTTGTAAAAGAAAAAATTATACAGTAATTTCTTTATATTCACATAAAAATAGAACAGATTTACCATAATAATATTATAAATAGTTAAATATTTAATTGATTTTATATTATGAAAAAAGTGGAAAAAGAAACTAGTAATTTATATTTTTGTGGGTTCAGTTAAGAGATTGGGAAAAATAAAGATCAAATGACAACAAAGTACACTATAAAAAAAAAATGAGAGATACTCAGTGACATATAAAACCAAAACAATTTTATTAAAATAAAAGTAAATTTTACAAAATATTAGGGATTCAGAAATTTGGTGGTTTGTTGTCCTGGAAAAGGGGGTAATAAATTCCAGACAATTTATTTTTTCTAAAATAAGGCTCAATGGTAGTTAGAGGGAAAAGATCAAGTTTACAATCAAAATAAATCAAATAACATGAACTATCACAAAAAAATGCCTATGTATACAAAACAAAGCAAATTACAAAGAAGTTTGGTACAATAAAAGGGTTTCAGTTAGGTCAAACCTAGTTAAGATGGTATATTTACCTTGAAGGTATAAAGTGTGAATGTTCTTAATAGTTCTTGTGATTTGCTAAGAATTGTTGAAGTTCATGACAGAATCTGTTCATGCTTTCAGAGTTCAGTCTCTTCAAAATAGTGTTGTTGTTCTTTGTTGTGGAAACAACTATTTTGTTACAATAGTCGGGATGAAAATAAGACAATTCTGTCATGAAAATGATAATTTTGAGTCCACTCTCAGTCAGGGTTTCAGATGTTTTTAGAAGGTGTTGCATCTCCCAATATTTAGCACCACATCTCCTACTGATGGTTGTATTGTGGAGATTTTTATAGCCAACGATCAGCTCTAATTTACCAAAACATTTTGGCCATCAACACAAGCATTTCAGATTTCAACAGACTTGAGTAGCCATTGATTAAAAAAAAATCACATTTATCAAAACAATTTATTGTAGTAGAAAAACCACTTCCCTGTTTCTCTTTCCTTCATCTTCAATTGTCCCACCACCACTCTTTGGTCAAGGAGTTTTGCATACTGGGTGGCAAGATTCAGGTTTCAGTAATTATTTTATTTTATTACCTACATCCCTTCCCCAAATTACCAAGTGATGAAATTTACTCAATTTTTAACAATATGACTATTTTATCTCATTTCATAAAGCCATAAATTCAGGTATATTTTCATTGCTATATTTATAAAAATTCATAAAATAAAACTTCATCTAAAGAAAATGATTGAAATTGTCTTCACGCATAAATAGTGTGACTAAATGCTTTGCTTTCTAAATCAAAATAATTGTTTCCTTTTTAATAAAGTAATACCACTTAAGTGTCTGTATCTTGCAACACATTGTCAAGTTGGTTATCCCAAATACACTGGCTCAGAAGCCTCTTATTGTCACATTTAAAATAACTTCTCAACACTTCAAAGTAGTGCATTTATAGTTTTCTATGAATTTACATAATTATTATTTATGTTTGATAAATGTTAAAACTGCTTTCTTTTTTTTTTTTTTTTTTTAACCTTTTTGAAGTGTTTGGAATGATTTGGAACACACATATTGGTAAAAAGCAATTTTATCTAATTGATTACCAACTGAGCAAATCAGGATTTATAAATCAAACCTACATGTCATGTGTTTGTAAATTCTATTTTTTTTTTTTTTTTAATCTTGATATATCATTATCACCAGGTATCAATTAACTGCTATTTTTTTGTTCTCTTAGCTTTTGTAATTTTATCTTCACTGTTTTTTTTTATACTCTGTTATGTAAAAAATGTATGAAGTACCTTTCTTTGAAATTTGTTCTAATGTAAATTAGTCATTCTCACCAGAAAACAGTTGACTAGATGTTTGATTTTTAATGTAAACATAATTGCATTTTAAGATGAGTAGAAAATGAATTAAACTAAGATTTGGTTTCTTAAATCACTATCAAACAGGACTATTTGAAAGTATTTCAATTTTGCACACTTTCGTTAAGCTGTGATAGATTTTAGTCAGGTTCCTTTTAACTGCTTAAGACTTCACTATTACCTTAATTGTTCAGCCTACCTTCTTACAGACCCATTTTTGAATTCATCTAATTTTTAACAAGCAACCAAAAGTGTTGTTCCTGGTTTAAAATTAATTGTCCAAATGTAGAAACCACAGCTTACAAATGTTATAGTATAGAAACATTAGTGCTTTCATTGTTGCTTAACTACTTATATATTCTATTTCAAATGTTATTCATTGCTTTGTTCAAACAATTCCACAAGATAGTGTATTCTTTAATCCAATGCACACTTCAAATTTCTCACATGTTTCTTGTATATTTATGTTTATTATTTATTTCTGTTAATTTTAAATTCCACTTGAATATTTATGAAATATAATTGGCAGCAGGCATCATGGATTTTTCTAGCATTTTTGTTGTGAGCTTTTATTTCCATCAGTTCAACAGGATAATGTTTACTTTGAACTCAATTTTACTATTATTAATATTTTTTTTCAATTTTTGAACTGATACAAATGTTTGTACAATAACTGTGGGTTCAGTGATAAACAATTTGGTATGAATCTTTAGTATCTATCATTTTATTTAAACTTATTGTACTCTTCTTTAAATAAAATAAAAAAAAATACTTTTAATATATATATATATATAAGTGGACACTTAAATCAACACCCAGAAATGACAGTCTGTTTCATACTTAACTCTGACACTTCTTCCAGTGGAACCATTTTCAATGAAGCCAATAAAGAATATGAAATGACACTAAAAAAATTCCTGGCAACACTCACGTACACACCACACAGTACAAAAAATCCAACAGAGAAAGAAAATTCATATGGTTCAACCCATTGTACAACAAAAGCATAAAAACAAACATAGGAAAAATATTCATTAAACTCCTGCACTAACACTTCCCCCACCCATTAAGCACTCTCCAAGATATTCAACGAAAACGGTAAAAATCAGCTACAGTTGCACTGAAAACATGATACACATAATAAAAAAGCACAACAGGAAAACAACCAGCAAACCACTTGCACAAGGTACAGAACAAATATTCCTTAAATGATAATTGCTTGCAGAGCAATGTAATATACCAAGCCACTGTAAAATCAGCAGATAATGAAAGAAAAATATGCATAATAACTGAAGGACCCTAAAAACAAACTATGCACACAAAACATCCTTTACAAGTAGCAAATATGCAAACAGCACAATGCTTTCTAAACATATCTGGGAGATTAAAAACGAAAATCAAATCACACCAAAAATATTATGAAAAATAAGGAAAACAGCATCAACCTAGAACAATAAATCCCAAAACTCTAAACTCTGTCTGGAGGAGAAAATACCTATAATTACCTTCCTAGACCAACACAAAATACTAAAACAATCAGAACTCATCTCAAAATGCTGACACAACAACAAATTTGACAGCGTTACTTAAAAATTGAAAAATAAAATGAACAAGAATAAACAAAACAAAAAACAGAATAAAGTAAAATAAATTAATCCAAACCAAGAAATTAAGTAAATAATAAACAAATTAACAAACCACAAATGCACACATAAACACAAGTAAACATTACAACAAGCAACAATAAAATAATCAATAATAGATATAAAAAAAAAAAAAAAAGTTAAGAAACAACATTATAAATAGCCTAAAAAAACTTCATCCAGATCATTCTAAATACAGTGGTTTGTTATAGGAAAATAAAATAAATAAAAGTTAATAATGAAAAAATAAATTATATAAGAGACAGAGAGACAGCATGTTTTTAATAATTTAGACAAGTTTTGTCTACTTATTTTCAATTGGATCCTTTTATATTCATAGACAAGCTTTTTGGTGTCATTATTAAATGAAAAGAGAAAATTACTGTGTTGATACATATTATTTATTCTGAGTACTTTTGACATTAGCACAATGTCATCATCAGGTTGTTGTTTTTTTGTTTTGTTTTTTTGCTTTTTCAAGACAAATATAGTAGTGCTCATCATTTTCAGAGAACAGATTGCTAATTTTCTCTCTTCCTTTAATAATGGCACCAAAAAGCTCGTCTGTGATATGAAAGGATCTAATTGAAAATAAGTAGACAAAACTTGTCTAAATTATTAAATGAAACATATCACCAAAATATATGCTATATATATATATATATATATATATATATAAATACACACACAATACAAAGTTTTAATTTATTGTATTTCCAACTAATGAATGAATAAACATACTTTTCATATTTGACTGTACACAGATGCATAACTATATATGCATAGAAAAATTTTGATTTAATATAAATAAATCCCACTTATCTATTTTAATGGGTGAAAAAAGTATTTGTACAATATAAAAGAGAATGCAAATCTTCATTTAATACTTTGTAGAATAGACATTATTCACTTCTACGGCAACCAACCTTTTCTTGAAGTTTTCAATTAATGATTCGCAAATTTTAGTTGGTATTTTGTTCCATTCATCTTTATGTATGGTCTTCAGATCCGGGATGTTTGTTGGAACTCTTGATTGGATTTGAATTTCCAGATAATGCTACAGATTCTTGATTGGGTTTAAATCTGGGTACTGACTTAGCCATTTCAGGATACTTACATTATTTTCAACAAGCCATTTCTTCATAGATTTTGTGATGTGCTTAGGATCATTATCTTGTTGGAAGATCCAATCAGGAGGAAGTTCAAGATTTTCAACCAAAATCATTAAATTTGCTTCCAAAATATTTTGATATGCTATGCCATTCATTCTACCATCTATTACTGATATGATGCCAGTACCTTTTGCAGAAAAACATCCCCAAACCATAATGCTACCACCGCCAAATTTCACTGTTTCAACTGTGTTCTTTTGTTTAAAGACATTGCCATCTTTCCTCTATACATGATTTCTAGAATTATGTCCAAACAACTCAATTTTGGTTTCCTTTTGTCTATAATACTCTTTCCCAATACAATTTTTCCTTATCCTTATGTTCACAAACAAATTACAACCTGGCATCTTTGTATCTTTTCAATAGCAGTGGAGTTTTCCGAGGGAGAGCATGACTTTGAATTGTTCCTATAAATTTCATTGCTTATTGTTCGTTTAATGACATAGATTCCTGATGAAAGCAAATCATTCTGCAACTCTTGATGCGTAACCATTGGATTTTGCTTAATTTGATGCATTAATTTCCTTGAAGATCTTGCAGAAATCTTCCGTGTAGTACTTGTTCTTCTTTGGTTTTCAACAGTTTTGAGTTTTTTTTTTATACCTTGCAATGAATGAACTAATGGTAGTAAATGGAATATTCAAGTTGTCTGAGATTTTCCTGCAATTTTTCCCTTCTTTCTAGAGCTTAACATTCAGTTCTTTTTGCAAATTTGTCAGTTCTTTACCTGTTGCCATGATGATAACTTTCTTGCACAAATATCAATTGCAGAATTTTGTGTTTGTATTTTGGGGGCTAAAAATAACTACTGAAAACATTATTGGGACATTCTAGAATATTCTATTTGAATAATATAGAGTATTAAAGCAATTTAAGTTTTAAAACCTGAAATTTGCATTGTAAAAATACTTACTTTTTTTTTTTTTTTTTTTTTTTTTAATGGATAAATGGAATTTATTCATATTAAATCAATTTTTTTTTTCTGTTTTTTATGCATATTTAGTTATTATGTATCTGTGTACAGTTAATTATATGAAAAGTATGTTTATTCATTAGCTGGAAATACAGTAAATTAAAAATTTGTATGTGTATGAATATTTCTTTCCCCCCACTAATAAATATATATATATATATATATATGTGTGTGTGTGTGCTTTATTTTTATATATCTAAAATCCCATGTAGTAAATGTGATAAAATTTATATTGATGAAATGCAGCATAGTTTAAAACATATTTATGAGCACAAAAGAATTAAAAATTGGGAAATACTTAAATAACCTATATTTAGTCTAATACTCATATTGAAGAGTTAAGAGTAAAAATTATTTTATTACTTAAATGTTATTTTTACTGCATATCCATATTTGAGTAGATGTTCCATTTATTTATTAAACAGTATCTTTGTTTATTTTCGTCTACCAGCCTGGGGTCCAAAGCATATCAGATCTAATGATGGTTTCCCCTAGAGGAATGCAAGTTCAAGTCCTGCCAGAGAGCACATTTTTTTTTTTTTTTTTTAAAGTAAAAATAAATGAAAGCAGATGAAGTTTTGTAACCAATAACATCTGTATTGTAATTCCCTATATTCTATTCACAATGAATGCATTTTCATCGATCTGAAAGATTGATAGAGCTCATCTGATTGATGTATTTCCTTGTGTCAAAAAATAAACTCACTTTGAAGGCACTCTTAATCTGTGCAGCAAAATTTGCAAAAAACTGTACTAGAATTCTTTCTTTCTTTACAATTAAGTGTAAGCAAATAAGTAGCATAATATTTGACCTCAATGATTCATTGAACTTTGAGGGTTTATTTTTAGAAAAAAATTACTTTTTGAACCAGAAAATGTGCTATCTTAACAACCATTATTGCAATCAATTATTATTGAGGAACAACTTGAAGAAGCTTCAAATTTATTTAAGATTTCTAAACTAAATGTTGCAATTTTTTAAAATTTCATTACAAAAAAAAAGATATGATATAATTTTATGCTAAAATCAATTTTTTCTTAAATCTTTAATCAGCTTTCGGGAATAGATTTTTGTAAAAGCATTTTATGCGAAATATTTTTTGGCAGCCAACAAATATTACTGATTTTCTATTTAATTTTATCTATTAAGAATTTTATAGATAATCTTGTCTTCAAGTATTTTTGAATAATTTTTATTCTTCATGGTTAATGATTTTGGAATTATACTCCTCTAACTTTCTTTGATTAGATAAAAAAACATAAAGTAGGAATATATGTAGGAGATTATATAGAAAAATGTATATTTAAACTAAAAATATAAGGTTATCAGTTACAATGACAGTTTACATACACTAGGAATTTTTCAACATTCAATATATAAAAACAGTCTCAAAACCTTTAAAATTTCAATTTTTGCTAAATGAGTTTTTCTGCATTCTCCTTGTATTTGGGTTTACACGGTTAAAAAAAAAAATTACTAATTCATAAGTTAAAATGCAAAGAACCATAAATCCTGATGACTTAATGTTTGCAAGGAACCTCAATACAAGTTGTCAGAAATGGTTGTCTTGCTTTTACAAATGCTGAAAATCACTGACTTTTTTTCTGTTGTTTGAATCTTAATAATGTTCATTTTCAGTTCATGTAATAATTGCTGTTTAATATTGGAAAATTTAAAAGATCTGTGTATTATAAAACATTTTTCTTGACTTATAAGTATTTCAATATCAGTTAATTTTATTATGTTTATTAAATCAGTCTTTGCTTTGATGCTATGTTATTTCATTTACTTTCTCAGCTTCTAAGTTTCCATCATGATTATTTGCAATATTTTACAATATATGTGTTATACTTGCTTTGAGAAAATATACTTGCTTGTGAAACTTTGAATATTATTTGATTCTTTACACTTGGCCCATCAGCTATTTAAAAAAAACAAAATTATTGTTTTCCTTATTTTATATACTGCATATAGTTGCAAGGTTAACAAATGAAAACAAAGTATTGTTGATGAATCAGAAAGAAAAGACAAAATTTTTAAAAATAAGATTATCTATATTGCCAGTATAATGGATCAAGGCTGAATGTCTTTTTTTGTAGCCTGGGAGGTAGGAGAGTTGGTCTGGTGTTAAAACTTGTCAGGTTGACAGAGGTCACTTGTGAATTCTGTGAACTGCCTGCATACTGTCTTGAGTGCTGCTGAGCAAGTCTTTTATGCAGTCAAGGTGGATACATGACTCAGCATTTTTTGTCATGCTTTTGCTTTAGCAACAATCTTTGTGATTGGCTCCAAATTTTAGACTTTATTTTACATTACTTTTTTTTAATTTGGTTTTGTGAACTGGATGCATTTCTTGGAGCCATTGCCCAGAGAACAGCATCTTTATTTTTTAATGTGGAGGGAATCAAAAAGAAGTCTAATTTAAAGCCAAGTATAACACTTGTTTCTCATATGCATTTAATGAAAAATGAGCTCAAATCTTCTATTTGGTAATCTGTGTAGATGAGTTAATTTCATTGAATTTAATGTCAAATTCTATTAAATGTACATATTAAATTGCTTAAGTACTATGTGGGAATATTGTTAACTGAAGTTAGTATGTTTATGTGCTATAAAATATATTGTTTTTAATATTTCCATTAAAATTTTGGATTTCTAAATTTGTTTCAGCAAAATCACTTTGGAGATTAGTGACAATTCCTTTTACTCTATTGTTTTCTGATTAACCTTGTATAATTTTTTTCCAATTGATACACCATGTTATATTACAACTTATTTCACTGCTTACTTATTTTTCATCCTTTCTTTTTGTAGACCACCAGAACATAATACATTTTACACAAGTATAGACAGTATGCCAGAGATTAAACCAAGGCGGAAATCTATACCATTTGTAAGCGACCTAGTAGGTACACATTGCTCAACTATGCCTTTGGATGTGGCTTTCATGTCACAAGCCAAAATATCAGTTATATTTACAGTGGTGATCAACTTTGTAGTCACTGATTAATCGCAGTTCATGTCCAAAAGAGTGACCAATTTTAATCTATTGTAACCAAGAGTTAAATACATGGTCTGTTGATTTAACTGCATACCTGCAACACAAAAAGATTAATAATCACTTGTATATGTTCCCATCTTACTTTTTCTTAACTAAAATTACAGCCTTTAGTTTATTTCATGAGCAAAAGAGAACTTCATCTTATCATTTTTCTCTTGGATTCAATGTTTTATGGTCACTGGCTAATCAGTGGTTGAAACACATTAGTGTCTATGTCAAAGCTGGTTTGTCTGGACATTGTTTTTTCTTTGGTGATACTTTTAAGATGATACATAGTTAATTGCACAGTATTAACTTTATAGTTACTGATTGGTCAGTTTCAATCACGGTGGTCGTCACTGTATTATTTCTGATGCAACGAAAAGAACAACAAATAATTTTTTCTGCTTTTTTACTTTTGCATATTTTTGTCAAATGTTAGCTATGAAAAAATATTCTTCACTGACTTGCTTGCTTGTTGTGTTTCTGTATCTTTGTTTTAATTTCTATGATTGAAAAAATGCACATTCTGTGTGCTTTTTTATAAGCTGACTTTTGCAAAGAGGAATTGCATGTTTGCTGCATAAGGTTATTTAAATAAATCACTGGTAAATTGCCTTGATTTATAACTATATTTAAGTAGTCACTTCTATTTGTGTATACATGCATATGAATGTGTTATCTGTAGTTTTAATTTGTATTTATTTCTGTCTTAAATTATGAAATTATGTTATCCATATAAAACACTGATTTTTAGCAATAATTGTTCACCTGTAGGATTTTTTGATTTTTTTTTCTATTTATTTAAACACAGTTGAATGGCATGCAACTTGACTAGCACAAAGCTGAACTGTATTCTTCAGTACAGTTTAATCTTCTTAGTACTTATATATTTGCATATTTATTTTCTGTTCTGTAAGTATTTACTGTAATCATTGCTACAATACTGAAATCTGCTTCTTCTGAACTATATTGTCCATATTTATCACAAAAGCAAAAATAGTCTTTTTTTTTTTGGTTTTCCATTTTTATTTGTAACAGTTAAACTCATTTCAACAAATCTGGACTAGCAGATCATTTATATCTCTCAAAAGATTATTCTGAGAAATTAATACTCTTATTTTTGTCTTTCATTTAAATTAATACTTTTTTTATGTTAAAGGAGAAAAATATTAAGCATATGAAAGTTTTACCTTCACATTTTCAACAGTTTATAAATAATGAGTAATAATTAAAATTTCTCATAAAAAATCAAATATTCCACTTATGTTTCTCTTGATTATTTATACACCACTAACATCTCCTTGTCTTTAATATATATTTCTAAAATACAGATTATCCTCAAACTAAATCTTATTCTCTAAACTTGACTTATAACACAAGGAAGGGATCAACATCCTGTCCTCGATATCTTCACATGTTTTGCCCTTGAGTCAAGAGACTTTTCTGCTGGATATTGTCTTACAGATTGGCACCATCACATCTTTAATACATCTTCTAGGCCTTATTAGCAATTTGTCATAAAAAAATATGAAATCATAGCCACATTTTTTTCCTTTTTTATATATTTGGATATAGTAGATTATTACAATTTTGAAAGGGAAAAATTAAAATTCATATATTTGGTCTATTTTTACATTAGTTTTAATATAAGTTTTAAGATATATATATATATAATACTTGTGTGTGTAGAGATGTTTGTGTGTTTCTTTGGATTATATATGCTTTATGCATGTAACTTGCATATGTCTGATGCCTAGTTGATGGTAATTAAATCACATTATTAACTGTATGTCTGAGTTGATTGTGTCAATATGCAATTGGCAACTTTAATTACTTTCCATATTAATTTTACTGAAAATCTTTTAAATGATGTCAGCAAAACAGAAATATTAATATTGTTCATAAGGTGTGATAAAATCCAAAATTTAAAAAATAATCCAACTTCTTGCTTAGATTTTTATTTTTCTTCATTCCCTTCAGTTATCTTCACCGCAACATTGCGTTATTTGATGTCAGCATCTACTCTTTAAACTGATGACTTCTATTTACTCACTTTAAACTAGTTCAGATATAAGGCTATAAAGCTTAACCTAGCCACAAAATGATTCCAGAAAATTTAACACTTACAATATTACTCTTGTCTTAATTCAATAATGAGAATATCTGGTTTTGAAACTAATGTTTGTGCCAGGAAATAAATCTTAGTAAAAACACCTCCTTTGGTGAATGTGGCCTAAGATACCCCATATTAGGATATGGTAAAGAATGTTTAATGAAATACAGAGCTACACTACATTTAGTAATCAAAAAATTCCAAGGAGTTACTCCAAAATAAATTAGGCTGAAAAAACATGATACTGATAATAAATATTTTTTACAGTTTTTAATTGTTGGTTGGTTGGTTTTGTTTTATGGCATATCAACCTCAGTGGGTCATTTAATGCCAACAAAATTTTTGAAATAGATTCATAGTGATAGTTTGGAAAAAAAGGTGTGTATGTATACATATATATTTGAACCATTTTTCAATTACTCATATTTTTTTAGTACAATCCAACTTAAGAATGTATAGCTGTTTGTATTACTGATATTCTTTTTTTTTTTTTTTAAGTATTTCTGATAATAATTTTTCCTTCAAAAATTATTGCTAGTAATAATTTTTTTATTACAAAGTATTTCTGGTATTAAAACCTATTTTTACACAAGTTTGGGTGTTAACTATTTGCCCATTGGTGGGATCCTAACAAGTGCTACCACCCTTGTCAGGGTGGACCTGGGAAAACCAGCAATTAAGAGGTGGTTCCACGCTCCTCAAAACCTCCTGATCAGAGGCCTTGCTGTTGGACGTAGTTTATTGTCTTACCCAGGACACAAATGTAGTTTATCATCATACCCAGGATGGGTTTTTAATTGTATTTGCAAATTTAAATTCCCTTATTTTGTAGTAACTTTTAGAGCTGATGTTTTCTGCCCAAAATATTTTATCTAACTTGCATAAAAAGTAACATCCTCACCAAGTTGTCTTATATTTAGAAAAGGAATTTTTGTCTTTCAATCAGTTTTCTCTTCCCTAAATTGTAAAGATTGGATGTCAGGGAAGCATAATCTGAACTGAAAATGGATTCACCAAGTCAATTTGAAGTTCTAGCTTAATCTGTTACATCCACCTTCACACTAATGCCCTTGGGAAAGGCATTAATCCATTTCTTCTCTCTCCAGCTGTATGTTAAATAACAGGATAGATTAGGCTCTCCGACCTTGCATGGTAGTCACTTTAGGACAACAACTCTAAATGAAGAAACATGAAAACAGGAACCCACTTTATATTTCTGGAAAAGCCATGGCAATTCATAAATAATAAAGAAAAGGGACGTGTAGAAAGCCATAATTGTCTATGTTCTAAAGGGGCATGGCATTGAAAAATTGAAGACTCAAGTTAGAGCTGTATATATTTAATTTGATGCAGTAACTAAGGTTAAGTGGTTCACGCTTTTGTGAGCCACATATTTGAAATAAGCAAAATAAAGAAATGTTTAAAATGTCTTCATTGACAATCAGAAGTCTTTAACAAGAATGGTTAAAATCATCAGATATATCATCTGGCACTCAATCATTTTGGATGGAGCACTATCTTTTCAACAAGAAAAATCCCAAGAGAACTTAAAAAAACACTTTTTTCAGTCAACTTTTTAAATGCAATCAGCATCTTTTAGTTATATTTTTATATAATGGCTTTTTGTATTTACCATTGGGAATATTTTTTAACAATTTGATTTTTTTTTTTTTTTTTTTTTTTTTTTTTAAACAATGTATGAATTAATTTTCACTCACATTCTTATGAGATAAATCTATATTGATGTTACTGATAATATTTTTATTCCTTTTTTTTTAATCTGTTTCATTTGAGCTAAAGAATTAAATGAAAACAAATAATTCTTTTTGATAAAAGATTATTCATTAAACATTTCAACTTTTTATAGAATTGGAAAAAGTTAAATAGGAAATTATCAAGAAATATTATCAAGAATTTTTTTAATAAAAGATTAGCACATAATTTGTGCTTGAATGAACAATTCTTGATTATCAAGTATTGAGAAAACTAATAATCTGACCATAACTTTTCTATTAGAGTGAATAAGTTATGCTGATTGGAAAGCATCTACTTTTGTTTGTAGCATCTTCTACAACTAGGCCATTAGGCACATGCTCATGATAAAAACCATATTTAAAAAGATACATATAAAAACTTTACTTTTGACTGTATGAAATGACATTGACATTCAAAATCTTTTTTTGAATTAATATATTAATCTTCATTAATTTTGTTTGTCATATGTTGATCAAGCAGTTTTTCAATTTGTCTCATGTCTCTCCTTGTTAATAAAAAATGACATGAAACTGAATTGGCATTGTCTTATTCAATCAGCCTTTTAAAAGCGATTGCACTTGAAAATGATTAATAATGGTGGCATCCCTAACAAATGTAAATATATTAGTTTAAATAAAGTTGGGAATACTCAACTGTTAACATTACAAAATTATTTAGCTAATTAATCTTGCCAGATTTGTTACTGAAAAATTAGCCCTTATTTTAAAACTACTAATGAAAACTTATTGTACAGCATGATAATGCCTGTATTTCTTTATATCCACTAAACTGATTACAACAGTGCAGTCAGTAGTTGCTGCTTGATAGTTATTTTCAATAGAGGTTTGATTAAATAGACTATTGTATAATACACTGCACTTTTAATTCCACTCATAACTGACTTGTCCCACAATTCTGCATGTGGTGTAGAACTTCTACCCTTGCACTGCACAAATCACTGATGGTTGAATGCATTCCTAATGTCAATATCAATGACACTTTTTATAGCCAGTTTTATGTTTTAAAATCTAATATCTTGTGGAAAATTATTTTACAAATTGTTTCACCCTTTGTTAACCATGAGATGGATTTTTGTTGTTTTATGAGAGATCATTTTTTTTCATTGTGATATTCATATTTCAGAACTAAAAATGTTTAATGACTGATAGTAGAGATTAAATGTTGTCAAATTAATATTTTTTAAAAAGATAAAAACAATGACATTCAAAATTTTTCTAAGATTTTTCATGTTAGAACTGTGTAATGTGCAATAAGAGTAACCTTTATTTCAAATTAAAATTCAATTGATTATATTTCAAAGATAAGTATCGTTATTAATATGGCAATGCTTAATTATATCACCAGAAAATTTATTTCACCATACAAATACTCACATTTTTTAAAATTACCTTAACTAAAATTAATTTAAGAAAAATTATATATTAACGCTACCATGAAAAATCATTAGTTTCTCAATATGTATTTGATTTGTTGTCTGTTAAGACAATTAGATACACATACTTTATTCCATTTTGTTGCAGTTGTTTTGTGAACAATGATTATTTTTTATTAAGATTTTATAGATCTTGGAAACATCTTACTGCTAAGGTTCAAATTTAATTGTGAAGCTTGGTTATTTAGTTGAAATTTTTAGCTTTTTGATCAGAGAAATTTTACTAAATTGCTATTTTTTTTTATCAAACAATCATGACCTTCAAATTTTAATTATTGCAGTTCATTTTCTCAAAAGTTATAATATGAACTTTGTAAATGATCACAATTTTTTAAATTTACATAGATTTAGATATTTTAATGAAAAAATTTAAGTTTGATTTAAAATGTTTCTTCTGAGTGCTTGATTTTGTATTTTTAAGAATGTAGTACTTTAAATTATTTTCAATTAATATGTGTTATAATATTTAAAAAAAAAAAAAATTCTCAAATTAACTTCTTGCTAGTTATCTTCAGGAATTAACAAAACCGATGGTGAGTAATTCTTAGAAAAAATACTTTTAGCTAACAAAGGGTGAAGTAATTTTTCTTCCATTCCAGCAAAAAACAAAACTGTTTTTGAATCCTTGTTCACAGATAGGCAAATTAGTTCTTTTTGCTATTATACATTGTTTAGTAAGAACTTAAAAACTGGCTATAATCTTCTTTTTTTTTTTTTTTTTTTTTTTTTTTTTTTTTCCCAAAGTAATTTTTTTTCATATTTGAATGTGACTTCTCTGTATGAAAGCTTTCCAACATTACCATTGATTTCTTTAAAATTTAACTAAAACAGTAATTAACAGGAAATATTGACTGTGCCTGTATGACACAATTCAAGAGGAAAATGTGCCTGGGTTATTTTCTTGGTAATTTAAGAAGTTGCAACTTTATGGAATTCACTTTGATGTTTTGTTATTGTCAAAATTAGAAAAAATCAACTTTTTATCTAAATGAGATATGTTTACAATTTATATGAAAATTGCATGAAATAAAATATATAATTGGTTTTGCTAAATTTAAGAAGTATTTTCTTTGTCTATGGTTTTTGGATAGCCATGAGAGTGCTTAATAATTCTCTTCAAGTAACCACATTTGAAATTTATCTCTTTCATTTCTTTCTCACCATAACTCAGTTAAGAATTTATCTTTCTTCTGACTGATTATATTCACAGCATGTTCACCAATCTGAAAAATTAGCTCCACCTGTCTATGTCTAAGGCATTAGGATTATTCAAAACCTGGTCATTACATTATTTTTGGGCACTTGTCATTTAAAATAGCATTTATAAATTTTATATCTAGTTTATCATTTCATTCATTTATAAACTGATTTTTTTTCTTTTAGCTATCATCTGTCTTGGAAACACCCAAGTCACAAACCAAACATATATTGTGTGGCACTTGTTTTAAGAAACTCTCACCTCAATTTCCAAATGCTATCAGCACTTCTTATAGAAATAATGGTGATACCTGTAAAATTACAAATATTTTGACAAATTGTCTTTCATCTATTTTGTTGCTTTTTATTACAATTCTTTTGCATTAATGAACCTTTCTTTGTTTGTCCAACTCTGGAAAGCTAGAATAAAGTAGCAGAGCTTTACATGACTCACACACGCTTAGAATGCTTTTAGCTAAAATTCTTTATTCTGAATTCCCACAATTTGATGGTAAAAAAGGATTCATGTAAAAGAATATTGTGACAATAAAAAGTAATAATAGTGGATCAAAGAAAACTAGTTAAAAATATCTGGAACAGTTAAAATATTTGATCTTGAAATCTCAAAACATCACAAGGAAGAATAACATTTCTTTTAGTTTAGATCATAGCCTCATAAGCATTTTCATTATGCAACAAAGATATCAAAACATTGTTACAAGTAGTTAAACTTTACTAAATTTTACTAACAATAAGTACAACTGCTAATTATTTTCTTAAAATAATTATCTATTAAAATTTTATTTTGTGCTGTTAGTTCATAGATGCAAATTTGCCTGCCCTTCTTGCTTGTTTCAAATTTAATTGATGTTTTGGTATTTATTCAGTTTTAACAATTGGTTTTATTTTTAAATCAAAAAAGACTATGATAAAAGTTAAGTAAAGTCATTCGTTAGAAGTCAAGCTGTTTATTAATAGAATATTTTACTTTAGGTTTTAACCTTTATAGCTCACTATTTTCATTATGGTGTGTGAGCCGGTCTAATGAAGTTAAGCTGTATATATCCACTGATAATATCTAGTTTGTAATTAATTCTCTTTTTCTACAAACTAAAATAGCCTAACTTAGAATATTTAAGCTTTATCTCATAACTAAATGTTAAGTGAATTATTGGCACTCACAACTCTTTGGCTCCTCTTGAGCTAGAATCAATGTTTACCTGTTGAATTACTGATTATTCCATCTCTTACCCTATTTTAACCCTTGAATTACAATTCCATTCCCTCTCTGAATAGTATGTCTAAATATATACATTTTTAGATCTATATTTATTATTTGATTCTTATTTAATTCAATAAATGCAGAAAATAAGTTACTCATCAGAAATAGTGCACTTCCTGAATGTCACTGGTGTAAAAAGCTTTCAACAGAGTGTTTAAAAACATATTATTGTTTATATGTATCATGTGTGATACTAATCATGTATGACTTGTGCATTGTACATTTTGATACATCCTATGTTAATATTTGAAATGATTAAAATATTACATATAAAAATAAGCATAATAATTATAATAATTATAACAAAAATAAAAAGATAACTGGGTGCCCTCCATTCTTTCATATAACTTTGTATTGTAAAGATGTTAATTTTTCATGGTTGTTGTATTTTTAGATGGGCTTAAGGCTTAAATTTGTACTTTCTGCTTTTCTTGGACATTTCTCTTGAACAACATTGGTTTTCTAAAGCTAAAATTGTGCCTATGCCTGTGTCATGCAGCTTGATTTTTCTAATAATAATTTCCATGTGCTATTTTAATATATATTCTAGTAACTTTTTAATTGTTGCTGCTAAATGAAAACAAGAAATAAAAAGAAATTTTAAAATTAATTTTCATTATCTTGGAGCTTTACATTAGCCTTTTGATATTAACATTTTTGTGTTTCGCAAACAGCAGCACTTGTTCTACATACTGTGGTGATTTTTGCAGCAACACAACAACTTGCACATTTGCACCAGATGATCAAGTAGCCAGCAAAAAAAACAAAAAATTAAAACATTTATCGTATCTTTTTTCATGTAATTAATTTCTTTCTTTTTTTTTAATTTAATGCTTTAAATATTAATAGTTCTTAGCAAAAATGTTAATTTTGCTAATGTAATCTTTACTTCGATTTTTCATGAATACATTACTCATAACTACATTATTCTGAATTCACCTTCTTAAAATTGAAGTTTTTTTTGTTTTACTTAAAAATTTGATTAATTTAGAAAATATAAAATTATTCTCTATTTGTTATATCAGAATTCACATGATTTATAAGTATAAAAGAGTATAAGTTTATATTATTCCAAAATGTCTTATTTTAGTTAATACCATTACTCTTCTTATTTTTTCTTAAAACTATGTACTTTTTGAAAATAAGATCATATTGTAATTTACTATAGGTATGAATAAACCCGGAATTCATATAAATTAATATGAATTAAAAACTTCTTTTGTTAAAAAGAAAGTTATTTTGTTTTGTTTTTTTTTTTTTTTGTTTTTTTTCCCTGGGTTGAAGAATACCTCTTTCTTATCTGCAAGTTTATAAAATGCAAAAGAAAAAAAATAATTTCCATTAGAATTTTGTTCACTGAATTCTACTTAGGGTTGTCAAAAATCATGGCATTCTTGATTTCTCTTTCTATCATTCTTGAGTAAGTTAATATATGTACACTAAGGAGCAGCCTTTTATTTTATTTTTTCTCCTTTTAAACTAATATCTTGAGTGTTATTCAAAGAGCAGTGCTATTTCAAATGGTTTCATTGTCATTCTTAACTTGAATTAGTTACCCAGGATCCAGAATATTTCCTGTTCAATCTATTTGTAAAATATGCATTATAAAATTTTATTTGAGATGTCCCTTGGATTAATTAACCTTCCTATTGAGGATTGTGCCACAATTGGTTTAAATTTGGCATTGATGCTTTTGTACCATCTTTCAAATATCAGGTGAAACCACAATCTTCTCCTTGGTTCACATCAGGTTGTTCAGGTGCTATAGCTTATAAGAATCACTTTTTCCAATGTGATAATTCCAATCACAAGACATTTATTTGTGACTGCTTGAAATAATTGTAAACATATCCTCAAAAAGGCTAAGTGTTTGTTTACTGATAGAATGATGCACCGTATAGCCTCTAACAAGTTTGGTTCACATGCCTACTAGTGGCTCTGTAATAGTGTTAAATAAAACTAAGTCTTCTTTCCCTCCTCTCTTCACTCAATTTGAGGTGTTAACATCTGCTGATAAAGCCAAATGTTTTGCTCATAAATTCTCTTTAAATTCTACTCTTGACACATCTAGAGTACCTGACTTTCCACTTAGAACTAAGGCGCTCTTGAGTGATACACATATAAGCTCGTCCATGGTTTCTGCAGTCATTTCAAAAATGGATCCTTACAAAGCATATGGACTTGATGGTATCCTTGCAATAGTCCTTAAGAAATATGCTCCTGAACTATCTCCTGTTCTCTTCAAAAGGCTACGATAAATGCCTTGCTGCTTCTTGCATTCCTGCTTGTTAGAAATCCTCTTCTGTAGTTCCAGTCTTTAAGAATGCCAACAAATCATCTGATCCTTCTACCTCCTTTTGGCAAAGTACTAGAGGCCTTAATTAACTCTGTATTGGTTAATCATCTCACTTCACAGGGCCTTCTTTCAGATAAGCAATATGGCTTTCACTTCTCTAGTTCAACTTCTGATGTATTAATGATTATTACTGAAAGAGTCTATCAAGCTTTAGCTAAGAATAGTGAAGCTCAGGTTGTTACTTTGGATATCTCAAACACATTTGACAGTGTTTGGCATACTGGTCTTCTTCACAAGTTAAAAGATTATGGTATTTCTGGACATATTTTTGAACTGATTCAGTCTTTCTTATCAAATTGTGAAATGAAAGAACTTTTTGCATAAATGCAAGTATTCCCCAGAGCTCTATCCTTGGACCTATGTTGTTTCTAATTTTCATCAATGACCTTTCTGATGCATATTTCTGACTAACATTTTTAGCTGATATGCAGTGGAAAGAGTATATTGAATATTGTTGCTAAGTCTGCAGCTAAGAAAGTTGATTCACTATGTCATGCTAGACAATTTTTACTGCCAGAATCTATCTGACATATTTATAAGTCTATCATTCATCTTTGCTTTGAATGTTGTTGCCACATCTGGTCTGGTGCTCCTGCTTTATATTTAGAGATTCATGATAAAATCCAGACAAGAATCTGCAATGTTATTGGTCCTAACCTGGCATCTTGGCTACAGTCCTTTTCCCCATATAGTTTCCATGTGTCCTTTCTATAAATACTTCCATTGTAATTGTTCTGATGAACTTTCTGCTATGGTACTTACACTTTATGAATTTAAGCACAGTACTAGATTGGCAGCAAGGTCTCATCATTTTACACTTGAAATGGCTGGATGTAAGCATAAGTTTTATGTTAGATTTCTTCTTTCGCATTTCTCACTTGTGGAACTCTTTTCTGGCTTCTTGCTTCCCAGTCAACTTTGATTTTCAAAAATTTAAATCCAATGTTGTTATCTTTTGTTTTAATTCTTATTTTTTCATATTCCTCTCTACGTAATAGTAGTTTTTCTCATATTCTCTAACACTCAGTAACCTCTTGTGACCTAGTGGTTTTATTACCTTGCTTGGGGTGAAATGATTAAAAAAAAAAAATTACAGATAGTTCTTGAAGCAAATAGACTTTAACTTTCAACATAAATGTTTGATTGTAAGACATTATTAACAAAACTGCACAATTACACATTGGCAGCAATTATGCACTTAGTCTATTTATTGGCTTTCATCCCTTTCATAAACATACACATCTTTCTCCATTGCACCTGAGCAATAGGAATATCACTTAAGGCAATATTTTTTTAATACTGAAAAAAGAAAAAGAAACTCTGCAAGTGATATCAGTTGAATTAATAAATCTCACAAAAAAGAAAAATTTGATTGTTCTGTACTTTAAAACATCCTAAACAGTAATAGATTAATTTATTGATATATATACCATTATTATTGATCTCAAACAAAATCCTCCACTTTTTGCAATGCATATTTTAACATTCAAATTCACTCAACAATCTCTGTGGGTACCTTGGTCTGGAGTAATGGTTTTTGATCTAGCTTGGTTAACCATTGCTACCAAATAATGAGTTCAATCCTCACTTGGTGCCCTATATTTCTGACATTGTGGCCTAACTAAGCTTAGTAAATAACAATTTTCAACCACTGTGCAATCGTCAGATGCAGAGCTCTTGATTAGGTATTGTACAGGGGTATGCTGAAAAGTTTTGAGCCTAATCCACTTTCCGAAATCTGACCAAATATTAGTTATCTTTTATTTTGTCTAGTCTCTTTTTAGTCTGGTTGAGAACTTTTTTACCCCTCCATCTCTCCTACATATTTAGGAGCTGCTAACAAATCTATTTTGGTTAGGTGAATAGATCAATGAAAACTCCACATAAAATCAAAATGATTGACAATAGTACACCAGGAAATTTGCTGACAAATCTGAATTAGATTTTCTTTAAATATTTTGGAATTTAATTTTGTGGGCTAATACTAATGGTTCCACGTGATTACCATTAGAAATGGTATAAATCTATAAATTGAATGAAATTTAACATCTGCTTATAATTAAATTAAATAATTACTGTAAGACTTAATTTTTCATTACCTTTACAAAATAGCCAAGTTTTTCTTAATTTGACTTTATTAGAATTAAAAATAATTAAAAAATTTTATAAAGCAATAATCAAAACAGAATAGATATTACATTTTTCCTCATCTTCTACAATGTTTGTTTTTTTATCATTTTATCCAATTTTTTTTTTTTAATTCACGGGCTATATTAAGTTTGACATCTTTTTGTTTTCGTTTAATTTCATCTTATTTTCTGCATTTTTTTCTAACATGTTTACTTGGCATTTTGATTTTGAAAATTATAATTTTCTTTTCAAGTCTCTAGAAAACTTTTCATTGAATAGATAAAAAAAAAAGGTCTTACTATTTGTCACATTACTATTATTTTTAATGATATACTAGTGACCATTTTACTTGGAGAGATAGTAGTTTGTCCTACACACGCACACAGTTGGGATCAAATATAGATCAGAATTTGACAGAATAATAAGATATTCCTATTTGTTCTTTATCTTTTATTTATATATATATATATATATATATATATATATATATAGTGTTGTGTGTAGGTTGTATTTATTGAAAAAATATCAGTTGTTTTCAAATTTTATAAATGTATATTAAAAGTATGTGCTCAAAAAATTGTTTCTTTCTTCTGTCATTTTATCGTATTCTTTTTATATTTAGTTTCCTTTGTTTCATCATTTTTCATTTGTATTTTTTCTTTCACCTTTTTTTTTTAAATACTTTTATTCTTTGTCTTTTATTATCTTTATTATGAATTCCCATTTCCATAAGTAAAAAAAAAAATATTCAAGTATCTTCACAAAATTTAAAGATTAAAACAAGGTGTCGAAATTACATATTTTACAATAGTATTGTGAACACTTTTGGGTTCCAACTGCTAAATTCCACATAAGCAAATATGTAATAGGTTTATTATAAATACTGCAGCATTTACTCAAATTTGATCAAATATGCAGAAAACATTAAATATCAACAATACAGTTTCTGTTTCATTCAGTTTAATTTCTTCATTTACTTTTTTGATCACAACATTTCAGCTGATATACTCTCTGGTCTTCCTTGGGGGAATTTCTGAGGAACCATACACTTCTCTTCACATTTGGTGCCTCTGCCCTTTGTGCTTGTTGAACTGTTCATCAGTGACCTATGAAGTGAAGTAGATTGATAATGAGGAACAACTCTGGCAGATAAGATTGTTGAAGGAAGCTGTATATACATGCATGGTTCAAATCACTCAAAACAAGCATTGGCTTCATATGAGAATGAAAAAAGAAGAAACCATAAATCCAATGTTCAGAAAACATGATCCCAGAAAATAGTTCTGAAAAAGTTCACTGGAAAGCCAGAGGTTCATTGCATAGGTAAGGAGAGAACAGTCCCAAGACCTTTAAGGACACAGTCACTGGATGTGAGAAGTATATATCTCGTTTTCTTTTTATAACAAAGATTGAAAATTCCAAAGTATATCAGAAATATTAGGAAGGCCAGATGTCATAGCAAAAGAAACATTGTTATAAAACAAAAACCAAAAAAAAAAGATTGCCAATAAACTCAATTTTGATCAGTGAAATATATAATAAAACTATAAAGTTTACTGTAAATTGTGTACAGAAGGTACATTATAGCCATAACTAGTTGAAGAAAATTATTTTTGCTGCTTTCATGTGTAAATCCCAATGCTTCTGTTGGAAGTTGAATCATTCAGACTGCTTTATATTGATATTTTATCTCTCTACTCCATGGCTGCAAATAAACTATCCATTTGTCTGTTCATGCATTTAAATACACAAATGAAGCTTAAATACTAAAAGGACCACAAACTTAATTGTTAAGATATAAAATTCATTTTCTTGATAGATTGATGCTAAATTGCCCCAAAAATGACCTAAGATATATCCAAAGAAATACTGCTGCTAATTTAGCTATAATTCATTCTCTGACTTCTCAAAACAATTATAGACAAGCTCTCACTTTTAATCTGGGAAAAGATATTATTGTGCAAATCAAGAACTTCTTAGAAAAACAACAATGCCATAAAGGCTACTGATGAGCAATGTGCAATGTTGTGTCCTGTAGATTGCATACAGTCAAAAGTCCACTGCTGGCTGGCTGCCTTCACATTACCTTCCTTCACTTACTTTTGGTTCGTCTTAATTCTGTACCTTAAACTGTCACACCAGATCAGTTATCTCATTTTTCATGCATGCTGCATTAGATCAAGCCGCCTAAACAGTCCATCTGCTCTGTAAGTATGCAGGAGCTACTATTTCTTTATAACTAACCCTCATTTTAATGTTTGCGTGTACATGTGAGATTATATATATATATATATATATATATATATTAGTGTGTGTGGTTGGTTTTAAATAAATATTGAAATATAACTGTATTATTTTTATATTACTTTGCCACTGTTTTGTTATTTCTTTAGGTGAATTCAAAAATCATTCTTCTCTAATTATTTTTATTTTCAGTTGTCCAATGTTTCAGATGCATTGACCAATTTGAAAGATTTATGCTTTCATTATATAGAATATACTGTTTTTGTTTTTTTGTTGTTTTTTTTTTTTTTTTACTTGTTCAGCTGTTTTAATGATTTCAGCAACACAAATCACTGGAACATTGGTCAAATTCAAATTAAAAATTATTTACAGAGACTAATTTGCCTAAAGAAACAAACATCAGAACACTGGTTAAACTTTGAAATTACAAAAAAAAAATGATTTTCACTATTGTATACATACAAATATTCATATATGAAAATCTGGAAGTTATATATATATATATATATATATATATATATATATATATATATAAAACCTGTGTGTATATATTTGTGAGATAATATCAAATATGTGTTAGGTATATGCATTAAATAATTGTGGATGAAGTTCTGAGACTAATAAATATTAGTCTATCATCTTTAATTACACTGAGTATTTAGTTATACATATTTACAAATGGGTGCAAAAATTAAAAGTAATAAATAGAAGAAATCCTACATTTCAAATGCAATATCTTTTGTTTTTAATGTTAAAAAAATGGAGTTAATTTTATAATTTCCTAAATCTAAAATAATCCTTTACAAAAGGCGATATTACTTTCGAATTTAGCTCATACTGAAAATCTAAAATTTTTTAACTTCTCTCTCATTATCTTAACTGGTAAATAGAGAATGTTTTTATTAATGATTCATGATTTCAATAAAAATGTATAATATTTTTGTTATTTTCCCATGCTTAGAACTTTTTTTGTTTTTCAATAACCAACAAGATTTTTGCCAATTTCATGTTACTTTCAAACAGTTATCAATCAGTGATTGAACAGGCCTAAATTTGACAATTATTAAATGCTGTGCTCTATAGCTATATTACCTATAAAATATTATTGAAAAAAGAAAAATTGCCTTTTTCTGAGGATGATTTTGGGAATGAATTTTATTTATTCATATTTATAAAAGATCTTATTCTTAAGTGGGTGGGAAAGTAATGTAATTATTTATTTTGCTACCTTTTGTAAAAAATGTATTTTATATATTTGAGGATATGTGTTTGTGTGTATTTGTGCATATTTTCTATATGCACATGTATGTATGGATATTGGTAATACATACTGCTGATATGCATACTTTTAAATGTCTTGTATGTATGCATACTTATATGCATTGTACAGGTATATACAATTTCAGTATTTCATGTGTATATTTATATTGTACATATGTTATATGTATTTATATAGATATGTACCAGATCAGAAAATTTTTTCTTTGTACTTGGTTTTTGTGGTATGCAGTTTTACCAAAATATTGTTGTGCAACAGTAGCACAGCAGGCTCTGCTGACAGACAATCAGTAGTTCACTTAAGGTACAATTCTTGCTCCTTTCTTCACTGGATGCAGCTCTCAAGAAAAAAAGTTTTAAAAGCAAATATAGCTCTTCTAAGGCTCCTTGCCTTTTAAAGGGTCAGTGCTGGGTGAATGTCACTCATTCTTTCTTCATTAGTCTAGCATGATGGCACTCTCCTATCTCTTCCTTCCTTTCTTTTTTTTTTTTTTTTTTTTTTTTTTTTTTTATATTCCTATTTGTCTACAGTACCTATTCCTATCCTTTTTGCCTATTGCTTCTTAGTCTACTGGTCCTGCTTTTATGAACAGGGATTCTTTTTAGAAGTGATTCCTAGCAAAAGTGAAGGAAAAAAAAAATTGTCTTTTTCCTTATTGTTGCTTTGTTTTCTTATGCAACCATTTTAAAAGTTTTATATATATATATATATTTGTGTATATGTATGTATATAAATCTAATGGACTAAGGGAAGAACATTTTCATTCAATTTTGAAAAAAATATCTGTAAAATTCAAAACTTTATTAGATTTACATAAAATTTTTCAGAATGAAAATTAAAATTTGTCTATTGTAATATTCACCATCTCTTCTTTTCTATTTAAGAAAATTGTTAAATGATTTATATTTTAAGGAATGAGACATTTTTCTCCTCTCTAAATCTTGTGGTTCTGTGATATTTGTGTAAATATTCTGTGAACCTCTTTGTGAGTGTGTGCAAGTCCAGTATTGACATTGAAGGCTTTTTGTTTTCTTCTGTCTAGCTTCTGCTAGTTGTCCTCAATCCTGCAGAATGGTCACCCCAGATATTCTTTCCTACTATTCAATAACTTGACAAATACAGTATTTAACCCTTTAATAATCAGCAGCAGATGAAATATTTTACAGGAATATATATATAATAATTTTATTTTTTTTTTATTTTTTTTTTTTTTTTTTTTTTGGTGATTATACAGTGGGTTAACTGTACAATCACTGAAACTTTTAAAATATATTTTTGATTTTATTTTGATCCTTTTTTTTTTTTTTTATATTGCTAAGCATTTTTCTTATATTTTTCAGATACTAAATTTTTTCTCAATACTTGTAAATTAAAAATTTAATAAAAAAATCATTTTGGTACATTCCACTCATATTTTTATATAGTTTTAAAATTTTTTGTTGTCTTTGTATTAACATTGGTTGAATGTGTCCTAGTTTCAGTCTATTCTATACTTCACTGGTTTTGGCATTCTTTCAAACAAATTATTATTTAGAAATAGTTCATTTTAAAGATTTTAAAACTTTAATATTTAATAATGATCATTTTTTTTTCTATATAACATTCAGAACAATTTTTAAAATTTTCTGAAATTCTTTTAATCTTGAAACTTGACTCCAATTAATTTTAATATTCTGGTTATAGTGTCTTTTTAAAAAAAATTAAAGTAACTAACTCTAATTCTGTTGGTAGACAGGTTTATTTCGGCAAAAACTTGTTGTCTTCATCCATCATAATCTAGAACGTTAACAAAAGAAAGTTATTCCCCTTTGATGTCTGACATCTTAAAATATTCCTGATCATATTCCAAGAATGTTATAGCAATTTTATACCTCTGTACTGTACTTCAAGAATTGTGTGTAAACAAATTCTTTTTTTAACTTGAATTGAAACAAAAGAGAAATTAGTCTCTTATTGACATAAGCAAATGTCATTCATTTGCAGTTTCACACTAATCTGAAAAAGCAAATATAATGTTTATACAAATATCTGTGATTAGTATATTTGAGTTTTTGTAGGCCAGAAACTTTGCTAACAAAAGCTCAAATATACTAATCACAAATATTCAAAGATTTATTTAGATGCTCTGGTTTTTAAACAAGAGCTTTATAGACAAGTTCAAAACAAAAATTAAAGATGAAATTTAGCTGGCTTATTAATAAAATGGGTTTGAAAACCTTTCTATAAAAAATAAAATTAATTTACTAAGAAAAATAACATTAGTTTTACATTCTTATAAGTCTGAAGTGTTAACTGCTATAATTTACAGTTGCAATGGAAAATTAGCTACCATGATAACATAAAAAAAGGGTTGTTTTTTTTTTTTAATTAATACAAAATCTTTTTTTTTTTCCTGCACATAATAAGTATATTTAACTTTAATTATATATACCCATATATAGTCTTATATTTGGGCATTTTTTTAATATAACTCAGTGATTTGGACTGCTATTTTTCAAATTATCTTAATTCTACATTTTTGTCAAAGTATGATTCAACTAGAAAATGAAAATTGTCAACGTATCTTATTCATTATCTAAGTTACAAACCATTTTGCAAATCTGTTTTTATTGTTTTGTTTTTTGTCTGTGTCCAAAGTTTTTTGTTTGTTTGTGCATCCATGTTGATAAATATATTTATATATTTATTTTTTCATAAACATTTACTAAGCCAACCTTATTGAGGAAGTATGTGTGAGGAAGATGGATCTAAGAAAGTTTCAAGTATAAAGTCTTTAGTCAGTTAATGTTATAAATTATTAAGAATACCATTTCAAATTGGCAACTCCTGCTTTGTTTTTTGTTTAGTCTATCTTCTTATCCATTTATCTGTTAAGTAGATTAAGTTTCTGAAAAAAATTCCCCAGAAATTCACCTTAGAGAAATTTTTGCAAATGTTTTTAAGTATGTATATGCAAATTTGTGTGTATATTCACAGAGAAACATGCAAAATTGTCCAAATGATTCACACTCTTTTACATGCTATCACTGGTTTGTATATTGTCAACACACTATTATTTGTCCCAAAAGAAAAGATTATATGCTTGTTAACATTGATTTCTTTTGTATCACCTTTCACTTGAACTAGTGCTATTACTATCTAATCACAGTTGAAGAAATAACAAAAACACACTAGCTGCTGAATTTATTTTCATAACAGTAAAATATTACTAATTGCTATAAGGCATTCACTATCAAGAGTAGAATTTCTTAGTTATTACCAGATGTTTTTTATATGCATGGTGTATATAGTCTTGAAATTGATTAATATTTTTTTGCTTTGATCTCATTGTTCTTATCTCAATAGTTATTCAAAAAAATTAAATTTAAAAAATAAAATGAACAGACTATTTATGAATATAGTATTTCTGCAACAAGGTGATTCCTCTTTTTGATATTTGACTTTTTGTTTCTTAGATAATTGCAAATATATAAAACGTAGTTTAATGAACTGTATGTAGGAATTTCATCAGTTTTTACATATTGAAAATAATTGTATTTACATGCAGATTTTCATTTCGTAAATTAGCAAAATAATATTAAAAGTTAAAATATTAAAACAGAAGTAAGCTAAGTCATTTCTCTTGTTAAAGATATGTAGGCAGAATTATGCAAAAATGTTTTATTAAAAAATATATTTTTGCATTCCTCATATAAATATCATTTTAGCACAATTTCATATAATTTTAAAAAATATATATTCTACATACCAAATTTCTCTTGCATTTGATTTAAAGTAAACAAAAATCAAGTCTGTTTTTTGAAAAAAGATTTTAATCCTAAAAAAATTTACAATAAATTTCTTATAATAAATTTATAGAAAAATACAAACGAGGACTGTATTTGATAAATTTTACTTATCTAAACTCTAATGTTTTTGTTGCGTGTGTACTTCTTGCAAAAGTACTATCTCCATTTTCTATTCTTCATACACAGGTGGTGAAGGTATTTATCATTCTGCACTCTGTAGCTGCAGAGTTCTTGTGAGTCTAACTGCACTGAACTGTCACTGTGGTTGGGTGTCTTTTGTAGACTAATGCCTCTTGACTGTATAATTGCGCAATGCACACTCATTGAGCCTTTTTACCACCCCATACCCAACCCTACTCCTACCCTGCTCAATCAGAATCTCCCAAAGCAACTGCATTGATTCTTTCTCAACTTTCTATTTAATTACTTCATAAAATTTACACAATAATGTATGGATTGTTTACTTTCCAAAATCAAAATAAACTTAGGAAAAGAATAACTATTTATAAATGTACTTAAAATGTTAGTCTTGAAAATTAATCTTTGAATGATACAGACAATGCTGATACATCAGTTAGTGTTGATATAATTTAAAGATTATTACAAATAAGAATAATAGCAACAAATAATGAAAACAAAATGCATGTGTAACTTGTGTAAGAATGATTATAGCTATAGTTCTAATGGATATACCTATATTCTTTAGAACTGAAATAAATTATGAGTGAGTTTCAATAGATGAGTTATATAGGGTCATTTGAATTTAAAGGACTGTAATATTATTCTCATTTAGTCTCTAAGATTTTCTTGGTATAGTTTATTTATGCATAAACATTAACTTTAATTTAAAATGTGTTTTAAAAGCCTGTAAATTAATAAAATTTACCAGTTTCGTTTTCTGTACTCTATTTTGTTTTAAGCAGTTATATGCTTTTGTTAAAAAAAAAAGTATTAAAGCTCACTCACTCATTCATGTAATGTTTCCTTTTTTTTTTTTTTTTTTTCTATTTTTTTTTTAAAGATTTAATTCTTCAGCTTTTTAATTCAGATATTGCAAAATATTCCAAAATCAAATTGTCAGTGAGTAATATTGAGTTATTTCCCTTTTTATTTCTCTTTCTTTTTTTTTTTTTTAAATAAATCTGCCTATTTTCTAAATCAATTTAAAAAGTAATGCTTTTGAAACAGTTGTAAAGTGGAAAATGATTTATTTATTGATTACTTCCTGTTACTAATGAAACTATTTGGCAGGTTTATTTACAAAAACACCTTTTGATATTTTAAAATATACTTTTTTCTTTTCGACATTTAATGTTTTATTCATATCTGTTTATTTCAATATTGAAAATATGGTGTTGATTTCTCTTTATATTTCCTAAATTTCCATTATTTATTTTTTATATTTTTAATTTTTTTATTTTCATGCTTTCCATTTCATATACAATATGATAAAAACCATTTAATAATGATAACTCAAGCGAAAAACTTCATGCAGCAAGTAAAATTGTCATAAATCAACAATTCAAAGATTATTCTCATTTTGATGTGTGGAATCTATTCAACTCCTTTCTCTTTTTCTTCTTTCTCTTTTTATTTTATTTATTTTTAATTTTGTTTCTATTGAAAGTTTATTTAATTTTTAGATACCAATTGAAATTTTTTTGTGGACATACTTGGATATATCATGATGGTTTGTTTGAAATTTACCCTCCCTTCAAATAACCTAATATTCTTACTGCTAGTAATTATTCTGGATTATGAGCAATACTTTAAATGTTTTTAGATTTTGTTTCATATTGTATAGTTCTTGTTTCTAAGTTCTTGGATATTTTCTTAATGATTATTACTGCTTGGAATTTTTTTGTTTTTTTGTTTTTGTTTTCTAAATAATTTCAACTTTACCAGTTTCACATAGGTTTATGAACATTTTTCCATTATGTTATTTTAATTTTCATTTATTATTGGTGGTGAATATTGAATAGTGTATATATATATATATATATATATATATATATATATATGACTTTGGGGTAGTTTTTAAAAAATGGCCCCATTTTAAGTTTTTCCTCTAAGTTTTTGATTTTTTTAATGTCTGGTTCATCTTACAACATTAATATCTAATTAAAGTTGATTTGTAATTATATACTTTGATTTTTGATTGCATAAAACTATTTTTCTATAACAATGTAAGAAGAAGTAAATACCCAATGATACTAAGGTCTTTCTGAATGCCTTTCAGTAAATTGTTTCAATTAATGCCATAATCATATTCTGTATGTAAAATTTAATTTTTTATTTGGATGCACATATAGCTATCTATATCTAATACAGTTTGTATCCTAATACACAGTGTGTCCACAAAAGAATCACATTTTAATTTTGAGTCTTTGTTATATTGCTAGCCCATACTTGGAAGACTCAAGGATTTGGCATTTTTAAACCAAATGCATTTGAGAAGAACTGAAATTTATTCAAAATGTAATTATAAAAAAGCTTTCTCTCTCAGATGAGTCATGACACTTACCTTAAAAAATAAAATAGAAATAATGATATATATTTATAACATTTAAACAGAAATCTTAAAAAGCCCAAGATGAAAATGTGAAATAGGTATAATTAGTGAACTATATAAAGAGGGGTGATCTGTTAAGCTGTTCATGATGTGTCTTTGAATTTTTGTTTTATTTATCCACAATTATCAAAATTATTCATATAAAAGCTGTACTTGGAAAAATGAATTCATTTCTTTTTTCACAACAAGAACTTTTTTATCATACTTTTTTACTATAAATTCATATGTTTAAGTTCTCTTGTTCTCAAACATATTTTCTCATTAATTAAATCATCCTGTAATTCCTTATTTTCTTTAAGGAAATGTTACTATCATTTTTGACATAGTGAAAGTGAAGTATTAAAATTGATTTTAATATACAAAATTTAATTTTAACATATTACAAAGGCTACATCATAACTTAGTAACTTAGCAAGATTATATCAAAAATATACTATTTTCAAACCAGTGTAGTTATTTCATATTTATTCCATAATGCTACTAAAAATACCATAAAAACACCTTTTTACATGGAAAAATCCTACTGATTACTTTTTTTTCTTGTAATGTTTTGTAACATTTCTGAATTAACAAGGGCAACTGTGATTAACATAATTATTTTTTTTATAACCATACTAACATTTCTCTCCTCCAGTATTATGTCATAAGGATGATAAGCATATTTTTTTTTTAAGTCAAAAATCATTTGGACTGTAAACATAAGTTCTAAATTTACATTAGTGAATCTTTATGTATAAATTGGTCTATAATTAGTATTGGAAAACTATTTTATTTACAATGAATTTCAGTTCATAAATTATAGAATATGAATCTTTTCCTCTATTTCTTTTGAAATAATTAATGATATTTTCACTAATAAAAAAACAATTTGATTTACTGTTATTGGACAATTTCAGGAGATGTGTTGAATAGGTATTCTTTCTATGACTAGTTTTGAATTAAAATTGCCTATTGCAAGCTGATTTTCTTTTAATAATTTTTTTTTTACAATAACTTGACCAGTCATGTCCTAAAATATTTAAAGTAAAAAACAAAAATAATAAAAAAAAAAATAAACTTAAAAATGATTTTCTTCACTTTCAAATTCTATTCTGAAAAGTTTTTAGAAGAAATGTCAAATAATTCTAAAAGTTGAAATTGAATTTTATGTTGTGTAAGGTTCAGGAATTTTGACTTTAAAAACAGTCTAAAGAATTACTGATAGGATTTTTTGCCTATAGTTTTGATGGTCATGAAATTTGTTTTAAAAATGTAATTCAAATATATTTATTTTTCCATGTAACTTCTTTTTTTTTTTTTTTTTTTTTAAAAAAAAGGAATTCAAATGAAAGCTGGTCAATTTATTGCTGTAGTAAAAACCAAGATTTTAACCATAGGGTTAATTGTGTGCCAGTTTATTAGCAGTCACTCATTTCACAATATCACAGTACTACAATTTTTTTTATTAATAATTTAAGCTCTTCAAGGTGTGCCAGGTATTTGAGAACACACATAAATGGAAAATCATATAATATAATATTACATAACCTGTACCAAATTTTAATACCCCCCACCATCTCGTTTTCAGATGTATCAAGAGCATTAACATAGCAGTTTCTAATCACAGACAGGAAATGAAAAGGCACTCTGTTCTCATAGAACTAGCCACTAACTACTGTGACTTGGAGATAGTTTTTTAAAACTGACCATGGAAACTGCAGGACTGAAGCGTGACTGTGTGGGTCCCTGGGAAATGCACACAAGGATGCACACAAAATTCACATTATCTGTGATGGTCCTGAGAGTCAAGTTATACTCTCTTCTTCCTGCAAAGGTGTCATGGTCACTGCCTACTTTGAGCTGCAAGACATAGTCTTCAAAATTTTATCCCCTTCCACAAAACCCAGTGGTGACTGGCTGAGAATTTTTATGACCATATCACACTCCACCTCCACTACAATGTGGTTTCCTACACCTCCTGATTTGAATTCACAGGATCACTATATCTTGGGTATCCTAGAGAAGGAGACCAGCCTCACAATATTAAGTACTTGTTCAGGGCCACCATCATGAACATGAGATCCACCTGATCCAAGCATGCGAGCCATATGAAAGACATTTTTTAGGTTAAGGGCAGCTTTATTAAATTACCTTTTTCTGTTTTGTTGCAGTTAAATTTGAATACAAATTTTTTTTTTCTATTGAAGATTTTTATTTTTTATATTGTTCTTGATTACTTGGCATGCCCTATATACTTGTGAAAATTAATTCATATTCATAGTGTTTTGAACAGCCATTCTGCAGTATTCATTAGACAATGTTGTAAAGCACAAATGTTTAATCACACTGCATCAATTCAACTGGCTAAAAAATAACTGATCAAAATACAACTAACTTTAAAAACTGTGCCCTCTTTGTGTCTCTTTTCCAATTTATTTTATACAAAATATAATGATATATCAGCTGTTAATTTTGAAAAAAACTAGAGCATTATTGGTTCATTTTGTGATATTTTTTGGCCATTGAAAGACTTACTTCTTTTGGTGGATCTGTTATATCTTCTTTGATGATAATTTTTCTGGCAATCCATCATTCATACTTCATCTGAGTGGTAATATAGTTATAGAATTAGTATTTTTTGTTTTTTGTTATGCCAAAACAATTTGAAATGGAAATCAACATTTAGAAATGAATATTTGTCTCAAGGTGTTGTCTGAATATTCCTATTGTCTAACTAGTCTTGGTTGTGATGAGTGTTGGCTTAAGATATCTTGATAAGGTTGTTAAATACTTCAAGCTTACATGTTTTGCATTGTGTGTTTCTGAGCACCTTTTAGTGATTCTCATTTATAGTATTCAATTTGTTAGTCCATCTGGTCATTATTTGACTTATGAAGCAGATGCCTTCCTACTGATGTTTTAACTATATTCAAGGTTTTGTCAGGGGTGTAGAATACTAATCTAAACTTGTTTTTGAACAAAAACCCAATTTTTAATTTGGAACTCACTTAATTATTAATGTTAACTTCCTCCAAATACTGAATTGTTTACTTACATAAAAAAGATAGGATGATTATTTTCATAGTCATTTTATGCACTCTTTTCATAATGTTAAAAAACAATTAAGATCAACTTATTCCCGTTGAAATTTTTAAATGTTCACCTCTGTCAAGAATAATCACAATGCTCTCTTTGCATGGTGATGTACCATACAAATGTATTTTAACTGTCTGTAGTTTCTAAATTTTTCTTTATTCAGTAATTTGAAATATGCTAGCATGCTTATCAAATAGCTCTTAGTAGATTTTGCTGGACACTGGCTCTCAAAATTTAAAATTAAATTTTATAAATTAAAGATTGATTTTTATTAAAAAAATAAGCTTGAAATTATATTCTTTGCCTTTGATAACCTTTAGAATGGCTTGAACAGCATTAACAGGGATATGATTGCCAAATAAGTTTAATAATGACCACATACATACATACACACACACACACACACATATATATATATATATATACACACACACACATACACACAAAATATGCATATATATATATAACTGGGCAGAGTAGGATGCTGTTTTGTCAGGTAAGTTGTAGAAAGCCCTTGCTCAATACATTCTATCTGAATGGTGTATCTCGTTTACGTATTTTCAGGAGGCCTTACAATATTGGAAGTTAACCATCAGGGGATCAAAATTTCAGGTACTCTTTCTTTGAAAGATGGCCATTTTTATATGTAGTCCTTAGCTGCTGCTTCAGGTTTACTTTTGTTTATTTCAGTTTTAATTTTTTTAATTTTTTTTTTTACTCTTTTTTTTTTTTTTATTTTTTTTTTATTGGCTTACATTTAGAGAAACATGGCCATACTTTGGAGAAGCTGGTTGGACCCCTTTGTCACTTTCCATGACCAAAGCAAGAGAGGCAGAAAAAGAAATGTGATAGTATTTTTAGTAGTTCACTAAAAAAACTGCTTATGTGATATCACTTATAGGCAAATATTTATGTTACAGAATTATAGAAAATGTTAACTTGCCAAAGTGGATTGCAGTTTTAAAGTTTTGTCAATAATTAGTATTAATATTGACTTGATTATTTAAAAAACAACCATATAATCCACAACTTCTCTGTATAGATATCATTTATCATTAGTATTTTGTCATAGATTTTGTTCCCAGTGTATTTCATTAATGTTTCTTCTAATTTTTCAATAAAATTGAATTATCCTCAGTTAAGAAATATGGATTTTGGTTAGTACTTATCTAGTCAACTATTATTTTAATAGATCTAAGTATACAGACTTTTCAATAAAAGTATTTGACCATCAGCACCCACAAATGGTAAAGAAGGTACCATAATTACCATTTACATTCTGTTGATTTGCAAAAAGTTTATCTATTTTCATTACTCTATTTTAAAATGTTCCTCAACCATCTCAAGTTAGCCTATTGATAGTTAATGCTCATTACTTTTTTTTTATTATTATTATTATATTCTCAATATAATTGTCAGTAAAATAACTATATATCTCCAAACATTTCAGTCTAAACAGACAAAAGGAATTGAATTTTAGAATATTGGTCTCAAAAAGAAGAATGATGCTTCATCTCTTAAATATCAAATATCCAATTTTACTGACTTCATTGTTTTTCGGCCATTGGTATCCCAAAACCTCTCTCTTACGTAAACATCCTTACACCTGGTTCAGCTATTTTAAAACATCAAAATGACAAACACCTGACAATAATCTTGATTGAATTTGGCAGAATTCATTATAATATTGTTCACTTTTGCTTACTAGTTTATTCTTCAAGGCCTCATCTCTGTTAAAGCTGTTTTCTTTCTCAGTTGAATATGAATCAATCTGCAAATATTTGTGAATAGCAAAAATATGAATTGTTCTGTTAGAAATTATTTCTTTATAATATTTATCTCCTATTTTTTTAATATCTATGAATGTGGGAAATAATTTCTTATCTTCTGATTTGTTTAGCCATTTTTGCTTACAATTTATTGCAAAAAGTAATGTATAAAAACTTGAGACATGAATATGCTATCATCAGAGAATTAAATTTTAAATTTATGCTTATACTTTTGCAAAGTATAATGCGTTTTTGGAGGTAACTGTAGTTTTTATATCACAGGTTTTCGCACCCTGATCATTATTTCTTTTTTTTTTTTTTTTTTTAAATAATACTTCTCTTGCCCTTCTGAGGTCAGTAAAGTTGTATTTATAAGTCAGTTTTTTTTAAAAAAAAGTAACAAAATCTGGTAATCTTTTTAAAATACATTTCATTGTAAAATCTACAATTATACCTTTACAAGTCTAAAAGTTTAACTGTCAATACATAAAAAAGTAAATATTTTGTTAGCTATATCTGAAAACCAGAGTTGAAACTTGAAGAATTACTTGTTTAATTTTGTGTTAATTGAGAATGAATTAAAAAAACAGAAACAAATATATATTCTAACACATTTTTAGTTATGCAATTTGACAAAAAGGAATATGTCCAAATCCTCCAATGTATGTTCATGCCTCTTTATTTATGAGCCATTATTTCTTCAGTTCTGATAATTTTTAATGAGACTCCTGGTTAGTTCCTTGGTTTGGTGTCTGTAGGTGTTAGTATCCATGAGCAGTTATTTTATGTTTGTTATTTTTAAAAGTAAACCATTGATTTAAAAAAAAAAAAAAATGACTCTATCCAATGAAAAATCAGTGTTCCTTAAAAGTTTCATTGCCCAGTAAGCTTTGGTAATGACACTGTTTTTTTATGATTTCCTTTAAGCTTTATATGGTTAGTCAGTCCTTTATTATTTTTTTCAGTTTCTTTTTTCTTTTTTTCCATTTTTGTCAAGTTTTGTGAGGGTGTTATGTGAATTATACACCTATAACCCACACAGCTGTGAAAATGGTTTCTGCTGAAGATGAGAAAGATATTGATTGGATTCCTCATACAACCAACATTAAAGACAGGTTTGACTATACTCATTTGAAAGGCAATTCACAATCTTACCTGTGTATATTTTGCCACAGCTTGATTTTTTTATCATATAAAATGTTAAACAAATTTATCTTGTGACATATTCATCTATATTCGTTAGACTCAACCAACATAAGCTCTGTGAAATCTTTGAACTTTACCTATATAGCAGATGCCAAACCTCCTCTGTTAACCATTCTGCTATGTTAATATCTGTTGTTTCTAAGTTATATTAATATTTTCCTGTCTTGATCTAGAGAAATATCTAAAATCCTTTTGTTACCTGTTGCTGATTATTGGCTCATGTTTTAATTTTTCATCTTTAATATCCTTTTGAAATATTCAATAAATTCTTACTTAAATTCTGCTAAAAGAAAAAATCCAGTTTAAATTTAATATTATCTTTAAAAAAAAAGAACAAGTCTCTTAAATGTTTATTTTATGATTCCTGAAGTGTCTCTATCATAAGTGGCACTAACACAACTGCAATTATTTTCCATATCCAGTTGAGACTAAATTTAGCCAAGTGACAAAACTGTATATTTTCTCTAATCTGAGCAACTAATAGTTTGCATCTAGTTTTATAGCAGCCATTATTACTTGAAATAAGTCATTAAATGCACAATTGTGACAACATTACAACTTTTCAGACCAATTACTCTATTAATGTTAAATGGAAAATAAACAGTTGTTCTCGACTCAGCATTTTCCAATAAAACATCACTTTCAGTTGTTTTTTTCTTTAGTAACATTCATGAATATTATCAGCAACTGAAACAATAAATTAGGTTTGAATAATTAAAAATATAAGAACAAAAGAAAATATTAGCATAGTTTTTTATAACACCAAAATAAAAAGCAAATATAAGAATCCTGACAAACTGGAAAATAAATGATTTAAATATCATAATATCTTGGCCTTTCTTCTTCAATAAACTCCAATTTTCTTTTCTCTGTAATTAAATTTCCTGTCATTGTAAATTTATTTTATATTTGTTTATTTATCCTAATCAATGAAATAAAAAATCAAGATCTGGCAAAAAGTACATTTATGTCAAATGTGCAGCTTAAAGGAAACATGGAAAAGATGTATTTTTTTTTAATTTGAGTATATTTTTCATATTTCAGCCAAATTATTTGTAAGAATTTTATGATCTTTATTTACTTAGTTCTTACAGTTTAATAAATTTGTTTTTATTCACATACAAACTCACAATTGCATATCAGTCCTCTATTTCTCTTCATGTTTAACTTGAAAATTTTGTCCAAAAATAAGCTTGATCTACTCTTATAATCAAATACACTAAGAACTGAAGAGAATATTTTAAAATTAATTGCATAAAATCTTTTCGGGTCAGAGTGTGAAATAACCAACAAAATCGATAAATATTATAAATTTAAAAGTAATTCTATTAAATTTTGGGTTAATATTTTTGTATTGTAGGAAAAACTGATTAATAAAAATGCCATACATTTGTAAGAGAAATGTTTAATTTTTGTCTCCCTCTATCATTGGCTCATGTAAATTAGACATAATTTCCAATTCAAAAATATTTTCTTTTTAAATTTTTTCAATCTCAATTTATCATTTGAGTTTCATTTCGAAAAAAAATATATAAATATATCTATTTTGCATGTAGCAAAATATAATTCCAGTGTAAAAACCTACAGCTCTGTATAGGAGTGTGCTAACATATTTAAGATATTAAATAAGGTGTACAATAATGAAAAGAAGACCAACTATACACAAAGTATATATTATAGAAATGTCTTAACAAATACTTGCATGTACATCAATGTACTCTTGAATAATTACTGTTATAAAGCAATTCTTCTAGCAAAGATGCTATTAAATGAAATTATTGATAAAAATGTATATTCATATTGGCTAATTTTAATATTATTTATTGTTATTTAACATATTAAAAACTTTTGTAATTGTTAAAACTGAGAAAGAATCTTGACAGTCAATTTCTCTTTTTCCTTATCACCATTTACCAAGCTCGATTATTAATAAATAAAATTAACTTCCATAAATTTTCTTATACTCTGCTCTTTATTGTATTACCATCTTTGCCTTACACTTTATTTGGATTGTTTAAGAATGTCATTCATATATATATATATATATATATATATATATATATATATATATATATATATATACACACACACACACACAGAATGTATATGCAAATTGTTTTGGATAACATGTAATTGTTGAGCATTTAAAGCAGCTCCATCTTCAACTATATGTAAATGACCAGCTTTGAAGAAAACCTTTTTTTTCCTTTTCCTTTTTGATTTTGGTTTTATCTTCACGTCCACCACCCCCACTGCCCAATCAACTCCTCTCTCCTCCAGCTACTCTTGGGCTCAATGAGTTGATAGATACATGCTGTTGGCATGTATGCAGGTACGATTGACAGCGTGAATTTGATGATGGATGGTTGATATTATTGTGTGACTAACTATTGTTGGCGCCATTACCAAATTTAGGCTAGAATTTCAATTTTGCATTACGGATTCTATTGCCATTCCTTTTTAATATAATGCTGCTTTTTCAAGTCATTAGTTTCTTCCTCCCTTTTTTTTTTTTTTTTTTTTTTTTTTTTCTTTTCTTTTTACTTTATCCATTATGTACAGGACATTATGTAAATTGTACTCAAACCTTATGAACTTGTATTATGATGACTTTTAGAAATATTCTTTTGCTCTTAAGTATTTTACTTTAATTTCATTAACTGCTTTTAAATTGTAATAACAATTTTGGTCAAAGGAAATTATTTCATGTAGTTCATAAATTAGATAAAAATGATTTAAAAAAGAAATTTACTGCAAATATGATCAGTCCTTTTCAATGTTTGGAATTCATTACTAAAAATTTTGTTGCTTAGAATTCTCTAATTTTGTTTATCCATAAAAGCATGTTCATACTACTTTCATGTCTTTATTCAGTGGTCCTTATGTTTTTTTACTTTTCAACTTTTTATTAACTTTACTTTTCTCTCTTGTAAGTTTTAGGTTCATATCATTTCCTTTTTCAGAATTTGTTTTCATTTATTCTAAATCAACCAAGAAACTACCTTTCTACTTCTTTCTGTTTTATTTTTATCCTAATAATTTATTCCACTGCTTTTTATCTTTTTATTAATTTATTATTTTGCACAACCTTTCCTATCAACTTCTCATTGTTCTTTCTGCTATAATATTTTGAAAATACATCTTGATTTTTTTATCTTAGATATTTCAGATGTCTGCAACTCCTTCCCTGCATATTCAAGTCTGATTTTAAAAGTTCATTTTTATCAGAATTAGGCTTAAACCCAATTACTGAATGCAATGAAATCAGCATTTCCAATAGATTTTTTTCTCCTTCATTAAAATATCATTTTTATTCATTTTTTTTTCCTTTGAAAAACTGTTCAACTTTAGAGCCCTAGCTCTTAATTGTATTCTTTGAGAAGGGAATTTTATGAAAATTTAATGTTTTATTTAAGAATGCCTTCAGAAATTATTTTTTATTTTAATATTAACCATATGAGATTTTGTTTTCATGTGTAAAGATTCTTGATTTATTATCATCACAAGAGGATAACTAAACTTCAGGTAACATTAATTCTTCTCATTTGTATATAAATTTCCAAATAATTTCTATAATATTTGTTCTAATTATTACGCATTTTTAATAAAACCACTTAGAGTATTTTTTTTTGATTATCTTTAAGCAACTTTTTTTTGAAAAGGGCATCTGGAAATACATCCTCATACATGGTGGTACCTTGCCTAAAACCTTACCACTACAAATTCTAGTTTTTAAGTTATTCTTAATATTTGAACAGATTTTTACAGTCTACACTCATTTAAGAAACAATAATGAATTATGATTCTTTTTTTTTATAGCATCAGTGTCAAACTAATATTTCAAATGCAAAAGAACTTGAGCATTTACAGCCAGTGATGAAACTAGTACAGTTGTAGATTTTAAAGAAATTTTACAAGTAATTGTAAACACATTTATGGAATATTTTGGCAGCACTAATAAACTTTTATGAGGTTGTAAAATAAAAACAATTTAGAAAAACAAGAATTTTGTTAAGACTGAAAGCTAAAAATAAAATCACTCTAAAACATGTCTGTTTTTTGGTATTTGTTTTTTGTTTTTTTTTTTCAATTTATTAAATTATCTGTTTCATGATATTTATATGTTTCCAATGACCTCAAAAGTAGCATTGTCTTTTAATGTTTTTAAACAGGTATATTTTGAAAAAAATTTCACTTAAAATTAATTTTATTACTTGTTTTGTTCTCTTTTCAAAATTTATGTAATAATTTAGCAGAATATGCAGGATTCTCTTGTTTTTCTACTCTTCTTGGAGAAAGTTGATATGAAAAAAAAATAATTTCAATTTCTGTGGCAAAAAAAAACAACCTCCCTGTGAATCCGTAATGCAAAAATAAATTATAGCGAATGTCAAGGTGATATTTTTTGTAGAAATAAACTTTAGTTTATCTCCAGAGTAGTATAATGTATGAATGAATGCTTGAGGTGACCAATCCATCATTTTATGCCTCAGATTGTTTAAATTAGTTGTTTAAAATCAGTGCATTTGGTTTATCAACAAGTTTGTAGAAAAAGCATTTGAATTGGATGTTCAGGCATCAGTTGGATGAGTAATATCCAGCATGAATTTTATTCAATGTTCAAGATGCTTATCTGTTATCTTCTCTTTATAAATGCTCTTCCCATTCATATTGCTTTACTTGTTAGTCATTTGTATAGCATCAGACCCTCTTTTTTTCTTTTTTCTTTTGTATTATTGATTCTTTGTATGTGTTTAAATATTTTCTATAAGCACTGAATTTTGTAAAAATATTTTGATGTAAGTAAATTTTCACATGAATAAATTGTTTTTGATGTATTTTCATGAGCAATTTCATTTGAATCTTTCAATATCACTTAGGGCTGTAGAAATTGAAATTCTTGAAGATTTTCCCATTAAAATTTTTCAGCCTCTGGTTAAGTGATTTGCTAAAATGATTAAATCTTTTGTTACATTTTATGACTAGCTTTAAGGTTCTAAAATAATTTACCAGCAAAATGTTTTAATAAGATTACAATATCATACTGTTATATAAAATTCCAGTCAATTATAAGATTTTATTGAAAATAAAATTGGCTATACTTTGAACTTCTTTTTAAATTTTATTTATGAAAGTTTTAATTATCTCTTTAATTGCACATTTGTTGTTTAATCATTGTAAAAAGAAAATTTTTTTTGTTTTTAAATGTACAGGAGATAATTATTAGTTTTTTACCAAATAGAATATTGTTCATAAAATTGTTTTTTTTTTGTTTTGTTTTTTTTCATCAATAAGCAAAAAGACAAGACTATTATCAGCACATGATCCTGTTTATATGTTTGTAAAGAAATAAATCAATTTAATTCTAATTAGAGTTAAAGATTTCAGGATCAAAATATTGTACTGGTAGAAATATGAACAATAACATGAACAAACCTGGCTTTAATCACTTGCAAAGTATTAACTTTAATCTTATAAGTTGCTAGATTTAGTTTAGTTTTGGTAAACTACTGTTTTTTTTGTTTTATCTCCTAAGCATTTTTTGAATAAATTTTTTATTGAAAATTGTTCAGGCCTCAACTCCCAAGCATGTTCACTGAAAATAAGTTAATTATTCAAAATGTTTCTAAGGTTAAATAGATTGTTGCTGTGCAAGATAAAATTTGTTTAAGAATTTCCTTTCACAGGAATCAAAGGGGTGGTTATCTGATCATTCTGGCTTTTATTTTCTAATAAAAAGAAATGGTGTCCATTATTGGAAATAAGTGGTTCATATTACTAAAGAAGATGAGTACATTAACACATGAATGTTATTTCTTTAGTGTTATTAATGACATTGTATTTACATCTAAGCATAGTATTTATTTTCATATATCACATTCTCTTGTCTTTTTTTTATGCATCTAGTCTTAAGACCTTCTGTTGTCCTAGTAAATATATCAGTATATTATGAATATCACTGTGATCAGTTTTTCATATGGTGCTATACAAATATTTCTCTGTAAGAAAAAAAAATATATTTCATATTTAAACTCTTTATAAATTTCAGATCAGCATCTTGAAAATGTGATGTTTTGATTGAATTTCTAACCCTAATCACTCCCAGCAGACTGAAAGTTTTAGTTGCAATGTTACATCTTTTTGATGTCTACAAATAAATTTTACTCCAATCCTCATTTACTATATTTATCAATATTAGTTTTCTGTTGTTGTTGGTTTTTATTAAATATTCTTTATCACAAACTTTGTTTTAATTTAGAATTAGAGTTGTTTTTTGTTTTTTTTTTTTGTTTTTTTTTTTTAAATCAAAACTATTTTATAATAAAAATTTTAATGAGTATTATATCATTTAAACTTTGTAATACTTTAAAAATATATTTTTTTATTTCTTTATTTTTTCTCAAAGAAATTGCAATTTTTCCAATATTTAGGTTAAATATGTTTTCCTTTATGTACTTTTTAAAATTATTTTTCTCTTTCCTACCAGTACATCCGAATGCTTCCCTTTATTTGCACTGTAGTTCTATAGTTTAGATATACACCAATTTTCTGTAATGTGAATGGATACTCTGTATATACTGAATAGAATTTTCTGCCTGTAACATATACTTTCTTATCAAAGAATTACATATGCATTTAAATGCTGATGATAATATTTTAAGCAATTTTTGTATGAAATTATAGTCTGCTTCATGGCTCTATTATGCTTTTTGAGAAATGTTAGCTATGTGGTGAGTCTAAGAATACATTTAAGAAATGTTATTCACCTGTTTTTAACTATTAAATATATTGTTCACATTCATATGTCTGTACTAGAGAAGTTTAAAAAGCTGAAAATTGTTTTTCAGATTTGTTACCTTTTGAATCACTCAGAAATCTTTTTACATACCACTATCCATGAAGGTTGTAAATCTATAATTAAAAATAACCACTTGTTAATCACAATAATTATTTTTATTGGCCACAAAATAAAAAATAGAATGTTTTAAGTGGTTTATTTTTATTTTTCTGATTTTCATATATAGATGCTTGGTGGCTCTCATATAATTGAAGAAAACTGTGACTTAGTTTTTATGGTGTATTTGTTTTCTGTCAGGAGGCACATTTTCAAAGATTACTTTGAATCTTAATATTACACAAAGTATTGTCAATCATTATTAATTTTTGACTAGTATTTGTTTCCTTTTTTAATTTTAGTTCGTTTTCATTGCAATTCTTCTGACCCTCAGTCTACAGAAATTATTAAACAGTGTGGAAACTCTTACTAACTTAAACTGGTTGACATTTTTACTGGTTACCATTTAATTTAGATTAAATATACCAAAACATACTCTTTCTGTTGTCATAGGCTTTTTATTACTGGAGAAAAATTACTACAAAGTAATTCCAACCTTATATTCTACTAAAATTGAATCTAAGTGAAAGTAGATAGTAATTTAAACTGTATTTTCTGCTACTTTAAGTTTTACTGTGCTACAGTTTTCTGAGTGTCTAACAAAATAACAGTTAATAATTTCTTTTCTCCCATAGAGTTCTCAGTATTTTAAAGTTTCATTATCTTCCTAATTTGGGAATCTAATGACATGGCTACAACTTTTTCAGTTATTAAGAAAAATATCTTTATAATTACAATTTGCTACATTTTACTCTTAGCTTTTTTTTTTCATTAGTTATGTGTATTTGTCAGTTTAGTAAAATTAAATCTTGTTAGTAGATAATCAGTAAAAAAAAAAAAGGAAAAACAGATAAAATACCCAATTTCAAGTAAATTCCTACATTTGCTTTGTGCTGTTAGTTTCAGTTATAACTTCTTCTTAGCTACCAAATTTATTAAAAACATTCAAGTTTCATGATAATTTTTTTTCTTAAATGTACCAAAGTATAGTAGATATATGAATAGAATCAAGATTATTATTGGGATTTTACTCTACAACTAAAACCTGATGTTTAATCAGTTTGAAATTTTCATTTTCTTTATTGTCAATAAATATGATCTGAAGCATTCTCTTCATTTTAGATTCCATAATCAACTTTGGGTTTCAGTTTCCTCTCAGTGGCTTTACACAACTGAGACTTATGTTTCAAATGAAGTCCTTTATCATTTTCAATGGATTTCTTACAGAAGATTTAAATGATTAAACCACTAAAAATAATTTATCTTTATAAATATGCATCATGTTTTCTTTTTAACTAAAAAAGATAATTCTTCATCTTTTAAAAATCTTATTTTTTCATAATAGTTTCCATGTGAAGACTGATATCTTTAACTATGCAAGATTGGTTTGAAATACAACTGGAGAAAATTGATGATGATTAACAACTTGTCAGTAATTACAAATATCATTATTTTTAGTATACAGTAATATAATGTTTAATCTGTATTATGTAGTTCTTTTTATATGGCAAAATGTTTAGTTTTGTTTTTAACTAAATAGATATATAAAGATGTGTATCCTCTTATTCCTGACAATTATCACATTCCAGTCAAATACTGTGTTTCCTTTTCTTTGTATTTTTTTTTTTATCTATAATCTGTAATCTGTCTTTTGGGTTGATCAGAGAAACTGATTAAAGTCTGCTGTAGTGCTTCCAGTTGACAACAATATATGACAAATGACACTCTTCATATTCCACCAAATACAAAGTACTATCTTTTTAGTGCAATCTTGGATTTCGTACAAGCACAGGCTTCTTCATGGCACGTAACCATGGACTCTTTCACAGAATATGATTATAAAAGATCCACTTTTCATTACTAGTGATTAGCCTTTCTAGAAAGATGTTGAAAACTAGTCAGATAATGTGGAATTCATTGATCCACTTCTGATACATTACAAAGTTCATGGAGGTGGATTAGAATTGTTGATGATTATTGTATTGAACTGTGTGCCATATTCATGCTGTCAGTTTGGAATTTTATTCATTTACATTTAGCAGAGCTTGATTGTCAATTGAAGTTAGTTGCCTAAAACAAGGGAGAATTTTTTAGGATAAAATTCCCCAGCTAAAACTAAGTAAACCATTTATATTTCCTGATAATCAAGATTTTACTTCCATTGACAATGCCAATATTCCATACCACTTCTGAAGTAGATGGATCCTTTTGGAACTCGTATAGCCTGTAAGGATGTGTGGCTTCATGGTGCAGAAAATGAAATCATTGAGCAAAGTTCAAATTCAGGCTCTTTTGTGTTTACAGTAATGCCCTTAATAAAGGCATGAATCCACTTCTTCTGCACCCAGCTATGGGCTAATAACAGGGTAGACTGGCTGCTACCCAAAGCAGGAGAGCTCAGTCTAGGAGAAGGACAATGAGGAATTGTGGCAATTCACAAATGAGAAAGAAAAGGAATCTGCAAAGAATCATGATTATTCCCGTTAACATGGCATTTAAGGAAAAAGGAAAAAAGGAATGTAAAAACTGAAATGGATCTTTTCTACATACAAGTTATCATAGCAAAGCAAATGACAGGACTTTCTTTCTGAGTTAATAATTTGAATTTCGTTACTCATTAAATTATAATACTCAGATTTGTAAAAATCATTTTTAGAAAAACTACTCATTTAGATGTGATTGTCCATAAGTTATTATATAACTTATTGGCACATTAGACTGCACAGCTCTGAATTGACATGCTTTCTTTTCTTAATGAGTTACAAATAACAGGAATTTAAAAAAAAACTTTTGAATTATTATGTACTTTTGTTAAATATATTTAAATAATTCACAGTTAAGAGAACAACAGTTCATTTTTTCTTGTTAAAGATTTCACTTGGTCTTCACCGTAAATGTGTCCATTCATTCCTTGGTAATTTATGTTTACTTGAAAAATATTTGAATATTTCAAATTTATAATGATACCAATTATATATGTTGAACTTTTATTAAGACTTGAATTAATGTACTTGGAATTTATCAAATCTTACTTGAGATAAAATCTAAGTACAGCTATTGCCTCAAAACATTGCACATTTATTAAATCAAAACTTTTGTTTTTGCATTTTAACTATGCAACAGGTTCTTTGTACACTTGAAGGTCTAAGTCCAATACTTTCCACTCATAATGATAACTAGAATACTTTCCTTCAAAATGATAAGTGTTGATTGTAAATGAGCAATCTCACTACACATTTACTAAGGATTATTATTTATGTCAGCCTGCTTTTTTTTTTCTTTTTTTTTTCTTTTTTTTTTCTTTAAACCATCTTACAACAGTGGTTTTACTGTTTCTTCTTACCAGGTGGGTACTGGCTTTTGCCACAAATTGCAAATGCTCAAAATGTTGGGCTCTAGCCAAGTATTACTAGTAATATTCTAAACAAGTATTTACTTGCTTTGTAAACAAGATAGCATTACATTTATGAATATTAACTGCAATATTTTTTTTATTTTTAATGACTTTATATTTTCAATTTTATTACTTTTTTTTGGTATTGCAGTTTACAAATCCTCTCATAATCTTTGTGACAAAATGACACAACTTGTCCCAGTCATATGAGGTTGCTTATCTGTATCATACAAATCAAGTGGAAAATAATTACAGTAATATCAACCAAATTGTTATTTAAAAACAAAATAAACTACAAAAGAAGATGATATTAGTTGGAACAAAAGTTTGTAGTATTTTTCAATAGGTAGCATTTGAACACATGACTGAAATTTATAGCATCTATACATATTCTGAAAGGTGACATTACAATGCAACTTTTGTATGATTTGAGTGGGGATTGTGAATTTTAAATGTTTTGTGTTAAAAGTGAAAAATGAAGAAAAATAACATGCATTTCCATCATTTGATACTCTTTTATTTCTTGAAAGGAAAAAAGGCTACTGACAGCAAAAAAGATGTATGCCATTCATGAAGATGGTGTCATAGCTGAGAGGCTCAGATGTAGAATTTTTTATCTGGAAAATAAAGAATGTTCCAGCAAGCTTGCAGTCATTGAAGAGCTGATTAAAAATAATCCAGGTTAAATGATGTGGGACATCACATATGAACATTGTCAGACATCACTTGGTAACATGAATCACTATGGTTGTGTGCCTTCTGATTTAATGACAAAACAACATTAATGAACCCTATTTTCATCTTCAATTCTCTACACAAACAACAAAAATTTTCCATTTTTGAAAAGGTTGAACACCGGCAAAGAAAAATGTATTGTTTTCAACAATGGGATGCATAAAATGTCCTGGAAATATAAGTAAAAAAAAAAATGAGCATGAATTAACTACTTCAAAAGTCAGTCTGCAGCCAAAGATGTATCTGGTGGGACTGGAAAATATACCTGGTGAAATTTTGTATTACGAGCTCCTTCCACAAAATTAAATGTTGAATTCATACAATGACTGTTCCTAATTGAACTGATTAAAGACAGCAGTTGATAAAAAGAAACTGGAATTGTCCCATCAGAAGGGTGTCATATTCCAGCAGGACAACACCAAACCTTATGTCTCTTTTGAAGACCTAGCAGAAATTGGTAAAGCTTGGTTGGCATATCCTATTTCACATGCCGTATTCACTTGATCTTGCACCTTTGGATAACCACTTATTTTGATCTCTACAAAATTCTCTTAATAGGAAGAACTTCAATTATCTGGAAGGCTGTAAAACCACTTAGACTTATTACATCATCCATAAAGATGCCAACTCCTAGGAAGATGGAATTATGAAATTGCCTTAAAGATGGCAAAAGTTAGTGGAACAAGATGGCACATATGTGGTTGAATAAATATATGCACAATTATCTAAATATTGTCTTTGAAATTAACCTAAAAAAATGCTACAAACTTGTTCCATCCCAATAGTTTAACTGAATGCTGGAAGAAATTCAATATCTATTTCATTTTAATAGATAGCATTTTTTGTGGTAACTCAGTAATTTTAGATACATACATTTAAATGCATAATAAATTAATTTTTCTTAATCTATTTAGAGAACTTTTTTTGTGATCTAAAAACTAAAAAAAATATTTTCTAGATAGTGCATTTTGAATAACAATTTCTTTTCAAATTTTTTTGCTACATTTTATCTTCAGTTATGAGTCATTTTTAATTGAGATGTTATTCCTATTTTATTATTACTTTGTAATGGTCTTCTATGATTTCGATTATTTAACATATAATGAAAAAGTACTTTTTGTGGTTTAGTTTGATTTGGTTTCAGCTTTAGCCTGTTTGATATCTTTTAAATTCATTTAATATAGTGGGAAGAGTAAATCAGTTTTATATTTTTAAATCTTTACCATCAAATATAAATTGTTAGAAATTTTCTACAGAAAATGATGGGAATGTTTATAAATTGGTTGATTTAGTTTATAGTGCTTCAAATGTGTATAAAAATCTGATATGATACCTTTCCAAATATTAATTCATAAGTACATAAATGATGTGTGTGTTCTGTGGCATATTTTATGTTTAGAAAAACTATTACTTTCATGTTGACCAGATAAAATGCATATATTAAGATGAAAGTAACTGTCTCAGGCAGTAAATATTGTTTTAATTTTAGTATTGTTAAATACAGGATTTTGCACATGTCTGTGTATGCATGATAGGTAAAAGAGTAACCCATTCTTAGAATTTTGTTCTTTGTCAAAATAACACTTCATGTTGGCAAGTTCAATTAATAAAAACCTGATTAATACATATTTCTTTTATTTAAATATGTACTATATCATTATATTAGTGCAATGATTTTAAGGTTATGAGGAATCAGTAAGCTTACCAAATATAAGATCTTATAATATTTCTTCTAATTATTTAATAGTTATGTTTTATAAAAATTAGAATATTTTAACCAGATTAATTTTTTACAATCTCTCCTCAATTTTCAACAGTGTTTTTTTATGTACTCAGATTAGTTTTATTGTCATCCATTGTTCTATGTATTCACTAAGCTGAAATATCTATTTCTGCTTTGATTGTGTTGGGATTATTTTGTGAGAAATCATTCTATGATTTTACTTGTTCTGCTATCTACATGTATATAAAGACTGATCACAATGTGCAATTAAATGCATCCTGAAAAGCATGCTTCACTTATTTTAGACAGACTTCTGTCTTGTGTCAATTCAAAATATGTCAGGTGTACACAGACTTTGATTTAAGATCATAACTTCTAAAAATAGAATACTGACAATCTAGAAAAATGGAAGTATCTCACTCTGTGGTCATTTCTTGTCAATTCAAGCAAAGTAAAAAATATGTAAATTTAATGTCCAAAAAGAGATTTTATTTATTTTAATATATGTTGTAGATCTTATAGTCATTAGAAAATCCTGAAAATTAAGTGAAAATTCCTAATCACTCTCAAGATATCACAAGTTTAAATTTTGCTGAATATCAACAGAAATTTCCATTTTCAGACTCGACAATTTCACAAAAATCCTTGTATCTTCTGATCCCCTGGCCAAAAGTTAATGAAAAATTGAGAAATACCATCTCCAGCCGCTAAAAGTAGCAAAAAGTTGCACATTTGAACACTAGAGTATTTGGGAAATAAATCCTAATAAGTTTCATTAAATGTCCTTCAAGGCTACCAATTCTAGACCTATTAATAGTTTTTTCTCAAATATTCTGATTCATGGTAATTTTGAAAATTATGATCTTCTAATATTGACTCATTCTGCTAAAGATGATGAAGTCCATGGGTAACAAAACATTGGGAAAACATTACATAGTATTTTGGGAAATTTATTCCCTAAGTTTTAACAGCTGTATCTTTTTATTTCAGTTTTTATGAATTTTTGAATAGGCATTGCAAGAAAAAAAAAAACAAATTATCATTAGCATCCAACACATCTAATTACCTTACAGACTTTGCTAAAATAAAAAAAATTAAAAATGCAAATTTAGTCCAACTCTTCTCTGAAAGCAAAAATTCTCATATTATATCAACATTTCCCTCATCAAGATTTTTAAAAGCTTAGAAAGAAAGAAAAACAAAGATCTAAATTTATAATTATTATTTTTTAATCAGAGTGTAAGATAAATCATTTGAAATAAAAAATAAAAGCTATTTTAAATAGCTTTATATTTATCAGTAGTCTAATTGTAACAGTATAGACTGTCAATGTAACATCAAATTGTAAAATTGGCAAAATAAATTTTGAATTTAGTTTGTAGATAAAACTATGAATCATTCGTTCTCTTAGTCCATTTTCATATTCATCATTTTGAAGGACACCTGCATCCTGAAGTTGTAGCTGAAATTGAAAGATTGCACAGTATGGTATCATAAGAAACCCAGCATATCTCCTCATGGCCAGGAAAAAGAATTTGCTGGTCCATGAGGATATAGAAACTATATTTATAAATCACTTTATATAGTGTTAATGTCAAGAACTAGACCAACACACCAAAAGCTATCATAAATGCACTCTATATACTTCCATTGTTTTAATAAAAGTTTCTGGGTATGAAGATGCTACCTGACATGAAATATTAAATTTCTTTGTGGTTTGATCATGACTAAATCTTTTGTAGATTATAGTAGTGCCATCTCCACGAATAAGGTGGTGAAAAGACCTTATTCCAGGGACTGTGTGTCCATCAGCAAATCTAGAGGACATTTTTTTTTTTTTTTTGTGGCTTTTAATTCTTTAATAGATAGCAAAAAATAGATGATGATATTTGTTTTCTTAACAGAAATGAAACAAGTCCTCAACAGTAGGATTTGATTTTTTGTGGTTTGCTTGAAGTTTTCATTTGCACTAAGTCATTTCATAGTGTCACCAATGCCATTACATTTAGACTTTCCATGACTTTTTGCGAAAAAGCTCCATTCAGCATCCAGGCTAAAATCATTTTTACGGAAAGAAATTCAGGAAATTTTATAGTTTTTGTACTGGCCTGAACACCCATCAGGAAAATATATCACAGACTTAACTTTTGGAAGATATTCTTTAATATAGGATATTATAAATTTTTAAACACAATAAAGAAATGCCACATCATGATCCAGATATTCTGATAAAATATAAAAAGACTAACTCACCAGTCCTGAAGTAGATGTGTCATTTTCTGCAAAGTCAACAACGATAACGCACTGTGTCTCTCTAAGGGTTTCCTTTAACTGTTTAAGGTATTCATTCTGTGCTTTAGAAATAAAAGAATATTTAGTAAGGTCATGGATTTTACTCTTTAGTAACACTTTAAAATCCTTCCTGGACATCAAATGAGTGACAGGTTTTGCACAATCTGTTGATTCCCACTGTCTGAAGTTGATTTCTTCCTAGTCATCAAACTCTTTCAATTGGTATTTTAAATGGGCTGTGAAAGCTTCAATTCTGGGGCAATTACTGCATCTATTCAGCATACATTTGGCATTTTTTGTACTAGAAACAAGTAAGTCTTTATATATCTCATCCCACTTGATTACATCAAATAAAAGCTTTGCAGACATTATGAGTTCCAGATGCATCAGCCAAAACACATCACTTTGTTCGCAAAATACAGAATTTAGAAAATTTGATTTGGTGATCAGGATGATGTAATTTGAACTATTTATGGAGTTCTTTAAAAGTATCAATATTTTTTGTTTATCAATATTTCAATGAACACTCATAGTCTTTTTTGCCTGGTATAAGTCATGAAAACTGATCATCTTCATAAAAGTTTTTCATAGCAATAATGGTTTTTTCAGGTAGGACATCACCTAATTTTGCTGAAGGTAAAGCTGAGATGACCCCTTCATTTCTTAATGCACAAGCTTGCCTGACTAAATAATTAAACTTTAAAATATTTAGCTTTTTTTTCTTTTGACAAAGTCTCTTTCATTGCTCTGGTCAGAGTATCAAAGTCTTTCACAGCATTACTTGCTTTTAGAGATTTTTGTTCTTGATGATGAAAAAGGAGGACTGTAGGCATCTGCGATTTTTGTTTCAAATTTTCCATAAACTTTTCCAGTTTCTTTTTTGCCTTGTTTTTTGATGGTAAGGTGGAACACTCTGTAACTTTAAAGGTGACTTGTCTAATTATACAAATATAGTATCAAGTGTTCTCTTTTTTGTGAAGGAGTTAATTTGTCATTTAATTCTTATACAAGGTTACTCTCCATTGATGGATCAGAAGTTTCTTCTGAAGATCCCACATCATTGGCTTGATATCATTTGCTGCATAATTTCAATCCAGCCATTAAAGTTAAACTATTAGCTTCAAGCTTTTGTGCAAGTGCCAAAAAAACATGGAGAACACCTAAACAATAAAAAAAATTTTCCAAAATATGATGCTTTATTTTCTTTTTTGTTTTTTTTTTCAAATCGGAAAACATCTTTTTTTTAGGAACATTTATAAAAAATACTCACATGATTTCCTTGAACTAAAATAACAAAAACATTTTATTTCTTTTTTTTGTTGCATTAAGTTTAGGAAATGTAATGTCATACTGATGTAATGGAATAACCTGTCACCCCCATGAGTGACTACACTATAGGTAGTAACTACCTATAAGTATTGGTAAGTCAACAGACTACAGAGTCTAGCTGGGAACTGTTGAGTACAACTCGGACTTACGTGAGAACTACCAACCTACTAGCAGTAGCACTCACTACTGAATTGACTTGTGATGACCTTGTGCATAACTGTTGACTTTATTCTTATTGTACTGGTTTTTACAATAAACCTTTACTTATTTTATCCACCGTGTTTTTCAAGTATATATTCCTATTAGCATGGAATATAACACATACATATTTGATCCATTTTGCTTTGCCACAAGCTAAGCATTATCATTTGATAATATTATTTGTCAAAATCAGACATAATCATTCTAAAAAAATATTTCTGACACAAATAAGTCCATGCATTCCAAGTCATTTATCTCAACTTTGACCAACTAGACAAATCAACAATATAAAATAACTAACTCAGACTTTCAAAGAGACACTAACAAATAACTATAGAGAAACACTAAGCTACACAGACAAAATTAACTGTAGAAACATCCATAATTATCTGTTTTAGTATAAAGGGTTTTTTTTTTTCATTAATTATTTCTATTTTAAAAAATAAATTTGACATGTCAAATGGCATATGACTCCAAATATTAAAAAGTGTAATCAACAAGAAAAAAAATAATCACCTTTTGTTTTTCTTTTGTGATAAGCAAATGGGTTGCAGCAGTTTATAGCAGTTTTCTTGAACTTCTTTATTTAGTATTTACAGTGGTGGTCACATAGATTTTTATATAAGAACTTGCCAAAAGAAATTTCTCTGGGCTGAATTATAGAGCCTGGACTAATTCAAGTCTTATGTTTATTTCTGATTCATTAAATGTAAATTATATCACCTTTCCTTTAAAATATGTTTACTTTGTTTTAATTGATAAATTATACTTACCTTTCAAGTTTTTAGAAATTTTAGAGAAATTTGCAAAGAAGTTCAGTGCTTGAAAATTCTGAAAAATTCAGCTTTTTTATTCCAGATCTTCAGTATAGATATGACTGATTCATGCGACATTGGAATTTTTTGTGGTAGCAGAGATTTATGTTCAAAGTCTGTAAGGTAATTAGATGTGTTGGATGCTAATGATAATTTATGTTTTTTTGTTTTTTTTTTTTTTGCAATGCCTATTCAAAAATTCATAAAAACTGAAATAAAAAGATACAGCTGTTAAAACTTAGGGAATAAATTTCCCAAAATACTATGTAATGTTTTCCCAATGTTTTGTTACCCATGGACTTCATCTTTAGCAGAATGAGTCAATATTAGAAGATCATAATTTTCAAAATTACCATGAATCAGAATATTTGAGAAAAAACTATTAATAGGTCTAGAATTGAAGGACATTTAATGAAACTTATTTGGATTTATTTCCCAAATACTCTAATTTTCAAATCTTGTGCGACATTTTGCTACTTTTAGCGGCTGGAGATGATATTTCTCAATTTTTCCATGTCGCTGCTTTAAAAGTTTCATTTTTTCACCAGCAAACTGCTAATATCTACTTTTTGGTTATTCCCTATAAGATTCGAAATTATATTTGGATTCCTTGACTAAAAGTCTATAAGGGTATTAAATTTCTGGTCAGTAGATCAGAATATACAAAGATTTTTGTGAAATCGCTGAGTTTGAAAATGGAAATGTCTGTCGATGGAAAATACTGATTCAGCAAAATTTAAACTTGTGATATCTTGAGAATGATTAGGAATTTTCACTTACAATTTTCAGGATTTTCTAATGACTATAAGATTTACAACATATATCAAAATGAAAAATTCTATCTGGGGGGGGGGGATTATGTTAATTGGTTGAATTGACATGGAATGACCCTCTGGTTTGAAATCGGTTTCTTTATAGCCATCTTAACTTTCTGTTCATGTTTACACTGGTTTTAGGTTAACAGGTTCATATTGAGAACTTTGTTCAAATTATACTTTTCAATTATATATGCATATAAAAGCTGAATGTACTCAATATTTTAAAAGATTTTACAGCTCATCTTTTTTTTTTTAATTTACATTTTCTGTGTTTAATTTATGTGTTTAATTTATTATTTTACTTAAAATAAATTGACATCTACAAAAAGGTATATTTTTTTTTTTTTTTTTTTTTTTTTACATGCAAATAATATGTAATAAACATCCATCTATTGTAATAATTTTCAGTCTTTTTGTACCTATGTCTGCCCCAAGCTAGTACTGCTGTTATTATTAATTTTCATTCTGGATTCAAATTGCTCTAAATGAAATAAATAGCATCTACTATATAATGAGTAGATATTAACTACACTGGTGTTTTGTATGTCAAGAGTCAGTAATCCTTGAATGCTTTTCAGTATATTTAGAATTTTTCAACTGAAATCCTTTCACCTTATAATCCAAGTAAGGCCTCAAGCTACCCAAGTTTTATTCTCAGTGTATAATATATACAAATTTCTATTTTTAGATTGATTTCTAATACTTTGGTTTATATCCTAGGATTGTTGAATTTATAAAGAAATGAATTATGGGCAAACTGTCATTGGAAACAGCCTTGTTAAAAATTTTATCATTGACCATATAAGATTCATAAATCATAAAGAACTATACAACTGTAAGAATTAAAAAAATATATTGAAAGAATCACATTTTTTTTTTATTTAGCTGCTGAGATAGGTCTTAAGTTTGTGATTGTCAGCATTTGGCACAATAAATAATATTTGAGTTAGGAAGAATTGACCCTAATGAGAGTAAAAGTTTAAACAGTAAAAATAAAACAAGTAAACATTTTGAACTCTATTTTAAGTAGAATGCAAACATCTTTATTTTATGGAAATCAATCCAAAATCTGGCAAAATAAATTTAATCATTTTTTCTCATTCTTTGTATCCTATTTTATTTGCTTCTTGAAATACTTATATCAATCACTTCTTTCAAATGTGTCCATTGCTTTCTACATATAAGCAATTTAAAAAAAGTGATTCCAGAGAAAGTACATATAGTCTTGAACAGTGAATAACAGAATTGAAAATCCATCTTGAAGTATTTCAAAATACAATTTACATCATATTTAAAACAACCAAATTTATCTGCTTTCAGTAGACCAACACTATACTATTTGAAATAATTAAAAAAAAAATTAGAATGGACTTAGAAAGGTTATAATGAAAATTATTGAAACCAATTTAGTATCTTAAGTAATAAACAGCTAGAAACACAAGTATTTATTTGTATTGCATTATATAGATGAGATTTTGATAAAAGATATCAACATGTAAAATAGAAGTATAAGCATTGAATTTAATTCCCTATCTGCTGCTAATCAGCTGCACTAGCAACATAAACATCACTCATATCTTTTAGAGTCTGTTCAAGAATGAGAGTTACTTACATCTTTAATAAAAAAATATATATATTTTTACACATGGTGGATAGTAAAACATGAAAGATTGAAATAGTTTCATTTTGAGTCTATAAGTGAAAACTTTAATAGTGATGCTGTCAATGAATTTTGTATTTGACAAAATAACAAAATGTTTTACATTATAGGAATTCATTCTATGACATCCCTTCACATAGAATATATCATATTAGTTTGATTTATTTTTTTTCTCTTCAGTCAGAACAATTCTTCCAAACCATTAACATATTTTTAACTCGAAATATAGTATAATTCACATTTAACAATAATACAAAACAAATTTGCAATTTTTTTTTTTTTTTTTCAAATACATTTATAAGTGCATGACTAGTCTTTCACTGCTACTTTTTCTGCATTTGCTGTCCATTATCTTAGTTAATGCTTCCATTAGAAAACTCTTATAGATGGGAACTTGTAAAATTCACTTTTTCTACATTTTTAATAATTACTGTTTCAGTATAACACAACCTAGTTCTTCAAATATACAAGTATCAGGAATAAAACTGTTTATGTGTGTTGCTTTTTTTTCTCCGTGGGTTTATATTAATAATTGACTTAATTTCACATGATAACTCTGTATAGCTGTTTTGTTTCCTAAAATTTTTACATAAATGTCATATTATTACACACTGTTGTAAAGTCGTATGTCATAGTGGTTGATACTCAAGTAGTTACACAAACTTAATATGAGCTACTATGAAATCTGACTTTACAACAATAGATTTAGAAGGCATGTTTTTGATAAAATCCAAATATTTAAAAACTACTTGTAAACTTGATATTAATGTGAATGAAAGAGCTTGTTTATAGTCTCTCCTAGACAAGAACAGGAAGTTGTCTATATTAGACCACCACTACACATACTTAGTCTGATTTCACAAAATTAAACTACATTGTATTGATATTTTTATTCCTTCAGACTCTTTAAATTTATTCTGCGAAAACAACGTGAGGGTCTCTAAATGAAACCCAACAGTCATATTTGCCCTTGTGGGGAATTTTAAGATATATCAAATAAAGTTATCTCCCTTCAATTGTGTCCACAGTCTTGAAGAAAAGTTTTTTCTTAAAAAAAACAAGAATCAACAAGCCAAAAGTCAATACCTCTGTCAAGGATAGTACTGACTTCATATAATACTACTTTTATTTATTTATTTTTCAGCCCTTTTATGTGAAATAGTTTGATACTGGTTGAATATTTAATTACTTCCAAGTTCTCAAAATTCAAATTTACAAAAGATTGTCTCTCACATGAATATCTACATACTGTTTTTTGACACTTGGTTAATCCAATGGCTTTCTAATTTACATGATAAACTTAATATCTAGATTTTGTAGTCTAGATGGTGTATCCAGATTGGCTCGACAACCAAATATTTTATACTGTTCATAATTTCTTCCTTATAATCTTAACCTTTGTTTTTAATTTTATTTCATCCTTTTGCTATGGAATTCTAAAACATTAATAAAATATCAAGATTAAAAACTTGTTTTTTTTTTTTATACAAATCTCATTATTTTAATTCAATATATTAGAAAAAAAATTATAATGCCATTTAAATAAGTAAAATTACCTCCCTCGGTTTCTTTGGAGATAAGTATTTTTTTCTCAAAGTTTGTTCGTGTTCACTCTCAGAATCACTGGGTTTTATGTCTATTGAAGAAAATTATGATGGAAATTTAATACTTATTGGTTGCTTAATTATACTACCTCTCCTAAATGAGAGCTTTTGTTTTTAAGTGTCAAAAATATATGTGTTAAGGTTGAAATTAAACCTAACTTGGGATGAGGTAAGCTTATCTGTTACTCTTAACCTTCTTAAAAACATCAGAAAAATATATCAGTGTCTAATGTTGCACTGTTTATGCACTTGTCTTCATAACTGTAAGTATGTGTAATTTCTTGGTCTCTTGTAAAAGTTAACCACACTTATCAAAACCTTTGTCCGAATCCCTGCAAATGTTCTATTGTATTTAGATGTTTGTCGTCATTTGTCTTCCTCTATATTTCATTGATGATGGTCAAAAAAAGAAAAAATTCTCACAAGGAAAAAGTAAATAAATTTTTGAAAAATATTAATTAAATTGTTTTTCTTTTTGTTTTGCTTCCATTTTAGTTCACTATTTTAATCATAAATTTTAAATTTTTGTATTTTAGTCTTAAACATTCTTCATGCCATATTTAATAAGTAGAAAGAGTTGATAATCAGTTGCAAATCTCTTGATATATTTCTAGTATGATTTATACAGTCCAAATAAGAAAATGTTTAATTTATGGAATGTTAATAGCCATTGCTATTACTTATAAAGAAAATTAAAATTACTTTTGAAAATTTTACATATATATGATTCATCATAATATCAAATTTTCATCATTCCATACTGAGCATTTTGTTTAGTGACCATCATAAATGAACAATTTTGTTTGTAATTTGTATTCATGTATTATTTTTTAGTTTGTATATGGCAAGGGAATTATGATAGCATTTAATAGTAGTTTTAGTAGTAGAGATAATTCTAATGAAAATCTAACAATTATCATCTATCATTTTCCCGCCTTGCCAAACTTTTTTTAAAAAGTAAATGGTAGCATTTTCTAATCTTTCATTGCAGTATCTGTTTTTCTTCCTTTTTTCTGATATATTCATTTGTTTGATATTTGATGTTTGTTTTGAAATATTCCACTTCCTGCCATTTTTGTTTATCCCCGATACACAATTTATTTTTTTCTATCTATAAGCCAATATAGTGATGGCTTTATATGTCCTTACCTTTTTTCTTCTTTAAAGGTGATTGTGTCTTTGCTAGTTTTCTCTAGAGGAAGAATCATACCTCCATACTGATTGTCTGTCATGTTACTCAGTTAATTTACATTGATATTTGGTTTAAATTGTTACTCAGCCAGTAATCTTAAATGTAATATAATTCCAAATGAGTTGTTCATCAATTTGATAGGTTTATAAACTATAACCTATTTTAAAAAGCACTTACTTAATCCTGTTTTGTAAGCTCATTTCATTTTTGACAATTTTTTTTGTATATATATTTAAATGTATAACATGCATTGCATTGTAAATCTTTAAAAAGCTGAATGATTTTTTTTCATTCTGAAAGGTCTCTTTTTGGCTGAGCCATTTTTCTGTGTTGCTTGCTACTGGCTGCAACATTTGATTTGTTTTGCTCTTTTTTAACTTACTCCTCTGCCTTTCAGATGTGTTTTCTCTCTTGTAATCATATAATTCTATGATGATATCTTTTGGTAACAATTTCATACTAGTTAGTTAAAGGTTTAAACTCAAATATTGTATATAATTTTGTAATTTGTGGCTTCTCCCCTTTTACTGACATTAAAAGCAATTCAGTGTTAGACCATCTTCAGAATTATATTTATATTTCAGTTTTCTTTTCAATATTTATACTTAATTTTGAAGTACTAGAGATGTTTGTTATAAAAATTACAAACTTTTTCAACATTTGTCTATAGGATATTGTATATCTGAGGATGGCCTATCATGAATGAGATGAAATTTTACAAACAAAAAAAATGAATTCACTTGAGAGCACTAGTAAAAAAAATAATTATATATAATATTTAAACAATATTTTTTTCTTTCAAAAGATGTTTATGTATAGTTTTAATATACCATTTGTCAACTTATTTTCCATTTAAATTGAACATCACTTAAATATAGCAATGTGTCATGATTTATTTGTACCAACATTGTGTCTTTTATGGTTGTAATGCTAAAACTAAAAATTGTTTCAAAGAAACATTTTGAATCTTCAATCAGTTCATTAATTCATGTATAATAAAATAAGTGTACAGTTTAAGACTGATATTAATACATTCAGAGAAATAATTAATTTTGTCTAAACCAGAAAAAATATATAGTCTAAACAGTGTTAAAATGCTACACAAGAAAACTTGTAATTTTTCCCAAATATCAAACTAACAGTGAGGTATCAAACTTCATTAATAATATTTATTAAAATTTTAAGCTTTTTTTTTCCCTAGACTCCAGATAGAAAAATACTTGTCTTGGAATACCTCTTTTCCACAATATGAATGATACTTAAGGTTTTTTTTTTTTTTTTTTTTTCAAATCCTACACTGATTTCCACTAGCAGGACTTTATATATAACTATACTTTTGTCTTTCATTCTACACAGGTCATGAAGGTATTTATAATTCCTCATTTACATACCTGTGAAGTGTTCTTGTCCAGCAAAGCACTGATCTGTCAATGTGAAATGTTTTGGCCCTTGTAGATAAAATTTTTGCCTCTAACTTCTTTTTTTTAATTTTCACTACTTTATTTTTCTTGTAAAAGTGTCTATATGCACTTCACCAAATTTGCAATTTTAAATTTTTTTACCTTTTATTCTACTTTTCCTAATCAATTCTTATTCTTCAATATTTTTATTATTTAATAATGCACATCACAATGTTTGCTAATGCTACTTTTTATCTCATTTTTCTTACTGCCAAATTGTTACTTACTTTAACATATACATATTTGCATCATAAATTTTTCTGTCACATTTAGAACTTCTGTTTACATATCTAGTTTTAGTTTAATCTGTATGCAAACTATCCAGCTTACTTCACATCAGGCAATTTTACATTAATAATAATATAATACATAAATGCAGTCAGTCAACCACAGTTGAGATTATAGAGTAATTGTGAATGACATGAACTTATTGGATAACTGCATAGTATGTGCTATGCCAGAGCTGCATACTACATTATATTGAGATTTAATTTTTCTTAAAATGAAAAATTTTATGTTCCACACCTACTTTTTTGTTTTAAACAAAATATAAGAAAAATTACAAATTAGGCAATTTTATTATTATTTAACAAAAATGCTTGTACTTAAGAATACTTAATGTTTTCCTCAAGCTATTTAACATCTGGAATATAACACAGCATTTTGCTTTCACTTTCATATTCTAGAAAATTAATCCTATTAGTTTGATTGATTATTCAACTTAAATATTGAATCTCTTAGTTGCCATGTATTTTCAATGTGCCGTTATTGGCACTATATGTAGTTTTATGAATATCTATATTCTCTTTTTATTACAAAAGACAAAGTTCTTTACTTTATCAACAGCAATATTTTAATATTTGGGATTTTATCTATAAAGAGAATAAAAATCAAAACAAATATGAGTTTGAGAAAAAATGTTTAATCCAATTGATAAACAAATAGCTTTGATTTATGCTTAGTCATCAAAATTTCAACTCAGACTAAAATTATTAAATCAAAGGTTAATTTAGAAGTTGAAAGCATAAATTTCCTTGATACATTTCTGAAAAATTTCTTTAAGATGACAGGATTTACTAAGATAGAAAAAATTCTACACAGAAGCATTTTGATTTGGGCTATCATGTTCAAGGACAAAATATAGAGGCATATGTACAAAAAGTAAAAGAAATAAGAGTCAAATAAAGTTTCAGAAAAATTTCAATTTGATAAAATAAAACTTCCTGAAACATTGCTCAGTAATCAACATTTAAGAAACAAAAATGTAAATATTTTAATGTTCTTCCTAAAAACAATATCTTTAATGATTACAAGATTTTAACATGCTCTGAATTTTTTAAATTGGAAGATATTCATTGCTTTATAGTTTTTGAGTTAATTCTATTTTTGATTTAATGGGATAGTAGTTAACCAACTGCCTGTGATCAATCTCATTTTTACCTCGTTTTCAAGTGGATAAGGTGAGGAGGCAGTCTTTCTGCATGTTAACTAAAGGGAGGTAACCAGGGAAATTTATCCTGATTCCATATGTCTAAAACAGCACTTTATTTACACCACTTGTTTATATATAATATTAAGCAATGGCTCTAAAGAAAAATATATAAATAAAGCTTTCTCTATCTTACTAAGCAGAATATAACTTCTACATGGAAAATATCTATTAGATAATATTTATGAATGGATATGAAATATTTTTTTATCTAAAAGGGAAATTGTGATATAGCTATCCATTCAACAGTTTAAAAGCTCCAGTGGAAAAAATAAATGACTCTACATGTTTTTGTCCAATTGCAATTTTTACAAAATCAATTAGAAATTCTTAAAGTAAAACTAAAAGAATAAGTTTTATTTTCAAATATTCTAATAAAGGTGAACATATTTCTTCATTTTAAAACAATTTGAATGTGAAAGAAATATTTATGATGCATATGCAAGCAATATTATTTTTTTAATTTTACTTATAGCTATAAGTAACTCTAATGTAGCCATGGCATGATTTTCTTTCTTCAATTTAAGATGAATGAACTTTTGTCTTTGTGTGAGAGTGTAGATTAGTAGCATGATAACTTTTTATCTTCTATACAAATTATTTTATAAATGATTTCTTTAAAAATAGATTTTCTACTTATAGCATGCACTGCTCAAATTATTTTAGGCTGTTCACTTTTTGTTTATAGCAAGCTAAATTAATTTTATGCTACAGCCATGTTCCAGTTAGATTTCTTGTAATTATTAAGTTGACTATCAAAAACTTTTTAAAAAAATATCCTCGAGATGGGCGTTAGTGTAAGTATATCAGATTTAATCTTTTCCATAAAAATTGCCTCTTTATATATATCCTTATTTTCATATCTTTTTCTAGATAGATTTTTTTTCCAAAGAAAAATATGTGCATGCAGATTTTTTCACACTTTCTAAATGAAATTTTGAAAGGAGCAAAATGTCCCCTCACTGTTCCACATTATTTTTATAAACACAATTTTTGCACCAGTCACTCACAGTTTTTAGTTTGTTTTTTATTAATTAATCAAAATCATAAATGAACATGTATTTGTTATTTTTGTCATCTATTGACATTTTAACTGATTTTCCATTTGCTTAAAAACAGTGTAAAATTTAAAAAAATAAGTATTTTTCCTAATTTATGCAGATTATTATTTTAGGAACATGTGTATCATCCATAAGAAATACATGCTTACTAAACTTCATAATATATATATATATATATATATATATATATATATATATATTATGTTCATGTTAAAGAAAAGCAAATGCTATGCTTAATAAGACACAAAAATGAAGGATCAGTCTTTGAATTAGTTTATTAAAGTTTCTGAGAAACTTAAGATGGCAAACATTGAATATGAATCTTGTTAATTTCACTTAAATGCATGATTTCTGAAATAAGTATGTAATTTTTTCATACCAAATATATTAATAAAATTATAGACTGAAATATTCAATAAGATAAAAATTAGCTCATTATACATCATAATTTGTTCAATTGACCAAACCTTATGATGGTCAATTATATTTTAACTTTCCTATTATCAAGATAACTAGTTGTATTTTTATATAATGCTTTAGTATAAACATTAAATAAGAATTTGTTGCATAATAAAGATAAATATATCCTGAAAAACAAGATAAAATATTTTTTCCAGTTTAGAATAACAGCTATCCTTACTGTTAAAATCTAAGCTTTGAGATTGCTCATCATGTCAAATTAACAGATCTAATCATGAATAAGTCAACACTAAAGGAAAACATTTTGTATCAAAATTAAAAACTTGTTAGACAAATATTTTAAAGGTTAAATCATATATGGTATTTTACTAGAGAGATTTCAAATAATAGTTTTACTTTTATTTTCTACAAATTTGATCTTTTATTGAATAAAGCAGGATAATGTGCCATCATTAAACATTGTTTTACATACTGCTTATTTGTGCTGTTTAAGAATATCTTATTTTTTTATTAAAGTATATATGATAAACAATGTTCAAAGTCTATGATGTCACCAGTCTTTTACCAAGAGCTCTGACTGAGGTGCTCTAAGAATTTCACAAAGTTAGAGTCCATGTTATGTGTAATGACCACCTCTAAATCAAACTCTAAATAAAAATACCATCATTGATCTTAATTTTTTACATTGCTGATACATATATTTTTATAATCAGTTATTTTCAGTTCATAATTTTCTCATAGATGAATTATTCCTTCACATGACTATTACATAACATCAGTTTTTAGTTCCTACATTCTTCTCCAATATTGTTTCTATGAAATATTGAACATTTTACATGTATGAGATCATATTTATGCTTTTTAAGTTTTATTAAATCCATCTTACTTTTGCCAAGTGTTAGGCAACTAATTATGCCTTGAAATTCTTCTCCTTTAATTGTATGTTAATGTAATAAGTCTTCAGAAACTTACAGGGACCAAATAAAATGGCTCTTTGACAAATTCTTCTGCTTTGTGTCCTTTATATCTAAAAACTAAAATTAATATTTATTCAAATATATTTGACTATTATATCCTCTTGAAAATAAACTTATCTTGAGAAAGGGTGCTATATTATACAAAAGGGTGCTTGAAGAAATAGTATCTTCACTTCAGCCTCTTTCTTGAATTTAATGCAATGTATGCTTTTTTTATTCCAGGGAAATACATTAAAAAAGCTAAAATATTTTTATTTGAATTTAAGGCTAAAATAATTTCCATTTTAAGTTCTAGAGATTCAAGAGGTTGAAATAGCTCTTATCTAAGCAAATTGAATTTTGTGTGTGTTTTATAAAATGCATTGTTTCAAATATTTTTCATAAATTTTTCTGATGCTGGTAAAAGTACATTTACAATCCCCACACACAATGAAAACAATTTTAAAAACAATAGTACACATAAATAATGCTCAATGAACCAAATATTTTATTATTGAATTTCAAGCAGTTAAGTTTTATTGATTCTTAATTTTATCATCTCAGTTAAACTATTTTTGACTACAGATGTTTCAATGAAAATGATTCAAATTATGACAATGATTTGTACACATTACTGTATACTTTTATGCATCTAATTCACATAAGTAAGCATTCTGGCAAAGTGAAATAATTTCATTACTTTGTAATCAGAGTGCAAAATTCATGATACATATTAAAATATTCCTGCAACAAGTTTGAACAAAAGGTATTTTAGAAATATAAAAAAAAAATAAATTGACAAAATATTTGTATTGAGTTATATACACACTACCAGCATTGACAAAAGGATAAAGCAGTTCTTGTGTGACTGATTGGTTTGTCCACTGTTTTTAGCCTTGCTTATATTGAATGTGTAAAAAAATATATCATTAAAGTTATGACAGTAATTTCTAATATATTCTATATGAGATGCTGAAAAGTTTTGGCTCAATTCATTTTCCAAAATCTGAATAAATGACCAAACATAAATTTGTTTTATTTCTAAGGGCTTCTTGGTCAGTTCAAGAACATTTTGGCACTCTCTTGTATTTTGGTTTTAAGACAGAATGATACTTTCAACTTAAGTGGAAAACCAAAAGAAATAGATATGCTATTACTTGTATATGAAGCAACAAATATTGTTAATTCAAATTATTACCTCTTCAGAAGATTATTAATGTTTCTTTATAAAATATCTGTAAATTTCCATTTATATTTGCTCTGACTTTTGAACAGTAACACAAATTAATAAACTAACACTTCTTTGTCATAGACTTTTATATTTTTTCAACAAATTATACAGCACTTATTTGGATTAACTATGTTACTTAGAACGATTACTTCACTACTTATTTCATAATTTATCTAAAAATGTAAATTGATGAGTATGTTACTTAGTTGTTTTGACTTCATAAAAGTGGGTTGAAAACATTTAATCAAATGTCAAAACCTGAAAATAATACAAATTTATTATTATTTATTATGTCTTTAAATTACATTTAATTTAAGTTTATTATAAGCAAATACAAATTATTTATAAAAATTATACAATTTAGTTGACTATGAGTTCTGCAACACTTCCATTGAAATTTTTCCCTTAAATTTCCATAGTTTTTGTGGCCCTCATGAACATTTCTTTTTTACTGATGAATATTCATCTGAAGATGACATTGAATAATTCAATTAAGAAAAATTTGTTTTTTTTTTTTCTTTTTTTTCATCTACAAAAATGAAAAAGTGAAAAGTTTTTATTAAAGATATCCTCAATTGATAAGATTGCCAGTAATAGTTGGCAATAATATAAATGACAGACAGGCCTCAAACAAATTCATCATCTGGATAATAGAGCATATGCTTTTAAGCACTTTGAGAAAACATTGCTTGTTTTATATAGATGAACCGTTTATATGTATATCTTGGAAACTCTGAAAGAACAAATCAGCAAGATTAATCAATTTTAATCACAATAAACGATTTATCTCCCTTAGGGCTCTTAATTTATTTCAGCTGCTGGAATACCTAACTTCCAATATAGATATTATTTCCATAGTTACTTCCTGATTTATTTGATGCTATTAGATCATTGTCAATAGATGTGCCTTTGATAAAGGACCTCTTATCCTGTGTCTTTTCTGTATTAAAATTTTATGCTTATTCTTCCAAAATTAGTTTTTTTTTAATTTGCATATTTTGTAACTATTTTTTTTTCTTTCATTAAAATAATTCACTTTAAGATATTCAATATTTCAGGTAGCATAGGAAATATATAAAGATCTTAAAGCACTATATTTATCAACTAAATTAATGCAATTGTTCAGTCAATCATTTACGTGCCACACGTGATACATGCTTGGGCAATCATGTATCTTTCCCACAGTAGCTTGCTATTTCTTTCTGCAGTAGACTGGTTGCCAACTAAGGCTAAAGAACCCAGTTGTCCTGCTATTTAACTCATAGCTAGGAATTGTTCAATATATAGGCTTAATCCATTAACAACTTTAAAATTGTACATTTAAGTTTTTAGTATTTGTCCCTGTTTTTTCAGAGTTTATTGATACGCTAACAAAGTTTGTAAATACTTTAAGCCTGAAAATGAGTCTTTTTTCTTCTTTTTTTTTTAATTAATATTGGGAAAAGAAAAGTTTCTTATAAAATAAAACTATTGATTAGGAATCAGATGTGAAAAACTAAAGACTAGATATGTTTGTTTCTATTATCTTGAAATATTAAAGCAACCTGAAAAACTCATTCACTTGTTGCCATACTATCTGATGTAAGATTGCAAGATGTTCTTGCTGTTACTAATAGCAATAATTAAAGTTAAAAGCTCTAAAAATGCTAAAATAAAATCCCTAATTTCATTAATTCGGAGGTGTATTTCTTATATGTTCTCTAGTTCCACTTGGAATGTTGAAAGTATGTATCCCAAAATATATTCATTAAACATGTTTTTAAATAATTTGACAAAATCTATAGTCTATATACTTGAAGACTGTTAAGAGACTTTTTTTTTTTTTTCAGCAATATCTATATATTTTTTTCTTGTTAGCTGTCATCTTTAAAGAGATTTTCTTTTTGTTTTCTTTTGGAAATATTAAAACTTATGAAAATCATGCCGGGATTCATCTGATATCAATATTGATGCTAAAACAAGTACAGTTTCTCACAATTGTGTGATTGAGTTTATTATGCATACTGTATTTGCCAACCTGTAATTTTCTACTTTTTTGGCAGTGGGGGGGATGTTAAATATTCATATATTGTTCTGCATCCAAGGTGCTAGTATTATAGATAAGAAGCTAATCCCAAAAGCACAAGCTTTCCAAATTGGAGCAAGTTTTGGTGAACAGTAGTTCAAAGAAAGTTCTTGATGGTGGGGGCAGGGTGTTAATATGTAGATATCATCAAGTAGTTATGGTGTAAACTAAGGAGGATTACCAGTTATTGCTTGAGTTAAACAAATGATCACTTTTTTTTTTAACATTAATTAGTTTTAATAATAATTAATGAATTCCATAGGATAGATAAATATATAGGTTTTATGAAAAGAGAGCAGCTAAATTGATTTATAGTTGACTGATTGTAAGTATTGTACCAAAAAATAAAATGAAATTTTACCAGAAATATTTTAATCTACTTAAAAATCAATTACCTTATTTATGTCTGGGTTGCTTTTGCTTTATTGTCTCTTTGTTTATTTAGATATATAACACTAATCTTTTATCACTAGACTTTAGACTTTCTTCAAATATTGGGACTAATTTTTTAAATGATGAGTTTGATTACAATATCTATGCATTTCAAATGGTCCTCCTTTAAAGTATAAATCAAGTTCAAAACTGCTGATTTTATAAATAAACATAACATGTCTTTTTCTTCTTCTCAATCTGTAATGTAAACTCTTTGCTTTGATTATCCTGAAACATTCTTTTTACTTTCTGTGCATAAATTGCATATCAATCTAAAAACAAGCTACACGTAAAAGTATAAAAAAAAACCTGTTTCATTTGTCAAAATTGGCATGAATAATCAGATGTAAAAAACAAAACAAATAATTAGCTTTGCTTCACCATTAAGCTTCCATATCTAAATTGATAACTGAAATGTCTTTTTCTTACTCTTCATGAACATGTGGTTATAAGCACTAAAAATAAAACAATAACATTATTGTTTGTTTTGTCATGGATCCATTTGGACTCCAAAGAATAATTTGTATACATATGTTATATTTGTATGTATGTATTCTATTGAGCTACATATAGGTACATATTTTACTCATGCACATATGGGTTGAGAAACTGGACTTAGTCATACACAAACTCCTAAGTTATAGATTCTAATGATCAATTGCTAACTTTTGTGATCCTTGATAATTACTGTGATCTATTACAGACAATGGTGGCATCAAAGAGAAATGCCGGTGTTCCATCAGCAATGGTTGCTCGGCAGTCTTTAAATGATGAAGAATTAGTAAGTGAAATCATTTTAATTGCTTCATTACTTGATTGTACTTATGTATGACATTACAGGATTGCATTGATTTTCTATTGAGATATTAAGTAATCACTGTATTGGTAGGTTTATCATTTCACTAGAATTATGTACTAGGCAAAGCTATTTTAATGAGATTAAATATCAAAACATTCAACAGACCTGTCTTACAAAAACATGATTAACATTTATTAAGGAAATAAAGATATTAGAGCAAGACTACATGTGTCACAATTTTTTTTCTGTTTTTACAAATGTTGATTTTTAACTTTTGTCTGTCAATAGAATATGCACATTCAAAACTGCCCTGATGATTAACTAAGTAAACTAAGATAAAAAAAAATATTTAGCTTTTAATCTTTTGTTGATGTCCTCAAATACTAAAAAAGTTAACCTTTTGAGATTGAACCTATAGCAGCTGCCAAACCAGCAAACTATTTACATTCATGTCATTTCTTTTTTTTTTTCCACAGATGGTTTGGTAACTTTAGTTTGGTAAATTTTTAAAAATAATAATATAATTTTATTTTTCTAACAAAAAATACTAAGACCTACAAAAATTAAACCAACTTTTTTCTTTTTTTAATAATTAAGCTATACTTTGTATCAACCTTTCTTGTTAAAAAAAAAAAAAAAATGATATGCCAAAAAAAGAACTTAAGCATTTCATATAATAAGTAGATATTTATATTTTACATGACGAAAAAAGGAAATAATTAGCTATTTGTTGAATTCTTTCAAGAGAGCAATATATTAATTTTGCAAGATTGTGATCTAAAAAGTATTTGATCACAGCTTGCTAAATAAACTTAGGAATTTTTTCTGGCTTTTTTCGTTTTTTTTTTTTAACTGATATAACTTGAAAACAAAATTCTAACAAAGATGAATTCTTATAATAAAAGCAAACATTGTTTCATAGGTATTTTTTTTATAATCTGTATGTATACTGTTTAATTTTTGTAGAAAATGCATGTTTACAAGAAGACCCTGCAAGCCTTAATCTACCCCATATCCAGCACAACACCTCACAACTTTGTTGTATGGACTGCAACATCCCCTACTTATTGCTTTGAATGTGAGGGATTGTTGTGGGGGCTAGCACGGCAGGGAGTACGATGTACAGAGTGCGGCGTCAAGTGCCATGAAAAATGCAAAGACCTCCTCAATGCAGACTGCTTACAACGTAAGAAATCTTTTTCTTTTTATCTTTATTTTTTTTTTTTTTTTTTTTTTTTTGAGTGCCTTAAATTTACATTAATTATTGAATGAATATTAGAAGGTTCTCATTTGTGAAATTTTCAATAAATAGATATACCCATAAAAAATGAGCTTGGTTTATATATGGATTGGTACATCTGCTTTTAATCAGTATAGCATCTGTATGATCTGCCTAACTTATTATTTGCAAGTTAATTTTACCATGTTGCTCAAGCAAAATAATATTGGCTTATATGTCACTTGCCCAATTACTTCCCATGCAGATTTGCAAATTCATGAGATTTTATCTATCTTTTTGTTTTATGCTAGTACAAAGTTAGATAAATAATACACATTGATACATGACAAATTACATATCCAGACTTATTGATAAAACTTTTAGGTCATTTGATATCTCAGTATAGACTACATTTTTGTAAGAAAAAATCTCAGCCCTTTTTATTCTCTTCAAAATCTGATAAGTTAAAATTTTGTCTATAACAAAATTTTGATGTTACTTGTTAGTATTTGCAATTTCAAAACAATCTGATACCAGTTGATATTAACGTACTTATACATTTAATGGATGATTCATTGAAAATTTTCATAATAAAAACAAAAAAATTGATTACCTTTTGTCCAAGATTGTTTCATTAATCTTTTGTCTTGTAAACAATTGACTTACTTTTGTAGGAGCTGCTGAAAAGAGTTCAAAACATGGTGCTGAGGACAAAACCCATAATATTATCATGGCTATGAAAGATCGAATGAAGACTCGGGAAAAGAACAAACCAGAAATATTTGAGCTCATAAGGTGATTATCTTCTACTGAAGAAGTCTCTCAGGACTCAATAAAACCATCTATGATATTTTTTTTATTAATGTCTATAGTGTAAGGGATTTTTAGAAAAGCCTAAAAAAAATCTGTAACACTTTTACCTAGTCTCATAACAATTTTGACACAGAAGGTAAAATATATGAGTATAGATCACTTCTTTTTTTTTTTTTTTTTTTTTTTAACAGAAAGTGATCAAATTTGAACCTTTGAATTATCTACTGAGAATAAATATTTAATAATGAAATAAGATTCAATTATCCAGATATTTTGATTTTTTTTTTTTTTTTTTGTCAAGACCTTAATTTAACTTTCTCCTATGCTTTTATCTTAACTAAACTGGAAAATTTAAGAGCCAATAAAACTGGTTATTCCTTTTTATTTTTATAGCTCCACAAGTTTCTTTTAAGAGTTCTTATGTAGTCAATTGATTTATCATCAAATATTGTGGGCTCCCTTTGGTAATATATTTATTCACTAGATTTTCCATTTCTTAAAATATCAGCAGGAGGAAACAGCTACTATTTTTTATTACTTCAAATCCTTTTGTTATTTTTGAAGACCAATCTGTTCATATAGATTTCATGCTTCTTGGTTTGTAAGAATTAAATTCTTTGCACAGTTCTGTGTTATTTCATCTTGGAACTACTACAGCATTATTTTGATTCCCTACTTGCTAGGTACATTTTTAAATGAAAAACATCACTTGTTTTTTTTTCTTTTTCTCTAAAGATGGTTTTCTATTTAAAGAATAAAAAGCACATCAGGGATTTAACTATAAGCACTTAATGAATTCTCTCTACCAAGGTTGATAGCTATAAAACCATTTTGGAAATTATCATTTTAACATTTTGGCTACAGTTGAATAATATCTACATTCTGATTTCCGTATTCCATATTTCCATTATATTGCTTGGAATCCTTTAACACATTTCTATATTGTTTCACCTGATCAGTGCTCATTTTAAGCAATTTAAAAAAAAAATTGTTTACAGTGTCAATATTAGACCTAAATAATTACCTTTGAAAAGAGCATGAAATGGATAATGCCATGACATTTGTAGAACTGATAGAATAAATTACATTTTGTTTTTGAATAATAATAATTTACAAAAAGCACTGAATTATTGAAGATATTTACTTTTTACTAAACAATAAGGATGAGAATGCTATCTAGATATAAACAATGGCTACTAGAAACCATAGCTAATATTTATAAAAATTCAACTAATTAAAAATATCAAATTCTGACCAAAAACAATTCAGTTTCAGAGTTTACAAAACTTTTGTTAAATCTGATTGTGGTTATCACTATTTTTTCCCCAAATTTCCAGTTTTTCACTAGTTTATACCCATTCACTTCATATTTTGAACCTTCTTTTTACATTCATCGATTAGGCAAGTTTTTGGTGTAGATAAAAAGTCCCATTCAGGACACATGAAGGCAGTTAAGCAGAGTGTATTAGATGGAACTTCAAAATGGTCAGCTAAAATTGCCATCACAGGTAAGTGCTGGATCCCCTAGTTTGGTGGTAGTCACTCCATATTCTTAGATGTTGTCCTCTTTGTGCGTTTTTGTTTACTCTTACAAAGTGCGTGCATACACACACACACACACACACACACACACATATATATATATATATATATACACACACACACAAACGTGTGTGCGTATATGTAATATTTTTGGGATGTTTGGAAAATGAAGTTCTGTTTTTCCTTTCTTTACACACTGCTCGCTTTATTTTATTTATTTTTATATATTTTTGGTGGTTGGCACTTAAACATTCTTTAGAGAAAGATGATGCAATAAGTTTTGCAGGATTTCCTTTTTAATTTTTTTCACGATGAGTCACATTTCAAAAGGTGCAATCTCTGATTGTCTTCAAATGTACACAAATGCTTTTATTGAAATTCTTCTTTATTGATCTCACTTTTAATCAGAGTTGTTTGTTTTTATCAATTTTCCATATTTTGTTCATTCATGTTTTGTTTCAATTTTAGAAATACCAATTATTCACTAAAAAATAATTAAAAAAAAACTGTCATTATCATGCTTTTTATTGTAATTGTTAATTTATTTCACATTATTATTACTTGTTCTTTCATCTAATGTTTGTACATATAGATCTGATTTTGCATGTCTTTTGACAGCCTTTGTTTCTTCCACAACTAAGCAGATTTTTAAATTGTTAAATTTCCAGCAAGGATACAATACAATTTATCTGCCAATATGATAGCAGAATAAGATAAACATTCATTCACTTCATCTGACAGTTGAAAGCAATCAGAGATTTCATGCTAAGAACATTTTGGAGCATTACCTTTCACTTTGGCTTTGTGTGTTTTTATTTTTAATTTTGTTCTCTTTTGTAAGAATATTTATAGATTATTTGATGGCTGATATATTTTATTCCTCTATTCAATTTCAGTGCATAGAAATGCTGGCAAGAATACATCTCTTTAGTCTGCAGTATTGTAAAAGACAATAAGAATCATTTTCTAACTTGAAGATACATTTCAGATCCTTAGGAGAAATGTGTATTTGTGACAGTGTAATGACCAATATACCTATTTGTTTTGTTTTTATACTCACTCTGTTACTTAGTTTTATTTCATAAAAAGTTTCTTTTGATGCTTTCTAATGCTAAGAATAAGTAAAAGTATGTGTATTAAATAAGTGTCAAGTAGTTAATCTGAATTTAAATGAAATTTGAGAGTAAAGTGTTTTTTTGTTTTTTTCATTCTTAGTATCTGGTATAATACCAAACTACAATTTGCATCTACTAATAACCCTCAATAATCTATCATTATCAATTTTCATTATTAGATAATAAGGAAATGTAGTAATTAAATATTAGTCTTTTTTTCTCCATATTATTTTAACACATAGCATAAAGAAAAGATTCTTTTTGTTACATCTTCAAGAATCCTATCTCCAATAACCATCCCTCATCAATCTTTCAAATATCAAGTTACTTTTCTCTAAACTGCTGTAACTTTATTTTTTGTAACCCTTCATAGTTGGTTATAATTTTAACAAATTAATTTTCTCTTTTGATTTTGTAAGAAAATCATTTTTAGTTATTAATTAAGCACAATTGGGTGAAGAAAGGGATGACACTGAATCATTAGAGTAGGACATATTTTAATTATCATGTCTTTTACAAGATCATCATTGTTCACATGAAAAATAATAGCTACATTTTAAATCTATAAGTTTATAGAAAAAGAATTATCTTTGTGAAAAATTTGTTCTTCAAAAGATTTAACAATCTGCCTTGTTAATTAGTTTTTAATTTGTTGTTTGTTTTGTTATGAGTATTAAAGAATTTTTCATTTAGTTAATTTTTGTTGCTTGTTTTGTTTTTCTTTTCCTTTTTTTTTTTTTTTTTTTTTTTTTTTTTGCTCCCCATTCCACGGTATATTCCAGGCATCTTTTAAAGTATGATGTAGTGCAGTTTCGATCGCTTATGGCTGAAGTAAAAAATGCTCTGTGCAAACAATATGAAGACCCTTTTAAAAAGACTGGCAAAGTGTTCATCATTGAAGGTACCAGCATCTTGGTTTGCCTGCTGTGTTTCATTTCCTTTCTTGTGGCTTTCAGTTTAACCTGACCGCAACTGATATGCCAAGTCTTCTCTGCTTAACTAATGAATGCACACTTATTACTCTTCAGAATTTGACAAATTGCAAATAAAATCCTACATACCTGGGCATTATGTGATATAAAGAATAACATCTGCTTCCTTTTTTTTCTCTCCAGTCCTAGTGAATGTGCTGGAATTTTTGTCTGTCTTTCACTTCTGAATAATATAGTTCACTGGGTTAATGGTATTGGCACTCTGGCTTGATTTCATTGGGTTTCTACTATTGTTATAGTTTCTGCACAACTATTAAAGAATTGGAACCTTATGTAAAATCTATTAAAATGAATCTAAATCAGTATTTGTCAAAATAGAAAATATTAAAAATCATCACACAGTTACTATGAATACTGTTATTGAATCTGAATCTAACCGAATATGATAAACAGTTTACACTTTTATCCTATTTATCATGAGATAAAATTTTGTAGGCATTACTACTCACTTTTTTTCAAAGCTTAAATAATATCCTTGCAGTTATTACAATAATTACTGCCTTTTTTTTCTATTATGGAGGGGTGCTATTTGTACATGAAGAGCATCAATTACTAACTTTTCTCTATTTTTCTTTCTTTTTTATTTGAGATTTTGACCATAACCACTTATCAAATTCATACTGATAGAAAGTATTTAAAATATTCTTACATGTTTTAAGCTATTGTTAAAGTTATAATGTCTGTGTAATTCAATATTTATCAAAAGTATTGTCAAAGATTTGAGAATGTCCTATATTAAGTGTCATTCAAACAATATTTGAGACTTTAGGCTTCATTTACTATTAAAAACTTTCCTAGAAAATTTGTGGATAACCTAATTTCTCACTTGCAAATTTCTGTTTTGTGAGCAGGAAATTTTGTCCACAAATTTCAAAATCAGTCATGTTGTGTTCTGTCAAATTCAAACTTTCCTCCATATATGACCAACTTTGCAACAAGCACAGATGGGAATTTTAGTAACTCTACCACACCAGTTTATGGAACTGAATCTGCCAACTTCAATGAATTGTTTGATTTTATATATATATATATATATATATAATTTAATAACTTTCTCTTATTGTTAAGGATGAAATATTTTCTTAATTTGTATTTTGAAGTTTTATCCAATGATGTTAGAAATTATTGAAATGGAATTAATGATAATTGCTTTAATAATTATAAAATGTTTGTTAGACAGTTTATTATGCAAACAAGAATAATATGCTTGTATTTTCTTCATATTATGGAAACTATACATGAGTTTTTATTGAAATATAGGTTTGTTAGGGCATTAATTTTAATTTACAATTGAAGTGGGCAGGATGAATATTTAATAGCTTACCTGTTTTGAATTAAAGAAGAAAACCTGTTTTCATCTTAGAAGTTCATCATTGTAAGAAGCCTAAAAGTACAGTTTATAATGCATGTCTTTAGTATTGCTTGTTTTTGTTTCCTTTATAATTTTTATTTACATTTTCCTATTTCTCTTTTTTTTCTTATCATAATCCATAATAAATTTACCACTTCATGAATTATAGAATTGAATGCTCTAAGTGTTAAAATGGAAGAAAGATTAATATTACTGTAGGAAGCAGAAAAAGAATTGATATATTTTAACATGTTGTTCATAAGTATTTACAAATATATTTTGTCATTTAAATCAAAAGGTATCTCAGCTTTCAAAAGTAAAACTAAAATTTTGAAGTATTATTTTAATTGAAAATTAAAAATTAATATATTTATAGACTACAGTAAATATACATGAGTAAAATTAAAACTTTTCTTTAATATTTTTAGACATAATTTCTTTATAGAAAAATGTTAAATTAGACAATCTAAATTGATTATTTAACATTTTCTGTAATTATAATAGTTCATTCATGTATTTTTTTTCTTTTTGTTACAAACATTGGATAATGATGAAATAATGTTAGGTACTGGATAATTTTTTTTTCTATAAAAACATTGATTCATTTTTTTTTCTAGGTTAAAAGAGAATTTCTTCTAATCATGTTTTTATTATATAATCTACAAATTGACTTATTACAGATTTTGACCCCTGAAAATGTTTATAGGGCTTTATTTTGCAATTAAAGTCTAAAGTTTTTCATGACCTTTTATACAAATGTTAAAAGACCTGTAATTTGTATTCAAGATTATTTTATTCCAGAGTAAAATAAACAGGATTTTTATTATTCTCATTAGGATTTGAATTAAGTTTAAAATATATACATGAAATTTCTGTCTTTCTCTGGTTCATACATTTACTTTGAAAGTGCTTTCTTTTCCAAATATCTTGAAAAAGACTGACATTTTATTAACTCTTTAGGAGCCGATAAATAAAATTGGTTGTATTCTTGCCTGCGCCTACCAACAAAAAGTATTTCAATTAAAAAGTTAATTACATAGAAATTACTTTGATTTAAATTAAAAAAATATTTGCTGAAAATAAGACAAAGTAACAAATAAAAACTGAATATAGCACACAAAAATAAGGAATAAAGATAATTTTTTAAAAAAATCCTGTCAATTACTCTTTGCTGATTCCTTCCCTCCTTCCTCATAATTCATTCTTTAGTTATTGACCACTATTAGCATGAAGTGGACATTTTATTGTCACTAATTTAATTAAAACTGGTATCTGACAAGAACTCAAGATATTCTGATTGATAATGGTCACAAAGATAAATTTAAAATTTTGGAAATCCTGATAATTTCTTGTTTAAAACATATAAGACATATACTTTTCTAAATTTGCTCTTGAGACATTTTTCTGTCTGCTTGCTTTTTACTGCATGTTGGAATCCAACTTGAATGCTGGAAATGACATCCAATTCTGAATTTCCATTCCAACCCTATAATTTTTTGAACAACTTTTACTTTGCATAGATTATTACTTGCTTTTTCAAAAGGAAAATTAATTATAATTTAAAATGTGAATAAATAAGATTTAATTTCAATTTCATGTGGAATTAAAAAAGAAATATTAATCCATTGTACTTCAGAAGTTTTGCATTTAAAAGATTACATACTTTGAAATCAATTTCTGAAGAAAAATATGTTAAATTTTAGTTTTACTATGATAACTATGGTTTTAGTTAACTCTTATGATACAATTGATTAGGATATTATCATTTGTACTTTTTTATTAAAATGTTTTGTATTTTCTATATTATTACGGAAAATACAGAGATAAAAGAAACAATTACTTTCAATAAATTAAAGTCTCAATTTTAATAGTTTTTTAAATGCTTTTATTTTAGCCACTTTGCAAATATAAACCCTGTGTACTTCAAATATAGTCTTTTGCTTGCATCTTTGAATGTCTTGACTGTTAATCCAGATTGCATTTATATGGGTTTTTGGGATGAATGGCATTCTTTTATACATCTATCATGGATATTTTGACTGATGTTTCAGTGATCTGTATGTTGTATGTATTTCTTTGTATAAGGATTTTGCCCATATTTGATTGCTATAAGACAATAAAATATATAATTTTTACTACTTTTTTCTATCCTTAAAATAAAAAAATAACTTATTGTATAACTTAAAAATGTATAGTATTGAAAATAGAACATTTAATAAGCAAATAAATAACAGTATTAATCTGTACACCATTGTTGATATTTTTTCTTTACAATTTCATTTTCTCTATAAGTTTATTAATCTTTTAATTGAAAAATGTAACCAAAGGTGATTAAAGAACTTTGGCTTTTACAAGAGGAGACAAAACATATTTTTACTTATTTTAATAATCATTATAGTCATGTCAAATATTGTTTTACATTCTGCTTAATCATAGTACCACTTTTGTTTATCAATTAAATTTTTAATCTTTTATCTCTACTTAATAATAATCGGTAGTTTTCTTGAAGAGATTCATTTATTTGAAGACAGTTTTTCCATGATTTATTTGAACTTGTATCCTCATTGATATTGTTTTTATTATATTTCTACTAATATTTTCTTAAAGGCTAAATATTATTCTGAAACTTGCCCTCCAGGTATAGTTTAATTCTCCACATTTAGATACATTCACTTTTTTTCTAAAATTCTCCATGTTGATTTTAGTGTGGCTCTCTAATAGAATGATTCCTTACATTTGATTTTGTTGTTTTCATCTCAAGTTACAATTCTTGATGTCTAAATCTTTAGAGAACACTCCTAATCACAACTGCAGGAGATGATGTTATAAAGAAGCTCAATGCTAGTTTGACCTGAGAAGATTGCATAGTGTAATTTTGGAGTATGAGCCACAAATTCTTTTGGTCATTTTGACAAAGCACACTTTTATGTTCTGTTCTTTTGCATTCAAAATGTCATATGTTGGCTTCCTACACATGGATGTCTTAAACTTGTATTCTGTGCAAGTCTGTTACACATATTAAAAAGCGTGTTCTTTCTTTTTCATGGCAAACTCTGATAGTCTAATGGTGTTCATATGATTTAACAGCATTTACATATCCTTCTGGTGGAGGTAAGATATTAAGGTATCATTTTCATGTCTGGATCAGGCAGTAAATAGCATTCGGAGAGTTTAATTCTCAAAGTATTCCATGCAAATGGTGAAAAAAATGCAACTTACTGGTTACTAAGTTTTTCTCCTGTTTATATCTGTAAACATATATTGGGGGTTTTCTCTCTTGACTTATCACCAACCAGAAATGAAACTCTGCATTATGTCACTGTTCTCATTTGTGATGGTGTGTGCTAAAAATTGCATGCTTACAAGGAAACAAAAGATGAATATAAATGCCATGGGAGGAAATGAAGGCACACACACTCTGTTTCCAATATATGAGATGTTTATTCAGGGATTCACTTGCACAGTCTGAGTGTGTATATAGACAGGTGACACTTGGAGACCTACTTTTGTCATTTCTGACATTTCAGACCAACAAATCAGCTTCTCCCTTCAACCACCCCTCTGCTCATCTCAACATTATAAGGCACAGCTGGCAACTTTCACAGACATGATTTGTCCATATTTGTTATTAAAAAAGTGTTCTTTTTCTTTCTCTTTTCTTGTCTGGAACAGGATTTTTTCTATTGCTAAATTATGATCTTGTTTTTGTTTCACTTTCAATGCTGTTCTCGATTAGATTATCTGAGAATTTTGACCTGTCCATTATGACTGATGTTATTACCCTGATCTGCTAGTAAAGTAACTCCTAATATGTTCTGAGCTATTAACTGCTAATCTTGACAGATGCTTTCAAAAGTTATTATTGCTACATTTAGGTTTTAATAATACTGTGATGTAACCCATAGAGTTTCTCTCTCACTATATTTTCATTATTTTCAAATTCAAAGGAACACTTTCAATCAGGGCTTGCTTTGCACTTTCTTGTGGAGTGGAACAGAAAATGCGTTCCAATTGACAGAAATACATTGCATCAAAATTATTCACAAAAATTTTTATCTGTAAATTGATACCCTATCCTTATATATATTGCTTTCTATTATCCACAAAGAACTGATCAATCACAGCTAATGAGGTCCCAATGTATTGACTAAAATCTATATTGCCTTTTCCTCTTGTCTGTATTCAACTTTTATTTTCTCATAATACTAAAATGACTTTTTCTATATTAACACATTTAAAAAAATTAAAAGTTAAAATAATAAAAATTATTAGAGAACCAAAATAATTCACTTGAAAAATATTACAAAATTATCTAAATTTCTTTAGTTATTAAAAAATTCTGGGATCTTAAATTAAGAATATTCTGAATGATATTGATGTATTAATATTTTTGATACAGTATTTTTAATTTCATCTTTCATCTTCTCCATTGTGTGTTTGATAAATTAACCTTCTTTTAAAACATTTTAAATTATATTTTCATTCTCTTTTACAGTCATTTCTGCTCAGGGCCTTATAGGTAAAGATAAAACTGGAACTAGTGACCCTTATGTCACAGTACAGGTGGGGAAAGTGAAAAAGCGAACAAAGACAGTGCCTCAAGACCTAAATCCTGTTTGGACTGAAAAATTCTATTTGTAAGTCCATTGTAGTATTTCTCTTCATACTATTTTTTATTGGTTGTATTCAAATGATAACTATCTGTTAGGATAGTTTTTTTTTTTTTTTACTCATTTCACCCAAAGCAAGGTGATAAAGCTGCCAAGACACAAGGGATTACTGAGAGTGAAAAAAATCTGAGAAAAAAATTGAGGTGAAAGGACAATAAAAATTAAGGATTCAAGTAGACAGAAAATGTTATTGATGAAGACAATTGATCTTGCACCTAAATACTTGAAGACAGGAAAGCAAGATGCCAGAAGAGAGTTCCACAGGCAAGTAGTGTGAGAGAAGAAACTGTTAACATGGGACTTATGTAGCAATTTCAACATTAAAATAATGAGACCTTGCTGCCATAGATTTAATATTCTTCTCGATGTTATTGTTATATTGAGTATTATTGTGATCTTCATTGTTTATTGTTTATTATAACAACAATTTAAGTGCATGAGACCATTCCAAGAATATCTAGAAGGAAAAATGTAGTCCCATGGAACAACACTCTAGAGTTGAAAAAATTGATATGAGAAAGAAGCAAATAGAAAAGGAAGTAAAATAATAGGAAAAATAGTAAACAATTAAGAAAGGAAATAAAAACTCTAGTTAAGTCTTTGAGAAACCAATATCTCAAAAAAAAATTGGAAACAAAATTAATGAAGCCAAGCAACATAGAAAATGTATTAAAATATGGAGGAAAGCAAAAAATCACAATAACATTATAGAATCAAAACCAACGCAAAAGAAATGTCCTGGTCTCAAAAAACTTTGAATCACATTTCAACACTGACCACACTAAAAGAAATGGAACATATACCGATATTCATCCAACCATTACAAAGTCTGTCTCCAAACATAATAATGAAACTACTAATGAGAAAAATGTAGAAAAAACAAAAAAGTGATGAGAGGGTACGCCGGCAAACTAGCTGTTCTTCTTTGTCATCGATCACCTTATAGAAATGAATTGCGAGACTCCTTTTCTCAGCCGTTACACCGGGCAGTCGTGAAACGGATACCCAAACCAGACGCACTTATTTCAACCGCCTCTTGGTCTGCCAGTCTATTTGCACGTCCAACTCTGTTTCACGAAGTCCGCCGAATAACTCACCGTCTGCCGTGCCGCTGCTGCCTCGCCTTTTTTATGCTAGTCCGACACTGCTGAAATTTGCATGTGTTCTGGTACAATCTCGTTTTGGACGAGACCGGTGCGTATTAATCGCATCTTCGACAATGGCCATGTTCTCTCTTGGATTTATCATGCAAGCAAGACACGTTCGCACACATTTCGAGCTCCAAGGTAAGTCATCACACCCCTCCCTGATCTCATGATTACAAAGATGGCAGCCCTGCGGCGGTCATTTTTGACGGGTGCTTCTTCATAAAGGCAGGGCGGGGGGCTCTGATCTCGCTCCCCCTTTGGGTGGATTGTCAGATGGGGGCTCTTCAGGTGGATCGACGCATTCCACGCCTTCGCCAAGCAGCAAACTTTCCGCCCCACTCTCAGATGTGTCGTTGGAATCTTCCTCGGATGCGCTATAACTGTGGTGCGAGCGTAGATCCTTAACTTGGCGGGGCATTCCGTCCACCAGAAATGACTGCGGGCTGATCATTTTCATCACCCAACCCTTGTTGAACCTGGTGGTGCACCAACTTATTGGCGCCTTGACCCACACGCGATCTCCGACCTGGTAGGAGCCATGCCCACGATCTAAAGACATCGTTAGGTTGTCAATCCCTTTCACCCTCAGTTCGTATCAGTGAATCCTGTTGACGGGCGCAATCTGGGGTGATGTACTGTCTTTTGATGTGACATTGTACCAGTAGACGGCTTCCTGTACAGAACAGCACATTCTGGCCGTGCTTTATTTTACTGTGCAGTGGCATCACTCTGCTATACCATTCCCAGCTGCAGCATATGCACAGCGGAACCACAAGTTGACGCCCCACTTGCGCGCAAAAGCTCTGAATTCCTTGCTGCAGAAAGCTGGGTTGTTGTCTGTGAGTTAGTCATGGGGTGGGCCCTGCTCAAGGAACACTTCTTTCGGTTGGCGAATGACGGCCACCAAGTCTTGTCTTGCCAACTGCTTCCAGATTGAAAATCACAATGGGCCGCAGTTCGTCAATGTTAGGAAATGATGTGCACCATAGTGGGTGATGTCCATCCCCAGTCTCTGCCAGTTTCCACTTACTTCAAGCTTTCCTTTTTTCCAGCGAGTTGGTGCGGGATCTATGGACTGACATTCCTCACACGTCCGTATAGCTGTTCTAACGGCTGCTTTTGTCATTGACGGGCAGACTCTCCTGGCGAAGTAGGTAGTACGCCGCACTCCTGGATGACCAATGTTCCTGTGAATGAACATGATTTGATCTGCGTCTAGTTCGTCCACATGGGTGGCGCCAATCATTGGCCTAGGTCCATTACATGTCTTCAAACCATCGCTGTGGTACTCTTGTCAGTCCATCAGCTATATTCAGAGCCAAAGGGACCAGTGCCACGTCCACGATCAGCTGATACTCTTAAGAGTGCTCAACCGCCTCCTGATGAGCATTTCATTTGCTGCCTTGGTGTGCACTCACGCTCTCCCAGTCAAAGTATCCGATACCCAATGTTACACGCAAACAGAATCTATTTTTAGGTGTAGCATCTTGCTCTGCCACTGGAGTGCTAGATTGACGCCTTTCAACATGGCATCCAGCTCATAATGGTTGATGTGCTGAGCGTCATCTTTAGGTCGCAACCAGCAAGCATCCTCCAGCACCGTCTCGTGGCTCTCTAACGCTACTCCGGTCACCAGGGAACTTGCATCAACCCACACATTCAGCTCCTTGGCATCCACGCACCACTACCCATGGGTTGGATCGTCCCGCTGCACAGAATCCACGTTCTCAGACACCATGCGCCGGAGAAGGGCATCTTTTTTTTTCATTGTCCCAGCACTTCGTAACTGTACTTGCTCTCCTATTGCGCATTCCACATGTCACACGGAGCCAACCACACACTGGGAGGTGCCCAACAAGCCTTCCACACAGAGAGAACACCTTCCGTCGCGTAACGACATCGGGGACATTAGGAACCACGCTTCCTCATCTCTACTGCAGTCTTCTTTGTTCCATCGCGACTGCCAATCCTAGTACCCATGCACCATCCTCCAACCATTCTGAGTCCTTGCATTCCAGCCCAAACTGGACCAGATGTTTTTTAACACGGGTCGCGGGAATGACATCTTCATTGCTATAGACGTCGTCAATGTAGGCAGATGCTGCACGACCCACAGCTTCTTCCTGAGCCAGCATCGTACTTATGATCACTTTCATCCAAATCCTAAACATGTCAGGCAATATCTTCTCCCATCAATTTTCACAGTCTGGTATGGCCAGAGTGACTCGTGGACACGTATTTGGAGGTACACTCTCCTGAGATCCAACAAGGACACGTTGGATCCCTTTTGCTGCCATTCACGCAGTTTAGCTGCACAAATGTCTGCATCGGCTGTGAAAGCGTCAACGTGATGGTTGAGCTCCCAGAAGTCCATCACCGGGCGTACCATCGACTTGTTTTGCTGTATACAGTACGAGCCAGCCACTGCTGATCCACGTGCGGAGCTCCTGTTCCTTGTCCCCCCTGATTTCTGCTGCTACCAGGTACTCGGAAACTTCATTGTGCAGTCTTTCAGGTGGGCGGTTCTCCAACCACTTCCATACCACAGTCCAGGATCGACTCCGGTGGTCGAAAGTGGCAGTGAAGTTGGGTTCATTCACAGTAATGGCTGCGCATTTGGCTACTCGCCCATTGCCAATCTGTGCTCATCCCGTAGGCCCAACAGTAACACCTCCCAATGCTGTTATGGCATCATTCCCCAATAGCAGGTCAAATCCCAGTGGTTTGCCACACACCACCAGCACGTCGATCTTAGCAGGACTGCCTTCCTCCGTGGATACAGTTACCACTCCCACGCCATAACATGGACAGGACACACCTCCAATAGTCATGACATCTACCTTCACTTTCTTCCAAGACAGGCACCGATCTGCATCCACAATTCTCCGTGAACAGCCGGTATCAATCAGTGCTGAGCACAAAGTTCCGTCAACAAGGACGTTTGCCACCGAGAGCGCCGTATTTACATCTTGGTTGGGGAGAAGGCTGGCACTGATGCCTTGTCCTCTGTAGCGTTTCCCAAACAGTCTCGGGCACAGTTTCCAAACTCCCTGCATTGATAGCAGCGTGTTCCGCGTTTCCGGCAGTCTTTTGCCATGTGGCCTTTAACGCTACACCTGTAGCATGTCACACTGGTGCGTGGGCCACTCTTGGTGGGAGACTTGCCGACACTATGGGGTGGGCGCAAAGCCGCAACACCGTTCTGACTTTCATCTCCAGTAGTTGTCAGCACTCTCGCTCTTGCTAACAACTCCCCTACAGTCAGTGCTTCAACATTCGGTGCCTGAAAAACCATGACGAAGGCTAGTTTGGTGAGCCTTTCCATCTCGGCTCCCTCAAATCCAGCCAATCAAACTGTCTGACTTTATTCGCGTAAACATCTACACGCTCGCCGGTCCACCTGACCATGGTTAGTTTTCTATATGCTGAAAATGTGTCATCTGCGAATGCCTGCTTCAGTCTGGCTTCGATTTGATCAATGTCTCTTTGATCTTCTTCCTTCATTTCCATGTAGAGGGCTAGTGCGTCCCCCTCCAGGTATGATGGTAGCAGACTAGCCACATCGTCCACCTGCTGAAGTCTCGCCACCAGCCTAACCTTTTTCAGCCATGCCACCACATCGCCCTGGCCAGAAAATGGTTTTATAATGTCACTGCTTATGCGAACCTTCACCATAATCTGCCAAAATAGCTTGTAGAAAAAAGAAGAGAGAAAAAACAAAAAAGTGACGAGAGGGTTCGCCGGCAAACCAGCTGTTCTTCTTTGCCGTCGATTCCCTCAAAGAAATGAATTGCGAGACTCCTTTTCTCGGCCGTTACACCGGGCAGTCATGAAACGGACACCCAAATCAGACGCGCTTACTTCAACCGCCTCTTGGTCTGCCAGTCTATTCGCACATCCGACTCTGTTTCACGAAGTCCGACAAATGACTCACCATCTGCCATGCCGCTGGTGTCTCGCCGTTTTTATGCTAGTCCGACACTGCTGAAATTTGCATGTGTACTGGTACAATCTCATTTTGGACGAGACCGGCACGTATTAATCGCATCTTCGACAACGGCCATGTTCTCTCTCGGATTTATCATGCAAGCAAGACACTGAATTATTGAATATTGTTTAACTAGGCTCTCATCATTTTATGAAAATCACAACCCAGTTTGGTTTTCATTCTGGTAAGGTATGTAATGATGGCATATATGTGATCAAACACTTCCATAATATTGTATACCTGCTATGTTGATTTTACAGCAGTGTATGACCACATCAATAGAGATTTCCTATTCTTGTCCTTTATAAACTGCCTTCCAAGTTCCAAATTTACTGAATGCATCAATCTAACAGAGGAACTTTATCAGTCGGCAAAATCTTACATCTGACAAGGACCTCAATACGGAACTATTTCAAACCACATCTGGAGTACAACAAGGAGGAAGTAAGAGCCCCAATCTATCTAATCTCTTCCCTGTGCATTTACAAGCACAGAGGGATACTGATCATTTAAGCATTATATACCACATCCCAAACAAGTCTACCAATAGAAGACAGTGAACCTGCTTTCCCTTTCGAGGTCAATGTTTTGATGATGCATAGGGAGGAGTTATGCTGATGACATAGGTGTTCATAGTTGGGATAAAAATGATCTTGAACAGAAAATCAGCATCCTCTACCATGTGTTCCAAGAAATAGGGCTAAAGATAAACCTTTCCAAAACAGAAAATATCTGAAATTGGAGTGAAAGCAGTGATGGCACCTACACTGAATCCATCATGAAAAAATCAGGACATGGAATTAGTAAATCATAAATACTCAGTGTATGGATCAGTTTTAACAAATTTAGTATAGGAGATTAGGAAATTATACACGGAATTGGCTGAACTAGGAGTAGTTTTCCCAACACTGCAAATTGTTACAAAACCAAGACATTAACCTAAAAAGTTAAGTCATGTTCCTAAACAGCCTCATCAGATTGAGATTTTCATATGGATGTCATACCTGGCACCAAACCTGTTCAGTTATAGCTAAAATGTTAATTGTATACAAATACTTTCTCAGATTAATGGTTAAAAATAGGACTTTGAGTGAGGGAATTTTGTGGGTTTTGTCAAAGACCATCTTTCTTTGAACATTGTGAACTGCTGCTACAGACTTTTGCTGTCTATATATTATGAATTTTTTACTGTGAAAATTTCATTTAGACTCACAGCAAAAATTCTAAAAGTAAAGATATATATATATGCTGATTTTATCTTCCAAATCTAATACTATGTTCTTTAATTTTAGTGAATGCCATAATTCTTCAGACAGAATCAAGGTCAGAGTTTGGTAAATATATATTTTCTAATATTATTCACCTTTTTTTTTTCTTTTTTTTTTTTTGCAACACTATAAATGAAAGTTTATTTTTGTAGTTGTCAATTTTAAAATAGTATTTATGACAAAAAAATTAATTAAATTTTTAACAGTTAAAATACAAAAGTTCCATTTATTTATAGTGAATTTGAAAACATTTAAAGCTAATTAAATATTTACTGAAATCAATATCATTCCCTTTATTAATTGTCTTTGTAGCATTCCCTTTTTTATTCTTTCTATTATTTTTATTTTTTCCTTTTTCTTTATACTTCTAAGATATTTTCTTAAAAGATATTGTTTTCTTGAAAGCATTGTAACAATAGATTGTTTACACAGATATAATTTTGATTTTGATTTTGATTTGATCTTTAGGGATGAAGATAATGATCTTAAATCAAAATTGAGGCAAAAGCTGACCAGGGAATCAGATGATTTCTTGGGGCAGACAATCATTGAAGTTCGAACACTCAGTGGAGAGATGGATGTTTGGTATAATTTAGGTAAGAAATAAGCCATTCACTATCATAGAGAAAATATTAATTGCAACAGATTTAAATAATTTTTTCTTTCCTATTGTTGCTGTTTGTGATTGTTTATATTTTAATGTTAGTATATTTGTGTAGATATTTTGCATGCTTTTATATTTTTGCAGTGGCTGGAACATGAAGACACATCAAAATAGACATGTGTTTCTGTCCAATCTAATGTAGATTCAATAAAAACACACACAGTTATTTAACTAAAGCTTTCAGACTCAAAATTTGATTATAGAATGTCTGAAATTAAAAATGTTTTTAACATCTTCACTCTCTCAAAGATTAAATTAGATCTGTACATGTGTCTTCATTTTGTGTAATTTTTAATTGCCATATGAAACATATCTTTTTATTATTTAAATATTAATAAGGTATATATATATATATATACACACACACACACACTCAAGTATACTGAGGTCAATACTCTGTTTGCAGATCACTACTAAAAAAAATTGAAATTAAGTGACACTGCAAGAATACAATAAAGAGAAGACTTAAGAATATGCTCTTAATAATTAGAAATTAATATTTTAAATCAAATTTTATTTTAAGAGAAGATGGAGAAATGATTAGTGTAGAGTTTTGGAAACTAATTTCAGTGTGTATTTATATATATATATATATATATATATAATTTTTATGATTGTTTCCAAAATTTATTACTATTACTTTATTGATATATTTTTATATTCATGCTATAATTGAAGTAAACACATTGTAACATTCCATTTGTTCACTAATCATACTTATTTTTATTTCTTAAAAGAAAGGCTATTCTTTAAATATTTCAAAATAATAATTATCTTGTTGAAGAGAACTTAATAATTTTGGCTTAATATAAAAAAACAGGAATCATTAGATAATACCAATAATTGATCTGTTTATAAAGACACCAACAAGTTAAAATGTATTTGTACTATGCTACAAATATCTTGATAATATCTTACAACAGCTACAATATTTAAACCAGTCAATTTCATAAAGATATATAATGTTCAATAAAATGTCATATTGATTCTATTTCAGAAAAAAGAACTGATAAGTCTGCTGTGTCTGGTGCTATTCGTTTACACATTAGCGTGGAAATCAAGGGAGAAGAAAAAGTTGCTCCCTACCACGTACAATACACTTGCCTTCATGAGGTGAGTAGATCTGTGCTTTTTTTTTTAACTTTTTATTATACTTTATTAATTTGAATATGTATACAGTCTAGTTCTGAAATTTATGGGTGATGACAGAAAAAATGTTTGCTATAACATCAGTTATTGGTTCTAACGTTGTTTATTAGTATGCAGGAAAACTGATATTACTTGATTGATATTCCTTCTGTAATTTGAGTTTTGGGACCAACATTTTTTTTTTTTTTTTTTTTCAATAAATTATTTTCATCTTTATTAATAATTACTACAGATATTCTTGTATATCAGCTTGGAATAAAATGAATGGTCATTTTGAATCATAAATTTTTAAATATCACAACTCTGTTGAAATACAATTTTATAAGTAAGCACAGAAAATCATTTTTGAAATGAGCAAGCAAATTGCATCAAGTGTTAAAACATAGGCAACCCACTTCTGCATTTTTCTTCACTTTGTCAATTGCAGCCAAATATTTTCTGAGTGTAGAATGACCTACCCAAATACCCAATTATCTGTTTCTAAATTAACCTCAACAGCTGCCTTCTGTTTTTCATTCTGAATTGACCAATTGTATCCAAAGCAAGACTCATCTTGGACATCCAAATGACCAGGAAGAAATTTTTGGAAATAATACATGTTCAATTCTGTAACTGAATTGTTTTTGATGGAGCAGTGGAATGACTGAATTTGAACTCTTCGAGTGTAATAACACAAAAATAACATTTATTCTTCTTTGCTTCAATAGCCTATTAAATAATAATAATAAACAGTACCCAAAAGAAAAGATGCAGTACTTTAAAATGATATACAGATATACACATAGAAACAAGGGAATGATTAAAGTAATTAACACCATTTATGTAATGTAAAGACATTAATTTATTTTGTTCCAGGCTGATACTTTTGGGTTGTAAATTGTACAACATTGCTGCAATGGTTATGGAGTGAATTGAAAAGTTAAATACCTGATCTTTTGCCTGAATTCATATTAACAATTTATAAAAGAAGCCACAACATTTATATGATGAGATTAGTTGTTTATATAATTGAGTGTTGTATATTTTATAAGTAAGAAAATAACTATAGACATACTAAGTATTTTTAAAAAGAGTTAATCTACTAATGATAAATAAAACATTGGGGAAGCTGATTAACAATATGAGATTTTGTTAAATGAACTAAAAATTTCAGTTCTTTTTACAAAGGTAATACTAATGTTATTTCTCTTGTCAAATCAGCAGAGAAAGAGAATAATTGTGAACTGAACATGTTTGTTGTCAAGCATCTTGATTCCTTGATCATGTAATCTATTGTTTGAGACTCAAATCAGAAACTTAAATGTTAAAAAATGAAATTCATATTCTATATTCACTTTTTTTTCTGTCTTGTGTGGAAGTTGAAGTGGAGGAGCATAGACAAATGCAACTTTATAACAAAACTGCAGTACGAAGTTACTTCCAAATATGAACAGGATGCATAAAATCAAAAGTAGGAATACTGATAATAGAGAAATAAAATATACTTCAAAGATGGAATGAATACATCAGAGAACTCTTCCGCAATGAGAGTGGGTAATCCACAATAAGCAAAAATATCAAAGGACCAGAAATATTAAAGTCTGAAATGAAATCAGCATTAGCCAAATGGAACAGGAACAAAGCAGCAGGATAAGATGGAATTGTAATGAAGTTGCTGGCAGCATTAGATTATTTTGGCATTGACAAAATTATGGTCATAATAAATAAAACATACAACAGTGGTGATATACTGGAAAATCTAAGTAGATCCATTTCCATAGTGATGCCTAAGAAACCAAATGCAAACAAAAACAAACTCCATCAGACAATCAGCCTCATGAGCCACATAACAAAACTTATCCAAATTCTGATGAATAGAGCATGTAGCAGATTTAGACCTGAAATAGAACAGCACAATTTCATTAAAGACACTGGAACAAGGAATGCAATATTTATCCTTAGAATGATAACAGAAATTGCAATAAAAGTGCAAAAGAATGTATACCTATGTTTTATATGATTATGCAAAAACGTTTGAGAAAGTGCATCACAAAGTATTGTTTTGAACTGTTAGGTAAACTTGATTTATTTAGGAAAGATGCATTAGAACAATCCAGAACCTATACTGGGAGCAAACAACCAGAATATTAATAGAAAATGAATCCAGTAAAAATACAAAAATAGAAAGGGGTGTAAGACAAGGATGTGTCTTCTCACCAGACTTAATCAAACTTTACAGTGAGGTGATTCTGAGAGAATTAGACTTCCTACCAGGATTCATTATTGGTGGTCACAATCTTAACAACATTAGATACACAGTATTAGTAGCAGATATAGAAAGGAAACTACAGGAACTCCTAGAGGAAGTAGTAAAGGAAAGTGAGAAGAAAAGACGAAACATCAGTTGTAAGATAAAATGTATGGTTATCGGCAGAAGTAACAGCCTAAGATGAAACTACAAATTGGTGACAACAAAATTATGCCAGTGTAAAACTGTATAGGTTCACTTGTCATTTGGTTCACACTCCTCCCTGGTCTTTTGAACAGAAGTAGAGGATTATCCTTTGTTTCCTGTTTAGGATTGTGTTTCTGGTTCCTTCTAAAGTCTACTTCAGCTCTATACTTCCAGTGTCTGCATCTGAACACTGAAATTTTATTTACTAATCCTTTTTTCTCCTCAAAAGGAGTAGATAAGTTTGCCAATTATCCTGTTCACATTCCTCTCCAGTCTTTTGTACAGGAGTATATTTTTATCCCTTGTCTACTGTTTAGGATCAGCCTTCCGTTCCTTCTAAAATATTTTCATTCTCTTTCACTCCCAGTAGTCCCTTGCATCTTAGTAGCATTTTTGCCTTGCTTAGGGCAAATTAATTAAAAACAAAAAAATTATCTAGGAAGTGTTTTAACAGAAGAAGGAAAATGCAACATTGAAATCCAACAGTGCATTCGAATAGTGTAAGATGCCTTCCAAAAGCTAAGCAAAGAAAGAGAAAAATTTTGTTAGAAACAAAGAAAAGTACTGTATTCTTATGTAATATCAGCCCTCTTATATGACATTGAATGCTGGGAGATCTCCTTAGAGATGAAGGAGACTTGAGGAAACAAATTTTGTTCTACAGACGGATGCTGAGAATACCATAGACTGTCAGCAACAACAAGGTTTTAGAGAAAAAGAAAACAAAAAAGCAGTTGAAATTTCTAGGACACACAATGAGGAAAGGGGGCTTGGAAAATTTAACACTCACAAAACATATTGAAGGCAAGGAGGACAGAGGAAAGCAGCCAATAACCTACCTTACAAGTTTGTATAAATGGTTGACAGAACAGAGATTAGGCAAGATGGCAAAAAAGATAAACCTTGCTAAGAGCTACAAATGACAGGACGTTGTGGAAAGCTGTGATCTCCCAAGTCTTGAAGATAGATAAATTTTATTATTAAGTGAAGAAAAATATTATCTATTATACAATATATAATTCAATGCAAAAAGATCCTTCTGAAAAACAGTTATATATGATGTGCAAAATGAAAGTTTAATTCAATCAGAAAATATGTACATACACCATCTGCATCTTTCAGCAAGTGTTTCTTTTTAGTTTTGTATTTCAATTTTATGTTCTATACTTTGTGTAATTCCTTTGTTTTTTACAGAACCTTTTCCATTATTTATGTGAACAAAGCGGTGGAAGCGTCAAATTACCCGATGCAAAGGGAGTAAGTAACGTAATTTATATACCTATAAAATCTGCTTTTTACTTTTTTTTTTTTAAATTTAGTAAAGACATATAATATAGTCTGATTGTAAATTATATCAGTGAATAAACAGCAGCTTGGGTAACAGTATTAATTAAAAAGTTTATAGTCATGTGCAGACATACAATGCTTATGCATTTAATACTTTATACATTTTTGTTCTACTTGGATATTATGGATTTTAAATAACTTGGCATCTACCATCAATTCTAGTTACAACTGAATGGAAAAAACTTGGCCAAAATTTACTTTAAAAATAATTGAAAATACATAATTTTATTTTTATTTTCCAAATGTAGGACGATGCTTGGAAAGTGTATTATGATGAACCATCCCAGGAGATTGTGGATGAATTTGCAATGCGCTATGGAATCGAGTCTATATATCAAGCCATGACGTAAGAAAAACTCTCTCTCTCTTTCACTCACACACTTTATAATTTAAATCACTGTAAAATATATTTATAAACTACCATCATTTATTTGTTTTATTAAGATAAGCTGTGGAGAAAAGATGTGTAACCTCACTTGTCAATCCTCGTCAATGGTAACGATATAATGTCACCCCACAGGTTGGTCCTAGTTAACAGCTGCTGTTAATGTAGCCCTATGTCCCACTTTGGTCCTCATGTTCCTTCAGGTCACTGTGATTACCATCAAGCTGACTCTTCACTCATTAACACATGACTCATTTGTCTCTGGCATCGTAATAGTAGGCACAGTTCCTCTCAACTTAGCTGGCATCTGTTCATGACCATTCAATCTTCTGCCATGTGTTTTTTTTGATCACAGAGGGCGAGAAGATTGCTGATGGAGCAAACTGGAGTTATACAAAAAGAAAGAATCCTTTGAAATGAAGAATTAACTCAGGTTAAAAATGCAACCACATTGTTGTCATAATCAAATGATACTGGGATCCCCTTTTGAGTCTGTATCTTGTTTTAGTAGTAACTTAAATTTCTAAGTTCAGGTCTTCAAGGCCGGTACAAAGTCTTGGTCAGGAGGTCTCAGCAAACAATGTAGATTTGAGTAACAATAGTGTGGGGACTCCCTAAGTTGTCTGAACCTCCAACATATGGAGTCCTGTGTCTGGCAGGGGTCGGATTGAATAGGTTCTGAGTTTAGTTGTCTTTCACCCTTAGCATCAACCTTTTTCTAAAATTCCATATTCTCAGAATATAATTACTAAAGTGGTTTTCCAAATTTCAAGTTGTCCAGCCTCTTTTTGTGAATGGTCAGAGGAATCAAGCTGCCCCATAACTCCAATTCTATCCATGTCACATCTCACACTATCACTCAATATAGGTGGTGCTAATCTCTTTCTTCCTTTTCCCACTTTCTCAGCAGCTCACCTCAGCCCACTCCTCGGGCTGGTGTGATGAATCCAACTTCCAGATGGCGTAATGAAAACAAACAGGATTTTCAGTGATTAATATTTCTTTATCAGCTTGTCCCATGTTGTGATTTCTTGATCGACCAGACCACTCAAGAATTGGGAAAGAAAATTCTTCCCAATCTCTACTTTCCTCTATTTCTGCATTTTTACGAACAACAGACCACATTGCCATTTTGTCCATGGCCACTCCAAAATAGTAATTAATTTTTTTTATCACTTGTATCCAAAAGAATCTGAATTAATGTTTGGATATAAAAAAATTTTTTTCTGAACAAATGTCAAAGAAATTATAATGATGAATGTATCAAGCTGGCCTCTCTCTCTCTCTCTCTCTCTCTCTCTCTCTGAGGATACTTCTCTTCTGGATGGCTGATTCAAACCAAATGTTTCTTTTCCTGGGTTTTTCGTTAAGAGTGGTCTTTAAATACTATTTCTGTAACTACAAGGATCTCTTTATCAACAACATGTTTTTTTTTATCTGATATCTTTGTGGATGCATTAATGGTCTCTTTCTCATTGGCGGGAAGTAAGGAAGGACAGGTAGTCTTGGTTTTGCTCCATCTTACTGAATTCTGACTAGTTAAATTTGGGTTTGTTTCTCCTTGGAATTATTTTAAAACACATTTATTTTTTAACACATTTTATTATTAATTTTCTTAACTTTTCAATCCATCTTCTTGTGAGTTTCAACAATTTTCATCCAGTTAGTAAACTCTGTCCTCTTCTTTCTAACTTTCTTTCCCTGTTTTTATCAACCTCTGGAGATCCATGCATCATGGATGTACTTTTATTTTTGTGAAAATATTGTGGATTGTTTTTGGTCAGTTATATTTAAAACAGAAATAGCAGTATTTAGTTGTGTGTGATAAAAATTAATTTCAACTGGTCTCTCTCATTTTCTTACAATCCATGGTGAGTATAGTATAATAAATTTAATTCTGTTCAGAAATTTTCCATAAATTTTTAAATAAAAATAATTTTATTCCTTTCTCGTATTGAAATGGAAAGAAAATTGAAATCCTTTTTATCATCATCTGTTTTTAATAGCTCTTAACTGTAATAAGGTCCTATGTCATGAGCACCATTCTATTCTGTAATTTCAATAGTTTAATAGTCTTTTAATATTATTAAGTTTGTCAGACAAACTGATTGCATTTATTTTAAAAAATCACACTTGAGTAATTGCTACATTTAAAAACCTTTGTACAATAGAAATCAGTTTAAACATTTAACACAAGAAAAGCAAGTCCAATAGTAAAATATTTTTTAACAGGTCAAAATGATTAAGGAAAACCATCCTGGGTATGACTTTAAACTATATCCGGCAACAAGGCCTGTGATTGAGAGGCTTTGAGGAGCATGGAACCACCTCTTAATTGCTGTTGTTCTTAGGTCCATCCTGACTCAGGGTGGTAGTGCCTGTTAGCATCCCATCTATAGTTACCCACAAACTGGGGTCAAAACACTATGAAATTATAATAGATTTTTGTAGTAAAAATATTACCAACAATACATTTTTGAAAAAAAATATTGCTAGCAATACATTTGACATTTTACTGTAGTTTATCTTTCATCTGATTTTTTTTTGTTGTTTTGTTTATTTCAACTGTCAGATCATTTCATATTTTATAACTCCTAAATAAGCAGAATGGATTGGAAATAAAGATGTAATCTCTGATCTTATCAATTTAACCTATGAGATCCACAAGTAGATAAAGCTATATGACCAAATTTGAACATTGCTGAAAGGTTCCTGTGGTCAAATTGGTTAATGTCAGACATGCGGCTAAGAATTTGGAATATCAGCTCAAGTTAGAGGTTCTTTATTTTCAGTCTATGTTGATTACATAACAGTTATAAAATATAAAGAGACCTGAGCAATGGGGTTATAAAAGTAACATTAAAATGAAACATCAACTGGTTTTAAATTAATAATGATGCAAATACTTCATCTAAGACATTCAGGCATCTCACAGAAACTATTTGGATCATTTTTCTTTATCTGAATTCAAAATTACATTTCAAAATAAATATAACTTAGAAATGTATAATAAAGTAAATTATAAGATAAAATAATTAGAATTCAGTAAATGTAATGACCGACTTATCAATGTTAGATGTGACTTCAGTGACTGTTAGATTGTTTTTTAATTTATGAAATTTGATCTAAAAATACTAATTTGAAAATTTTATTCAGATTTAACCAAACTACAAAACACAAACAAATTCAGTTCCCCATCTTAATAGATGTCAATGATAAATTTGCTATATTTGACTTTCATTTTATGATAGGTTACATTTTGTACATGAGGTAGTCAGAATGTAATTTTATGTATATATATATTTATATGTGTGTGTGTACAAATATGTAGAAAAATAGGAAAGAACACATTAGGTTAATAATCTGAAGTTCTTCAGTATTTTTATTTTTAAAAAACAGTGCCCAATACATAAGTAGCGCCTAAATTATAATTATTTTTTAAAAATATGATTCCATTGCTACATAAGAGTTCTCATGTTTCAAAAACAGGTGCTAAAAACTTCAATTTAATTATAAAAATTAAATTAAAGTATCAAGCTCTGTTTCATCTTCAAGCAAAATTTTTGGAATAACTAATCTTGACATTTATGGAGCATTATAAGCATATTCATTCATAATATTAATTACTATGGAAACAGCTGAAGCAATTATTTCAATAAGGGGCATAAGGGATAACATATGGTATCAACATATTAGTTACTTTCAGGAAGAGGTCAAGTTAAGGTAGGGTCAGGGTGTCTATTTTAAAGTGAATGATGGCATTCATTAGATGCATGTCGTCTAGTCTGTTTCAAAAAAATAATTATAATATATGTATGTATGTATGTGTGTGTGTGTGTGTGTATTCAAATGTAGTAGCTGTTTCTTGACCATGTGGTGAAGGAAGGTATGTTTGTTTTCAATGCAGCAAGGATGGATTAGCCATCTAAGATTGCTATCCAGTCATGCAAATGTTCCTATTACTATGATCAAAAAAAAAAAAATCAGCTTAAAAAAGCACATACATACCAAATGTAAATATGTACTCACTTATACAAACAATTTTTCATCATGTATTAGGTTGGTGCAAAAATAATGTCGGTTTTTGACGTATTTTTTATGTGAAAAAACCGACATTATTTTTGCACCAACCTTTAAAATATTTATTTGCTAAGAAGAATTCTGACATTTGCACTGTGTATACTACCTAATTCCCTTCATTTTTCAAAACTTTGAAACATCTCTGGCTAATTAATTCTTATTGGGTTGTAATCCTGTTAAAAAAATGTTTTCATATTTTTTCATTCATTATTTTAAAGTTATGATCCAGATAGTCAATGATGTTTATTTGTCTGGAACTGAAAAGAAATATTAAATATGAAGTGGTTTAAATTAAAATTTTGTTTTATTTATTTTTCAGTCATTTTTCATGTTTATCATGCAAGTATATGTGTCCCGGTGTGCCAGCAGTGATGAGCACCCTCCTGGCTAACATCAATGCCTTTTATGCACATACAACAGCCACCACAGCTGTGTCAGCTAGTGATAGATTTGCTGCATCCAACTTTGGAGTAAGTAATATTTTTGTAATATTTTTTAATCTGTTATTTAGTTTTAAATAGTTACTTCAGATTTTTAATAAGTTTTGAAAATCAGATTTGTTTGCTTTATTTAAATTCATTAATCTTGTGCCATCTCCATTTTGCAACCTTTTCCACCTTCTTATATTCAGTTTTAATATTTATATTTTCTTTCACCTTCCTTTTCTATTTCTTTATCCTCTTTGTCTTTTTAATCTCTCTTTCTTTATTTTGTCGTAATCTCCTCTACTTTTTTTGTGTCATTGTAACTCATATTTATTTCTGAATATGAATTAAAATAGTCTTTGTTGTAAGAATATGCCCCATTCTCTTTAGCTTTGATCCAAATTGACAGAAAATTATATTTGTATTTTTTTAAAGACGGTCTATGATTTTTAATAATAATTAAAAAATATTTGTAAATTTTCATTACTGTAATTTATAATGGTTTTCTGGAATTGTGAATTACTATTATCAATTGTATTATCAAATTTCTTTGTTAAAAAAACTCATTAATTTGGAATTTTCTGATATCACAAACTTACTTTCATCTTTCTCGTTTCAGAAAGAAAAGTTTGTTAAGTTGCTAGATCAACTACACAACTCACTTCGAATAGATCTGTCAATGTATAGGGTAAGTAAGGTTTCATTTACCTTATCTTGTATAAGTTCAGTTGCTTGCTGAAAAAGTCTAAACTATATAAGACTTATGCTTAAATATATCACTTGTGTCACAGTCTCTTTTCTGGTCAGGATATATTAATAAGCATATAATAACAGTAAAACAATTTCATAAATCTTTTAATGTATGTTTTTAAAATCTTCTGAAATGTTTTTTCTCAGTATTGAAAGTTTTATGGGTCATTACTTGAATTCAGAATATTTTATTTAAATTTGTTAAAGAAATCTTGTTTACCCAACAGCATTTTAAATGTTAAAAATTCAAGTTGTAAGACTTAAAATAAAGAACATTATTTTCTGCACATGACAAACATAATCATGCCAATTTTTTGCTGATTTATGTTATTCTTCTTTTGCCATATTGTTCATATTGTGGGAATTCAGTCAGTGTATGACTCTGGATGCAACTGTACATCTACCAAATTTTATAAAATTTTATGCAAAAAATGTTCTGTACAAATTTGAGATGATAGAGAATTACATTTTTTGCAAATTCCTTCAACATTTTGATGTTTTATCTTTGTTTAATCTTTATCAAAGTTTCACAATATTTTGTCTGATCAATAATCATTTGGGAATTTCAAGTGTTAGAAATAAAAAAGATAATATTCCTTTCAGGGCCTACCAGCAGGCAGTGTCAAAAAAGTTATGAAATGTCAAGAATTGGTGGCTCTAATTGGTTTCATCTAGAAGCTGAAAAATATATAAATACAATCAACAAAGTCTCCTTTCAATATGACTGAATAAATAACTGATATTTCAACTGGATTCTAAGTTTATAGTATATCACTTTTTCAAAATAAAAGGGAATTTACACTTGCAAATTTTCTAATAATGACTCAATTTTCAGCATCACTTTAGATTTGGAAAGAAACATTTTTTCCTTATTGTCACAATTCTTCATTCCTGCCCTCAAAAATGCTTCATAAGCAGGACATTAACATATTTTAATTATCATCATGTTTATTTATCAATTTGTGCATTCCAATTTGTCTATTTCTGGTAAATATAAATCTATTATCTTTAATTTTAATGTGTCATGTGGCAATTTTTTTGGCAAATTATTTTTGTTTGTGAAATTTTTTTTTTTTTTTTTTTACATGTTATTTTTTATATCATAAGTTCCATATATCAGTTTCTTTCATTTTCATGATTTATCACCTACTCTCTATCATCTCAGTTTTTTTATCATATACATTTTTCTACTGCTGTTGATTGAAAGTGAAGTAAATTAAAATGAACTCACCTTCCCCCTGGATAATAATCAAAATGACAAGAAGCTGCCAAGGAAATGTCATAAATGCTTTGAATATAATCACTTAAAATTTATTTTTCCCAACATTTTTTGACAGGCTCACAGCATGTTAACAGAAGGATGGATGAAAGAAAAGTTTTATACATCACTAGCAATGCATTCTTAGATCATTGACTTTGTGCATAATTTTATATATCTTGTTATAAAGTGTGTCAAAAATGCTTTTTCTTATTTTTCCATATCTCTAGTACAATAATCATTATTATTTCAGAATTTTTAATGTGATATTTATTATTATAAGTTTCTAGAATTTAAGTGCATAATTTACATTATTAGCATAATCGACAAATAATTTTTAATCATATATATCAGTTTGCAAAATGCATAAAATCTTAAATTAACCTAATTAATGTTATTTCTTTTTGTTTCCCATCAGCTTACCTTCAATTCAACACTTAACAAAACTGATTCAAATGATACAAACATGATAGAACATTATGTGAATTTTGCACATCATTTCCTGTAAATTTCTTGCATCTTTTAATCTTTGTATAATATTGTCAATTTTCAGAACAATTTCCCTGCCTCCGATCCTGCTCGGCTTCAGGACTTGAAGTCCACAGTCGATCTTCTCACGAGTATAACATTTTTCAGGATGAAAGTAAGGCTTCAAATACAAATTACTATTCTAACAGCTTTGATTTTCTGTTAATAAAATATTCATCAACTTCTTCATTCTTTTTGAATTAGCTATGAGGAATAGTTGGTAGAAAGTAGAATAAACAATTTCAGAGAATTTCAATGTATATGAAAGTTGCTTTGGAAATAATGTCTCCTTTTTTATTATATTGGCCCACAGTGTCAGAGGCAGATGTCTGTGGTATGGCAGTGATTAAACCTTCCCAACAATAGCCCATAATTGTTTTGTTTTTTTGCCTTGTTACAGATACCAGTCTAGCAAAATGCCTTCTGGCATGAAAGTGTAAAAAGTAGATGTATATCATTGAATTACCCCATATGAAAAATATAGCAATCATTGACATTCACTAAAACTTGCTGAACGTAGTGTATAATGGGTAATGCATTTCAGCAATGGTTACGTTTTTGACAACCCATGTTATAGGCATCTTTGCATAGGGGTCAACCCACAAAATCAAGAATGCATCAAAATGACATAGCCATTAGTAACTATATGAAAAAAGTATTTTGTAGCTAAAAACTTGTTCTATCCAACAGTGTTATCATATTCTGTTTGTGTTATGGTTTCCATGAAAATAAATGGAGGCATTATTTTTTAAGCATTCCCTGTGTCTATTATAAATATACTAAAAGTCATAAGTTCTCAGCCTAACCAAGAAACCCTTCTCAAAATCTGTTTCTTTATTCGATCAATTTTAAGAAGTGGGTTGGACTGAAAATTTTTCAGTCTCCCTCACTGCTATATATATTTTATATACAAATTTAATGTGCTACTTTGTCTTTAATGTGTGTTTATTTGCTTCTAGGTTCAGGAACTGACGAGTCCTCCACGGGCCAGTTCTGTTGTGAAGGACTGCGTTATAGCTTGTATGAAATCAACATATAAGTTCATCTTTGACAACTGCTATGTTCTTTACCAACGTGAATTCCAGGATGCCGGTGAAAGCAAAGAGGAGGCAGAAGGCCACAAAACAATGGAATTTTGGCATAAATTAATTGCTCTTACTGTTTCTGTCATTGAAGAGGACAAGAATAGCTACACACCTGTATTGAATCAGTAAGATGTTTGCTTTTCATTTATTTTTATTTTTTAACCCTCATTGTTTTTTTCATCATGAATTTTTGCACTCTAAACTTGTATTCTATTAGTATGACATCTTTATAATTGTTTTTGATTGACAATAGCAATATATAATCTACTTCAAGTGGTGATTTGTTCAGTCTGCTCTGAAATCTAACTTGACAATAATCTCTAGAAATGTCAATGAAAAATTATTTCAATGTTAACTATCTAATATTGTTACAAATTAACATTTATAAGTTGGGAATAATTAATTCCTTGATCATGAGAGATACACAATAAAACCATAACAGAATTAGCAGCAGATTCTTTTGAATGATGTCACAAATAAGTTTTATCAAGTTCAGCTTATGACAAAACCAGATTAGAGTAGATAGAACCAGGGAGTTTCACTAGCCTTCAAGGTGGAGAGGGCCTACTTGTCTGAATGTCACCATTCAAAATCCCAACTTTTAGCCAACTATAACAATTGCTCTCAGTCATATAATTTCATCATAGATTGTTGTTGATAGTTATTACTATAAATGATTATATTTATGAAATAAGATTAGTAAAGTTACGTTTAAACTCTGACCTTAACAAAAAAAACTAAACTTAATTGGAAATGAATCTAAAACTTTTCATTGAATTTAATTTCTATAATGAATCTTACATGTACAGTAGTTTTGCTGAAATATCTAGTATTTGTGCTATTTCAAGTCTTTTACTAACTGTGCATTTCTCTTATTCAGATTGAATGTATTCAATATTTGTATTTCTATTACATTTTTTTTTTTTTTTTTTTTAGATTCCCTCAAGATTTAAATGTCGGACAAGTGAGTGCTGCAAATATGTGGAGCTCTCTGTCCATAGATTTAAGGGAAGCACTGGCTGGTGAGTTCCGGTTTCAATTTTATTCATTCTTACGAAGAAGATTCTACATTATTTGAGGCAGATTTTTCAATGTCATTTTTGCATATCTTTTTAATGTTTTCTCACTATACTACACAGCTTTTTTTATTTGTTTGAATTTTTTATTTTCTCTTTCAACTTATAAGAAATTATATATATTTTTACGGTTATTTTTTCTTATAAAATAGCAATTGACAATTACCTTTTTATGAGATAGGAGCATTTATTTAATTTTATTTCCTTCCTTGCAGATGATGAAGAAGAGAAACCTTGCAAAAGCTCAGAATATATGAATCTCCATTTCAAAGTGAAATGGTTATATACTAAATATGTTGCTGATGTGCCTCAGATGAAAGGAACAGTACCTGATTACCCTGCGTAAGTATGAGTAGCAATATATTGTTTATAAAATGGTTTTGAAAACATGAACAATTAGCAAATAACCAAAAAAAAATGAGAATCATGTTATTGTATGTCTCTACTTTTATGTATGAATATAATTTACATTTACAAGAAAAAAAAAAGAAAATTAAAATCACTTATATTCAAATCTTGATCACTTATGACAATATTCATGAAATATACACACTTATTTCTAAGCAGTGACCTTTAAATATTTAATTGTAATAAATAAATAATATTATGTTCCTTTTTGTCATGGTTTATAAAAGCAACAATGAAAGTTTTCTTTGCATGAGGAAGTGCTGAAAAGTTCTTTCCATTTTGCAAATTCAATATTTCCATGACCAAATATCAAAATTTGATGGGAAGTGTCAAAGAAACTTGAAAAATGATATGGCAAATGTCTTGAACTGTGGGATAGATACATGGAATAGAATGTACATTTAACTTCTCTAGATCATTCTTTTTGGTCAAGTTAAGAACTTTTCAGCAATACCTTGTCCAAACAAAGCATTTGTTGTTTGTTTTATAAATTCTGTTATATATATTGTAATAAATAACACCATTTAAAGATTATTTAAAACAAATTTTTATATTACATAGATATTGTCATAAATGATAAAATTTTGAAGGTAAGGGCTTATATCAAAATTATTCAATTATGTCAGATAAAATTGTTTCTGTTATTGAATATTCTTCATAAAAGTTTGGGCTGCTTTTCTATTTCATTTTTATTCTCTAATATTGTAATGAAAGCATTAAGTCTAAAAAAAAAAAAAATATTTTTTACTCCTATTTTCTTTGTTATGAAAACAAAAATTTAACATGTATGGGTATTTATTTGAAAATAGTTTTGGCAATGTTCATTTTAATTAAACAAAAATTGCCATTAATCTAGTCCTATTAGATCTAATATCCTTTATAGGGATAAAGCATTATCAGTATTTCATTTTTTACTTTTTTCATCTTCCCATTGCTTTGTATCACAAACTTCAGATTATTTAATGGCCACAGATTAATGATCTGAGCTGCAATAAAAAGATTAAAGATTAATAATTCTCTTGTTTGTTTTTTTGTTTTGTTTTTTTTTTATATAATGGTCTCTCCTGTATTTCAACAGATGGTTTGAATCGTATGTCATGCAGTGGTTAAATGAAAATGATGTTGTCTCCATGGATTATTTACGAGGTGCTTATGAGAGAGACAAAAAAGATGGGGTATGCACAAATTTCTTGAATTTTTTTTTCTTTCAAGTAAAATAAGATTTACAGTTTTTGATAAGCATAACAAAAATACACATTATCAGAAAATAAGAGCCATAACTATAATAAATTTAAAGCCAAAGTATCTAAAATTCAATAAAACATTAGATTTTTAAGATTGCTAGGTAGTTAAAAATTATGTAAAATGACACTCACATTATATTCCTCAAGTAATTTTTACAGATCTATCCAATGTAGAAAAAATTAGATAAACTTCTGTCAGTCAAGCTGTCAACATCTTAAATAAGCAGGTATCACCATGTTAAAAAATACATTTCTGCAATATTTTAAACTTTAAATAGTAATATGTGTTTCAAATCAGATTAAACTTTAAATCAGTTCATATTACTCAAAGTTTCAGAAAAGTATATTTCATTTTTGAAAGATTTTGATAGAATTACACTATGATGACAGATGGCTAAAAATGGCGCTAAAATCAGGGATTTTAGCAATTACAAAGTGAAAATTTCTTCCAGTTGATTTAAATTAGTTTTGACATACAACAAAGCATTTTACTTATTGGAAATATTGAATTTAATCTATTAGCTTGAAATTAAAACTAAAATAAAAACTTCAAGAAAGATTTTTCATTTTTAAAAATTCATTTTAAACCTTGGGTATTGTGTTTCTGTGGAGGTGTGTGTATGTATATATATATATATATATATACACACACACACACACACACACAGAGGTTGTGATGCATAAATTGTATTCTAAATTATGCAAAAATCAAAATCACACTTTAACAGATATATTTACCAAAATGACACAAAAATATCTTGAAATACTAAAGGGTATATTTATTAAATAAAATCGCCATTAGCTTCAACCACGGCCTCCAGGTGACTTCAGAATTTCCGACAATCTTATCTTTTAAGTTGGTGAATTCTTCCATAATCCTTACCTTCATTTCATTTTATCTTTGGTGTTACAAGGAGTTTTGTTGGTCTCTCACTTAACTGCACCCCACACATGATAGTCAAGGGGGGCGCAGTCTGGAGAGTTAGTATTGTAACCTAGGGAAGGTTACTGAATAGAATAATCATATGATGGTTGGTAATGAATGATAATACTTAGGACACAAACAACACACACAAGATTTGCCAGCGGCGCATAGAAGTAGTAGTTAACTGTTATAAGTGAGTCAAGTGAATTCCACAATGAATCAGACCTGCAGATCAACATACAGTATTTAATACTGTATTTATGTGAATGGGGACATACCTATCATTGTCAGTAGGTATGCTACAACAGCTAGGTGGTCAGGTGTAAGAGGTTCTGTGGTTACAGAAATTGTCTGACATCCATGACTGGGTTCTTCTGCTTGTGTGGCATGGTGTAGAGTCCAGTTGCCAGACATAGGGTCTTCCAGCATCTACCCTCTTGATCCAGGGCCACACTACCTCCTCATGGCACTTGATGTAGGCCCCTGTGTTAAGTTTGAGGCCCTCACCAACAAATTTGGAAGTTATTTTCTTATCAGAGTGAGTTTTCTGAGCTGCCACACCTTCGTAATTACCAATAGACTCATTCAACTCTTTCTGAATCCTCTGCACTACTGTTTCCAAATTTCTGGTGGAGTGAATTGCATCATAGTGCTCTTTTTCTCACAGATGATGCCTAACTAACCCTATTATACAGTGCAGTCAACAAAATCAAAAACAAACAACATATATGCATAAAATTAAAAAGATAAAATAGTGACAATTTACCCATCGCATCCTCTGTGTGTGTGTGTACATATATATATATATATATATATATATATATATATATATATATATATATATATTCACTTTACCTTAGAGTACAAACTTGTAAGGTTAATTAGCATTGTAGAGATTCAATGTCATTAAGTATTCTTGAGTAATTTTATATTGTTTTATCTTAATTTTAATAAAAGATCTAATTTTGTTAACTCTGTAATCTAATATGATTAGAAATATTTAACTTCTCCATACTTGTCCAATACATTTAATTGCTCCCAAAGTTTTTGTTTTATTCTTATATTCAACTGGTTGCTGAAGTAGACAAACATATTGATTAGACAACAAAAACTAAATTAACAAAATTCAGAATGTGTATGTGTTTCAGTGTCTGAATATTAACCATTTATTTTTAAGTCTTTATTAATAATTTTTTTAATTAATTTTTGTACTAATTGTATTTCTTGGAATGACAAGATTCAATTTTCTATTCTTTTTTTCAGTTTGTCAAAAGTTCTGAACACGCTTTATTTTCAACATCAGTGGTGGATATCTTCACACAGCTAAATCAGTGTTTTGATGTCATTAAAAAGCTAGAATGTCCTGATCCTGAAATAGTTAAACATTATATGGCACGGTTTGCTAAGGTAACTTTCCAATCAATATCTTTTTCATTTTTTAACATTAAGCCTTGTTATAAATGCACCTCTTATTCACAATGCAAGAAATTTCATATGATTGGTATTCTTCTTCTATGTGACATGTTACTTCAGGATATGGGTGGTCATGGTTCTTCACAACTTCCTATCCTTTGTATCTCTTAACTATGTTTGTCTTTTTGCTGTCTCTCCTAATTCCTGTCCTGCAAACCATTTACATAATCTTATTACATAAGTTATTTGCTGCTACTTTCCTCTGTCCCTCTTGCCTTCAACATGTCCCATGAGTGTTAAATTTTCCAAGCCCTCTTTCCTCATTGTTCCCTAGAAATTTCAGCAAACATGGATAAATGTGCCTGCAATAAGACATCGTGTTAAAAGGACAATTTTTCGCATGTCACCACTTTTTTAAGTACATTCATGCTTCAGCAATGTTTGTTTTTACAAAATAATGATAAGAATTTGAATAAAACCTAAACAAATGATGAAAGTGAATTTATACATATTTTTTGTTCTTGAGAATTTACAAGAAAAATATTAAACACTATTTACTTATTAGATTGTTTATTTACAAGAATAATTTTATATTTTCAACATTCTAAAAACTAATATAGTTAAAACTAATGCAGTGAAATATTATTTACTAATTTATAAGAAATAAATGTGAAAACAATTTTTTTTCATAAACATTTTCTAAATTATTAAAATATATGAACCAACTATGAGGAAATCCTTATTATTTACCATTTGATAAAGTTTGAATCAATTAGTAATTAGCCAGTGTTTTGCCAACCAATATTATTTATTGGATATAAATAATATAATAAATAGTGTAATTAAACTGTCTAATAAATAAATAGTCTTTACTTTTTTTTCTTGCTAATTCTCAAGAACAAAGAAAATGTATAACGTCACTTTCATATGTTTAGGCTTTATTCCAATTCTAATGATCTTTTTTTAAAACAATAAACATTGCCAAAGAATGAAGGTAGTTAAAAAAAAGTGGTGTCATGGGAAAACTGTCCTTTTGACACTACGTTTTATTGCAAGCACATATATCCATGTTTTCCAAAATTTCAATTGTCTCTTTCTGATTTTATGTATAAGTGTCCTTTTTGTTTCTATTTTCTCTGAAACAATCATTGCTCACATGTTCAGTCTGTGTTATTCTCAGCATCCTTCTGTAGAACCACATTTCTGTTGCTTCAAGTCTCTTTATCTGTGAAGAGATTGTCTAGCATTCACTGACATATAGGAAGAATGATTGTCATAGTTGTTTTAATAGTCGCTATAAATCTCATAGTTTGAAGAATAATTTCTGATTTTTTTTTATCTTACACTATGAATGATCTAACTGAGGATTAATCCTCTGTCCATCTGTAGAATTGACTCTAGGCAAATGGAAATAATAAAAAAACAGTTCATGTCCTGAATGGTGTTATATACAAAAAATAATTTGTTTAACTTAAATAAGTTTATCAGTCAGCTATATCCAATTTAAATTTCCCTCTGGTTTCTTATGTATCTCTCACATAAAACATTGTTTTTTTTATAACAACTTCACAATATTTAAAACCTGAAAAAAAGTTATATCTGCAATGTGGATGAAAGTTCAAAAGAATCATTGTGTAATAATTGCTCATCTCAAAAATTTAGACAGGAAAAAAGTTATTTACCTGTTAAACAAACTTTTCCTGAAGGCAGTTCAGTAAATATGGCTTCTTTATTTCTCTTTGTAGACAATAAACCAAGTACTTCTTGCCTATGCAGCCATTGTTCGGCGTGATTTTGAACAATACACTGGACGTCAGAAAACAGTAAGTAATAATTAATATCTTTCACTGTCATCATAGAAATGTTATCATGTTCTGGGGAGATTTGCAGATTTTCACAATTTCTTTTTATGTTTCCTTCTCTGCAAGTTTTTCTAATTTTCAAAAAATTTTAATCAATAAAATTTGATCAGAACTGAAATAATTCCTAAAGTGATAGGATCTATTCTTTAATACTTTTCATGCTTGAAATTGACTGTCTTTCTTTAATTTAAAGCTCTGATTGTTGATATTAATATAACACTTAACCCAGTGGTTGATTCAAGATCAGCCTGGTCAACAGTGACCAAATGTTCTGTCCCTTGCCACACACCACCTATACCAGATGTCTTGGTCCTTAGGGATGTAAGACAATGAGCTGATTGCAGAATCAATCCCATGTTGTTTAATACTGTCACAGGTCAACGGTTGTTGGTCGCTGTCCACTTTGGACCACACCTTGCTTCACCCACATTGTGTTTCTTGATCACAGAGTTGGTAGGGATCAATTAATCCTCAGTGTCATAGCACTGATTCAAACCATGACAAGTCTGTGCTATGATAGAAAAAAGATAGAAATGTCTTTGCAGACAAAATAAAAACAAAAAAGTCTTTCGGTTAGTTTTGGTTTTGGTTTATGTAGTTCTTGGTATAACAAAAATTAACCCTTTCCACTAAAATCTCTTTAGTGACACTTTGCCCATCAGTGCAAATTCTTAGAACAGGGCACAAAGTTGGGAATTTTATTGGCAGCAGGTCACGTTGGTTTCAGCAGTTCCTTCATCTGCCACTGTCTCTCACCATCTCTGGCTGCAACTGCCTAGGTTACTTAAATGCTCACCTTATTAATGACTTTTTCTCAAAATCAGAGTGGGGGCTGATGGTGCTTGGAAATTTGGGATTTCCTCAGGTTTCTTTATTGATTTAAACAAAGGTTATTTGTTGTCTGGTTTGTAATATTAATTATCTCTCCAAATTTGAGAGATCCCCTCCTCCTACGGGTAGTGGTTGCAGGTATTGGCCTGCCCATATAACTCATTCCTTGTCTTATCTATGTCTCACACCATTACTTCCAACTGGGTGGAGATAATTCCTCTGTCTTTCTTGGTATCTCATCTAAGCTTGCCACCTCAGCTGTCTTTTTGACAACTCTGACTTTCAAACCAACCACATAAACAAAAAAGCAATCTTAACTTTTAGTCATTAATTGTAATTATCTTTTTAAATTTCAACAACTAGTCTTGTTTACGCAATCAGCTTGTTTGCTTAATAGCACTCATGAACCTCACAGGTTCATTTACTATCTGAATTCCTTCAACACAGGATAAAATCCTATTTTTCGACTTGTTTACATGTCCAAAATCAGTGAAGCCATTTCCACTTGCTGACAGACAAACATAAGTTAGTCTCTTGATTCCACATTTGCCATCAAATATTATACTTAATTGACCCCCTTCTTCCACCTGGTAATCATGAGATGTGTTTTTGTCACTTGCACTTTAGTAAAATGGTCATAAATTAATTTCTCCATTTCTGCCTTGTTTAGCAAAATTCTCATCTGAATGTATTTGAATGTATTTTCACTATTTCTCCCCAACCCTTGGGGAGAGGGATAAATTTTTCAGTTAGCCATTTGATAATATCTTTTCTCAAAACAATAGTCATTTTCTTCAAGTCTTCCCTGCTTCTTTCTTTCAGTTTATATGTTATTCCATATTTTTAACCCTTTTCATCTGTTCCAAGTGATATTCTAAATTAAGCCTTTCTTTTCCTTTTTACTAGTGTCACATAGTGTAACATTAAAACTAATTTATTCATTCTTTTAATATGATCTTCCCTACAAAATCATAGAGAGCAAACATATTCGAGATTTTAGTAAAAGTTTTCTCTCCTACTTTTAGATTCCTATGCTTTCTTTACTAAATTTCTATAAAACTTTGGCAGTAAGGCATGTGGAAATCAGTAAAGATGAGAAATAACAGGATTATTGAAGTCTTTAACAAAGTCTCCTTCTGTTCAGTTCATGTAAGAAATCGTGAAAAAAGTCCAAAGTTTGAAAAGTTCAAAAAGATAATAAAGAAATGAATAAAATGTGATTAAGGATGAAAGTGACATCTGAAATATTTATAAATTATTAATATGGTAAATGTATACTTTTGTGAGAAATATGGAAATAATATCAAGATACTTAAACAAGAAACCTTGAATACATAGTTATGTTTCTTTTTTATTTTTTTTCTCTCTCTTATATTATGTATCACTTTTATTTATTTCTCTTCACAACCAAATAGTTTGACTGTTTAATGTTGTGTAATTTAAATTTCTGTTTCTTTATGTATGATTAATCTTCTTAATATGATACAATTATTTTTTGTAGGCTTGTATTTTGATGAATAATATACAACAACTTAGAGTACAGCTGGAAAAAGTATTTGAATCAATGGGAGGTGAAAAGGTAAATATCAAATTTATGATCGGCTGAACAGATTTATTTTAGCTATCTAAGAATAATACTTGAATTTTGCAAGTTAATGATAGTATTTTTGCAAGCCATTTTCTCATTTAATGTTGTTTAAATCCAAATTGTCATATCAAAGCAGCTTAAACGAAATGTACATGCATGAAGTTTTCTAAATGTTATATTTTAAGGACTTTAACATAAACAAGGCTGGATTAAGGCCAACTGATGCCATATGCACAACCTAAGAATTCCTCAGCCCCCATCTGGTGACAACTAAACCAAAAATGACTGCTTTTAATTTAATAAGGCAATATATTCATAAAGTTCAAATCTGTCTTTGTTGTAAATATAAATGTAAAATTGAGGAACTTATTTGTTATTTCAGAGAATCCACAATTTACCAGATGTCAAAATTGATATTTTTCATTGATACTGCAAGAGCTTGAATAAGGGTTGAGAGGCAAGGGAAATAAACTTTGAGAGTTTTGGACATTGTCACATTTGTGAAGACATACAAAATAAAGCTTTTTGCATTGGACAACGTGTCCTTTTAAAAAATTAAATGAGCATAATTTGATTAAGACTTAAGATCCCTACAAAAAAGTTGCAAACAAAATGGGATAAATAATTTTCTCTGCCTGTTTGCATGGTTTTTATCTCAGCCTTTTAGGTTTTATTGAAAACATGATCTTATCATTTCAAAGCATAATACATTCAGAAGAAAAAATCTGTGACATTCACTTTTTTTTATGTGCTAAGCATGTTCTTATTTTGCTTAATAGTTAAAATGGTTAATATAAGCCTAAACACAACTATTATGAATGTCTACGTATTACTAGGTTGAGCCAAAAGTTTTTTCACATTTCAAGCTTTAATTATTCAAAAAAGTTACTTACAAAAAGCATTTATTCATCAAGTATATCCCATCCTATTCTATTGTCTGTTGCCATTGTTATTCCAGATGCTCAATTTCATGCTTATACCATTTGGCTGGTTTAGATGCAAAAATATCTCCCCACATTTGTTTTCAACCTCATCCATATTGTTGAACCTCTATCTATGTAGAAAATGAACCATGGCTAAAAAGGGTGTTAATCTGATGTTACAACATCTGGATTGTAGACAGGTTGAAGCAGGGCTTCCAGCTCCTCAAGTGTCGTCACATTGGTAGTATGTGCATTGTTCATCCCTAGTTATAAAAATGGTATCTCGAGGATTTGCCAGTAGTTGTTAGCAAATGTTTGCATATCATTGTGCCTGTCATTGGTCAGTTAATGAGGAACTTCTCTACAGCATCTGTTCACAAAAATCTGTTTATGGAGGTGTTAATTGATGATGCTTTCAGAAGAATCAACATCTGATGACAATGTACAAGTACTTATGCTTGGCTATTGTTCAACCATTTCAAGCAAAGCCTTATTTTTCAAAACAGAGAGTCTCCATAACTTTGGTTTGTTTTCAGGGCTGGTGTAACCTTCCTTGAAATATATGAACCAGTTTTGTGTCGAATGTTCATTGACAATTGCTTCCACATAATTAATTTCTTTTGCCACTGCCCTTGTACTCAGTCGTTTTTTCCACAGGCAGCATAAAATAACCCTAATTGCAATTTTGTAACCACTCATTATCAAAGCTATAAAATAAAGAATAAGCAATGTTTATATGTTATATATGAAAATAAAGAATAAACAATTCAGCAAAGCTTGAATCAGTTGTATCAAATTAATAACATGAAAATACAAGTTGCCAAAAATCATCAGTGAAAATTCAAAAAAACATTTGATTTAACCTGTTATCATTAATTTTAAATAGCTTTTGTAACTATATTAAATTATGGCTTGTATAACTAAATTTTATAAACTTCATAATTTAGTAATCTGTCTCAGCTCTCTCTCTCCAGAGATGTCTGACAATCTGTTTAGTCATCAATCTACAAATCAATAGAGCAATATAAAACAAAATTTATAAGTCATAATATAGAAGATGCACGTTCTAATTTGGGTTATGATGATTTATATTGTTAGTTCTGCTCCATGGTTTGTTGTTTTCTCTTTACTGCAGTTGGATACGGAAGCAGCAGACATTTTGAAGGAGCTCCAACAAAAACTAAATGGAGTTTTGGATGAATTAGCTCAAATATTTGCTAAAAGGTAACATTTTCTTGACCATTTAAAGCATTATTCATATTCTTAAGCACAAAATATTTCATTTCACTATCTATATAAATGTAAATGTTTCTAAACTCCTTAATCCTGTTATAGTTAACTTGATTACTTTCTCCACTAAATGGGTTTATCATCTTTAAATTCAAACAGGATATTCATTTTTATATTAGAATGTTCAAGAGATGTGTTATTGATTTCATGCCTGTTTGCACAAATCCTTTAAAATCAACCTCAGACTTTCATTTATAGTTGCAATCTCATGACATCATCTGGTCCACAATAGGTATGCATGCAAATCTTTGTGTGCCACTGTGAAAACAAAAGACCAACTTTACTTTGTTAAAGAAACTGGATTAAAACTCATTTCTATTTTGTGCCTAATTGAGACAGATCATATCTAAGTATAAAAAGTAAATCTTTCAAGGTTATTAAACATTAAAAAAAATTGGCCAAGTGAATGAGAAATAGAAAGAAAATGAGATTTAGAACAGTGGCAAAGAGTCAAATCTATACGGTTATCGACCCGGCTGGAAGTTACTGCCGGCTACTCAAACGTCGACCAACTTAAACCAGCTTGGTTAGTGGAAACTTCTCCCGACCCAAACTTACCAACAACGACGGAAGATGAAACAACCACACCAGTCATTCGAACAAAATCTGGCAGAAGGGTTCATTTTCCGACCAAATGAAAGACATACATGTTTTTTTCAAATTGATCATAATCAATCCTCTAGGAAGGGGGCCTTATTGCACCCAGCTGGAAGTTACTGCTGGCTACTCAAACGTCTGAAAGCGTCACCACGGAAAACAGAACGAATGCCATTAACTTCCGGTGACTCAGCATTTTTCAGAGAACGATACACAAAAAGCAAAACATACAAAACATAAACAAACACAAGTCCTCCTAATGAACAGAAACTACTTTATATACACATGGTGTCCTCCTAATGACCAGAAACTACTTTATATACACATGGTGTCCTCCTAATGACCAGAAACTACTTTATATACACATGGTGTCCTCCTAATGACCAGAAACTACTTTATATACACATGGTGTCCTCCTAATGACCAGAAACTACTTTATATACACATGGTGTCCTCCTAATGACCAGAAACTACTTTATATACACATGGTGTCCTCCTAATGACCAGAAACTACTTTATATACACATGGTGTCCTCCTAATGACCAGAAACTACTTTATATACACATGGTGTCCAAATGAAACCCATGTGTACAGTCAAAATGCTGATGGTAATTCTTAATCATCAACCAAAAGGTATTGCTAACCGGCTACGATGCTGACCACAGCGAACATAAACACAGCCGATTTCTTCCACCAAATAACTTGGCTCACGGCTGATTTGGCCCCGGGGTAGAGCGATGTGCTCCCCCTCTCACCTTCACCTGGCCGACCCTCGCTGCTGACCGCATGAAGCAGCCAACCTCAGCAGCAGCAGTGTTCCGACCCAACTTCTGAAAGTCCTTTTTTAGAACTACCAAGCTGCGTTCTTACACGACTGCCATTCTAAGGACGAACAGACTACACCAGCACCGTCTGCACTGATCCTCTCTCTTCTTAAATGCTGAAGCGCTCTTTACAAAATGGCAGATCGACGGGACCTCGAATACCACCGTTCCATCTGCCTGCCTCAGAGCTGCTCCCTAGAAACCTAACAACGATCCTTCAACTGGCACTCCCTGACTTCATGATCGAACTACGCCAAACAATTCCTGTACCTGCATTTGTTCAGATTGACAAATAAATCCGACGTTTGTTATTCTAAACCTCTGCCTTTGTTCCTCATTGTCTTAGCTGTTCACACCTTTCTTCATTAAAAACTTGTGGGGACGACATTCCTTATCGGCCCCGCAACACGGTGGTGTTATCTTCATTAAATCCTAAGAGAAAAGTGACATGGAAAAAGATTACATGTATAATGGGGGAAAAGAATTTGTTTTTAATAAATTCCTTTTTTTTTTCTCCTTTCAGCCTTGAGCCTCAAATTCAACAAAGTATTCAAGAACTAGGTAAACTACTTTCAAATGTGAAAGGTGCTGGTCAAGTGTCCCTTTCTCAACCCAGTCAGAGAAGTAACATACAAGCAGAGTCAGATATGATCCTGAGACCATTAATGGATCTCCTCGATGGAAGGTAATTTTTCCAACTGCATTTTTTGTTGATATAGTTTTAAATACTTTGAAATTATACAGTAGTTTTTAAACCTTGCAATGAATAGATTCTTCCAATTTCTTTAAACAGTGCAGTATTTATTTATTTACATATTAATATCAGAAAAGAGGGTTTTTTCTCTCACCTATTTGTCAGCACAAAAAGAAATATTTATTACTTTTTTCAGTACACTTATGTACCAATTCATGGTTTAGTAGTCTGTAAAGGTAGTAGTAGATAGCATCACCATACCTTGATGTCATAGAAATGTTGAGGCCTGTATGACTTGTACCCTGACATCTGGTGAGTCAGTAGGAACACCAGCTAGGCTACTCATGGCAAGAGGATTTGAATTATCTGAGTTTGAATGAGTTGTGATAGCAAATACAAAATGAATGGAACATTTCACCTCTGAAATTGTGGAGGCATTCAACATACTTTCATCTACAGTGATTTAACAATTGTACAGAGAATATCTGATGCCATTGAATAGTACAGTGGTTGACCACAGGTCCTTAAGGATCATGGCCGAAGGCATCTGGCTAAAATTGTCTGCAGTAGCAGACAAGTAACATTGTCTCAAATCAAATCCACATTCCATGCAGAAGCATCAAACATATATCTCCAGTAGGTCAGTTCAGTGTTCTTTAGCTTCTATTGGTGCAGTAGACCCACTACAATACTCCAGTTAACTTCCCAGCACTAAGCATTTAACCTGGGCTCTTGAAATCATTTTTTTCTTTCAAGCTGATGGTAGGGTTTGTAGATGGCTCAGACCTTATAGATCCTAGTAGTCACCCAAGCTACATAAAGGCTGATGGCAGTTTTATAATGGTTTGAGGTGTGTTCATGGACAATCTCAGGGAGCTGTGGACAGCTGTAAAGACAGCATTGCTCAACATCTCTCCAGGGGTGTTCTGATCACTTGTGGAGTCAATTTTATGTCAAGATCTTGCACTTTGCCAAACTCAAGGGGATCTTACACAATATCCTCTTACTTTGGATGCATCAGTTTATATGGGATGTCAGTCAACTGAATCAATGGATGATTAGGAGATTGTTAGATATTTTTATTGAACTTGTGTGTGTGTATTTTTTTTTCTTGGGTTTTAGTTTCAGGATTATGAAAAAAATCATAATTTTTAAATAATGAGAATATTTTTAATGAATTCATAAAAAAATTTGCTTTGTTTTTTCTTTACCAGCTTATCAATGTTCTCACAAGCTTGTGAGAAGACAGTCTTGAAACGATTACTCAAGGTCAGTTTTCTCAAGACAATTGATCTTTCTTTCTAAGCTCATATATTTAATCTTAAACCTTTTTGTCATTATGTATATTTGTACATGCTTTTATTTAAAAATGATTACATTAATTTCATTTAATGATTTTGCATTACTCAAATTATTTGTAAAAAAAAAATTTTTTTTATTTTTAATACAAAATAACATTTTAATCTTATATATAGAAGGTAAAATTATTTTAAAAACTGGTTTCAAAATTTTATATTTGGTCCCCACCCTTCATCTTTCAAGAAAAATATAAATACTGTAATATTAAATAAAGATTGAAATTATATATTCCATATAAGCATCATTGTGCTAAAATTTTTATTCTGTCCTCAAATTATTAAATGATATCACACTGGAGTGTGTATGTATACACATGTTTTTTATTTTGTTATTTAGGAATTGTGGAAGATTGTGATGCACACAATGGAAAAGACTGTTGTTCTTCCACCACTTTCAGATCCCCGACAGGTATATAATTTTATTTTCAAATTATTCTATTACCTATTACTGATCAGAATATTGCTTATATATCTCTTATGTAAAAATAAAAAAAAATAAAACTGGCAAGAATTGAGATTTCATTCATGTTAATTCAAGCTAAAAAAAAACAAAACCTTTATTTCTATGATATGTCCAATTTCAAGAACTTCTCATCAAACATTCTCTCATTATTGGTTCTCTATCAGAATTCCTCACAATTCTTAATTGTACTTTAAATTAATTCATATTAATCTTGAAGTTTCATACAAAACCTTCTTTTTATGAATCTAGAGCACATTAAAAAATAAATAAATAAATAAAAACACTAATGTTATAGATACTGGTTCTTCATCCTGGAGTAAAGTTTAATATATACTTTTAGCATATGATCCAAACTGGCTAAAAATCCATTCCAATTTTAAGCTAGATTCTGCAGAAGGCCTAAATAGCAACTTTGACTCCACTAAGAGATCAGGGGTTTGTACTAAGTATTTATTGAATCTTACTTTAATTGAAAATCATTGCCAGGATGAACTCTTTGATTATATTTTATTTAAATTAATCAAATTTTTTACTGGATTATTTATTTTTAGCTTTTAGTTATCCTGTTAAACAAAATGATAGATATTCTATTTAGTTAAATCAATACAAAGGTCCAGCATTATACTTACATTATGCATCAAATCCCCCCCCCCAAAAGTTTTGGAATTTTCAAAAAGTAACTAATATTGTAAACACATACCACGGCCCTGTTAATAACCTCATCAAATTTGATGAGCATTTCTCAGTTTATAGGCTTGAATGAATTGAAATATTATTTTTGAATGTTATTAATATAACTAGTATATTAAATCTTGTTAATTTAATCATCAAATCTTCAGAAAAAATTGTAACTGTCTGAAATTTAAAACAATATAATATAAACAATTTTTTTTTTGTTCAGTGAGACATTATTTGTAAGAAAGTGATGAAAAATAAGTAAAACACATTACTTTTTTGTGTTTTGTAAATTTTTAAGAGCAAAATTTATAGAACATGATTAAAAATAAGTAAAATTATAAAAGTTATCAGTGTCAACCTATAAATTATTTTTTAAAGGAAAGAAAATAAAAATTTATAAAAATGAAACATAAATGTAAAATGATAAAATGCATAAAATTGATTTTTATAAACTAATGGAAAATTGCTCTAAATTAAATTTTTTAAAAAGTATTTGTATTTAGTAATTTAATCAATATAGATTACTAAATTGATGACTAAATAAATGTTTGGATGCTCATCTCTGAAGTGTGCAAATATATTATGAAAGTAAAAGATATTTGTGCAGAACCAAGAAGGCAATCATTAATAAAATAAAGCAATTGCTTTTCAAACTTATACTTGGGGATTTATTACTGATGGAAACTTTGAAATGTCTCTTTCAGGCTTCATCCAATCATGAAGATCCCAAGAAGGTATTTTAAGAGTTGTATGAAATTAACAATGACAATATCTTTTTCAGTTAGTCATTAATTTTGGCAAACTGATTGTTTTGGGTCTTGCCCTGTGGTTTCTATTTTCTAACATTGTAACTTGGACACATGCTCCCCAAAGAATGCTGAGCTTAAATTCCCCAAATTTTCATTCTTCATTCTTAAAAACACTTTATTTCCTACCCTCCTTCATTCTTAAACCCACTTTCTTATTTCCTATGCTTCTTCATGTAAAGATTGGTGTATCTAAACTTGTTTTAACCATTATTAATCCCTTAATTCTTTCTTATTGAAAAGCAGAAAAATAATTTGTCAATATTTTAATACAAACTTAAGACTCGGATGTTAAAGAAATTGAAATGAAATTGAAGTATATTTTTAATGTGAAAATACTTGAAATAAAATGATTTTGTTGACATTACATCATTTTTATAAAAAAAAAAAATGACAAATATCTTTTCATTTGAGATCCAACCAGTAATATTCCAAGCCATGTCTTTTTTTCATCTGATGAAATAATCAATTGGATGAAGTAATATTGACATGTATTGCTATGGTTTTTCCTGTAAATGTATTTTAAGGACATTACAGTATTATTTCTTTACCTTGGCATTCTGTCTGGGTTGAATCAATTTTCACAAGGAATGTCAATATTTGAGGAATTACATTAGAATTTATCAGAATTCAAGGACTCCAGAAGTATTCAAAATCATTATTGTGTTAGGAAACACTAATTCAATCAAATATGAAAGCAATTCTGACATCAACTCCTCAAATGATGAAGTTTTTTTTAAGAATTAAAGAGAAGCAGAACTGCAGTCACTAGGTCCTGTCAATCATTAAATTGATCTTGTCTCTTTATCATTTTATGTCACATTTTGACTTATTCCAAATAATTCGACAAAAATTGAAAAATTGATCATATAGCTTTCTTAATAAAAATGTTTTCTGCCCAGTATTTACATTAGTCAGACTATTGTCCTCATCTTTGTCGCCATATTTGTCACAACGTTTCGGCCATTGTACGCTCCGGCCTTCTTCAGGTGGTTGGAATTTCAAACTGAACCCTTTATTTCAATCACTGGAGTAGACTGTTCTAGTTCCATGTGCCATGTTTGATGGATGTCAGTTATCAGTTATCTCCTGCTAATTTTCCCTCTGAAAGTTCTCCACTGCCTTAAGCGGGTATTGAACTCACACTCTTTGGTGTCACTGGATCTAACCAACACCTTTATCCACTGTGCCATGTGTCCTTGGGTATGAATTTCAGGGTATTATAAACCTAATGTTTTCAGCAACCATTTTTTTACCAGTGCTCATATTGCAATTTTGCTGTTATCATAAATGTTTTTACCAGAGCTCATATTGCAACTTTGATATCATTGCTTTTCTCTGGCACTTCTTATTACTGGTTCCCATATTGTATTTATTTCTATGCTTGGTTGACTCAGGAGATTTTTGTGGCCTAGCATATGTGCTGATTCCTTAAGTTTATGAATTTTCCAATGGTGTTCCCTGTCTATGATCTCAACATGATCCCACAGGGGACGGTGATCTCCCTTCTCTCTCCATATGTGGTCAGCCACGCCTGATTTTTCTACTTCCCCTCGCGTTACAGCTTTCTGGTGTTCTTGAAGCCTTACCTTGAGGGGGCGGCCTGTCTCTCCTTTATATTCTTTTCCGCAGCTGCACGGGATAGCGTACACAAAGTCTTTAGTCATGTTCTCCTCTATGAGGGGTCTCACTCAAGAGAGATATCTGTGAAGTGTTGTCATGCTTTTGAAGGTTGTCCTGATGTTATATGGACCGCAGATCCTTTGTATTTTCTCTGATAACCTCTTCACATAAGGCAGGCAGACTGTTTTCTGAGTGTTGTTGTCCTCCTCCTCCTCCTCTTGTACCCGCCTATCCCAGTTTTGGGGGGCTGCTGCCATGTACCCAGGGTAGTTGTTACGTTGTAGGGTACTACTTATACTGAGCCAAAGAGTGTGAGTTCAATACCCGGTTAAGGCAGTGGAGAACTTTCAGAGGGAAAATTAGCAGGAGATAACTGATAACTGACATCCATCAAACATGGCACGTGGAACTAGAACAGTCTACTCCAGTGATCGAAATAAAGGGTTCAGTTCGAAATTCCAACCACCTGAAGAAGGCCGGAGTGTACAACGGCTGAAACGTTGTGACAAATATGGCAACAAAGATGAGGACAATAGTACGACTAATGTAAATACTGTACATAATACCTCATCTCAGAAATATAGACATGGTTTTGCCAATTCATATATAATGGAATTGTCAGGACTGACAAATCATTATTTTATAAAATAATAATCTAATTACTATAAACTTAACCAAAGCATTCAATTTTTCTGTTTGAAATGGGAGAAAGATGGTGAAAGATCTACATTTGAAAACATTTCTTAAGAATGTTCATAAATTAGCATGTTTTTGCTTTGGAATTTGGGAACCTGCTGAAAGCTTTTTAATATAAATGGCTATGAATAAACAAAATTTCTTTCTTTGAAAAGATTCTTAAAATCTACCAGAATGAAAATTAGTTTACGAAACAAAAACATTTTTAACACATGGCAATAAATTGGTAATTGAAAAAAAAAAAAGTTACAAATCTGTTCTTTTTCATTTCTATTAGTTTTTGAAAGAATGTAAAAATCAGATTTAAATTTGTGACATGCTTTAAAAATTGGAAATTTCCAGTAAGTGAAAATTGGTTAAAAATGTTGCCAACTATTAAAAAGAATCATTATATCACCAGGGATGAGCTATTTGTTTAATGTGTGTCATTAATTATAGTTTTGGATGAGTCACTTGACCTTGGAAAATATAAATTAGACTTAACTAATAATAGACAACAAAAGTTGATACAATTGTACCACAATACAAATTCCAGATTATTATTCTCATTTACAATTTAATATCATTATACTTTAAAACATTGGCAGAATTTTAATTTGAAATTTATATCAATTTAAAGAGAAAAAAAAAAATTATTCCTGGCCATTTCCAAATGGTTTATGCTTACAATTTTCTACTCTGGTAAAATGAGCTTTGTGCAGGCCAATGTCTCTGCTGCTTTTTAGGATTGGATGATGGAAAAACTCTTGCTTTCTGTCTGCTCTTTCAGCTGCTGCTTCTTCCTGGAAATGCACAAGCAAAGATTGAAGCCATGTCCAGTGCATTACTAACCCATGTAAGCCAAATGCCCAAAGGTGTTCAGATGATCCAGGTGATGGTCAACATATTCTTCTATCTACTCTTTATTTCTTTTATTTTTGTTGATTCATAATGTATGAATGAATTTTAGTTGTGTTATGCATTGCCAAAAATATAATGACTCTTTTCTTTCTATAAATACTTATTTTTCTTAATACTGAAAATGTTTTATTTCTAATTGTATTTTTCAACTTTGAACTTTTCATTTCTTATGTATTTCTTGTTTTATTTTTGTATTTCATTTTTCATTAACATTTTTATTTCTTCATTTTTAAATTTTACTTATTTTTTCATATGAATATTTACTTTTTAATTATTTTTTATTATTTATTATTTTTTCTTTTTCAGTTTTTATTTTGTCATTTTTTAGTATTTGATTTTTTTTTCATGATTATTTTTTTATATTAAGTTCTTAGCATTTTTATTTCTGACTGGAATAATGCTTATTGTTATATTTTCTGGGGAATTTTTAAATATCTTAAGCACTGAAATTTCCCTGTAAAAGAAATGTCAGTAAGGATTATTCTATAATAAAAAAAAATATTTTTCAAAATGTCTAATTGCTTTATAACTTATAAAAAATTCTAATTTTGGTGATAATTAAAAATGTATTGACATTTGTTTTGTTACATATTCCACTCTGTAAAACCATTCTTAACAAACTGAAACTTCTTTGCATCCCTTTGCCTCAAGCATCTGAATGTTAGCATGTTTTTTATGAAATTAATAATTTGCACATAAACTTTTAATCCTTTTTGGTCTTAGGTTACATTACAATAAACTAGAACAGACTACTAGGAATAAATTATTTCCTCCAGGAAAATATTTTACTAATGATGCAGTCACCTACAATAAGTTATTGTTTTTTAAATTGTCTTACATTTATTTACATTTAAAAACTGAAAATTTGAGTTTTACTATACTAATTTTCTAAGATTTGCACTCCACAAATATATGCAAGTAAACAATGTCATTATGTATTATTCAATAAATCTTGAACTTTCTTTGAAGGAGTGCTGGAAGTGGTTGTCCAGCCCAAATACCATTATTATATTTGTGATATATTATAAAAAAAAAAAAAAACTTCTATAAAATTAATCCTCAATGAAAAGTAAAAGTATTCTATGAAATGCTAGTGAAGATTAATATTCTGGTTATTATTAAAAAAAAATAAAATGAATTGAGTTTTTAAATAATCTAAAACATTTTACAAATTTTTATTTGTAAAATAATATAAAAAAAATAGTTATTTTATACTTCAATAAAATGAAGGTCAATCAAAAATTATGAGACTCAATTTTTTCTCATGTTTCCAAATCTGCTTCCTGCATCTCTAAGCTTTTGCACAAGAATATCTTTATACTGTATAATTTTTAAGTAATAGATGCAAAATTTTTGGTTATTATAAGATACAGCTTATTTAAGGTTAAAACATGATTGTACCAATCAGTGTCATTATTATAATATTTGAAGCAAGTGTGCTTTTATAGAAACACTATATCTCTCCAAACCTTAAAATGAGAATGTTGAAAAGCTTTTGGTTTGGCCCATTTCCCAAAATCAATATTCTTATAATTGTTAATGAAAATATTGATTTTGGATATTCAATTCAACTGAAAACTTTTCAACACCCCCTCATAAGTAATTTAATTTAACCTAAACTCTCTTCATCATTTGGAGTTATTTAGAATTTTCCATCAACATCTTTTATGTCAAAAGCATTTACTTTTTTGTCGATTTTTCATTAATTTGTATACAAATACACAACTTATTTTGAGTAATTTGTTGCTTTCTTTCTTCAATAAGCCATACTTTATTACATGTTAGCATCTGTGATTTAAAAATATCATAAAATGCTTGTATGATATTGGTTTCATTACTTTCTATTATAAAATCAACAGTGCATTTTTTAGAAAATATGATGAGTTGACTATTTTATTACTGGTTAATTTAGGCTGAATGATGTTTTTCCACATTTGTATACTTTGGTTACTACATATGGTTGCTTTATTTGACCACTGTATAGAAGAAATTGAAGTAAATGAGTTTTGTACTGTTCATGTTTATGAGTTAATATGTATATCTTTATTGGTATAAATAAATCATTGTATTTGTAAATCCTCTTGATAATCTATTCACTGTCTGTAGCTTGAAGGGTAACAGTTTAGTAATTTCTGGTCAATTAGATTATGATTTTTTTTAGATTAGTATATGTTTTTATATAATTTGAAATTAGGTTGAAAATATTAAGCTGTATTAGTCTAGTTTGTTCTGTTTTTATAAAGTATTAACTGAATCCTTTGTGAAATATTAATAGAATATATGTAGAAAATTATGATTTTAGTTTAAAAATGCTGAGGTTTTTTACATGAAAATTATTTCGGGATATTTTAGGTGTTTTTTGCAACAGTCTTTTTTTTTTCTTTTACAATGATACATTTTGAAAAATTGAAATTATTTGACTTATTCTTTAGTGCTTTTCTCATCTGTTTTCATACATTGAAAACCTTGTTTAAACATGCAGTTACATACAAAAAATGAAATGGTGTCCCAAAGCAAATCTACTAAAGCAAAAAACAGGTATTGATATGGTGGATTAATTTTGGGATAAGTGTTCTGTATATCTACCGAGATAAAGGCATACACATATGTTAATAACATTAACAAGGTATTATTACAAGTAGATGAGAGAATCACTTGTTTGAACTAAACTGTTTTAGTATAAACAATGAAATTGAGAATGCTGATGAAAAATTTTAGAATTATTTTCTTAATTGAATGAATGGCATGCAAAAATATTGAGTTAATTTCAATCCAGTTAAATATCATTATCTCTATGCTATGGGCATGATGTCATGCATGAAACTTTAGTCTTCTGAAAAACTGCAGTTTGCAAAGATATGAACAAGTTTTGTCTTGTGATTTTCCTGCCAATGGTAAACAAAAAGGTTAACATATTTTCTTTTAATCTTTATGCATGCTGTAGAATAAAATTTATCTGAAAAATTTTATTTTAAGAAATGATAATCTCCTACCCACCAAAAAAAAAAAATTTCCAATATTTTGTAAATGTTACTTTAAAAAAAAAAAAAAAAAGTAGCTGTTGTTGATATCATTGCCTGTGTTGTAGACATGCAAAGAACACAAGAGATCCAAAAATTTAAAACTGGTCCATTTGAATGATAAAAAGGTTAAATTCTGACTTGGACCTTTTATGTTTATAATGTTGCTTATTCAACTGTTTTGTTCAGTTGTAGAGAGATGCAAAGAACCAAACAAGAGTCATTTATCCATATTGGAATGAATCTAAACCAAGTCCTATATATTGAGAGGGATCTGCTCTAAGTTCAATGCTACATGCACATATTATTATGACAAGGATACTATATAAATTGGACAGGTCAACATTGATCCAAGAATTTGATCCTTGTTTGATAATATCATGCCAATCAGATCCTTACTTTATATCATTCATTGATTTTATTTCTTGGAATGATTCATTTGAAAGAGAAAAAACAACAAAGCCATGTTCCCTGTCTAACATGATGATATTTTCTTTTCAGTTTTCCTTTTCTTTTTTTCATTATTATCATAACATTTATCATAAGATTGTCTTATAAACTATTATCTTCATTTCATAGAATTCATTGACTTGTATTGTTTTTGAACTAATATATTATTTTTAAGGGGAATTGTGTTTATAACTTGTTTTTACTGTAAAATTAGTATATTTAAACCATGTTGTGGCAACTGACATCCTTACCACTATATTTCCTTAAATGTCAACATCTGATTATATAACTTGCTGAATAGTCTAGAATTATATTACCAGAGCATAATAGTAACCTCTTCATCAGTCAATAAATTGCTTTAATGGACATTAAGTTATCTGGATCCCTTGTATAAATCTTATTAGACTATATACCATCTCTTTTTTTTCCCTTCATCTCCTAGATTTAAAGTATTAATTATATGAAAAAGTTGTTTTTTATTACTCATTGGGGAAAGCTCTTTACTATGTTTAAATCTTCCAAAAGCCAATAGCAATTTTTTCATACACTGTACTGTCCATTCATCTTCATCAGATCACAGAATGAATTCATACTTTGGGACTGACTGTAGATTTAAAAAATATCTAAGAATGTCATATTTTTAATAAGACTTTTATCGCCTATGTTCTATCCATTTGTTTACATCAGAAGAAAATATCAGTTTACAAGAAAACTTGCCTTATGTTGTAGGATTTATAGAGATACTAATAGGTCAAAATGTTATTTAATAATCCTGGCTCATTTTTTTTTTTCTTTTTGACATTTAAAATATATTTACAGACCTTTCTGATGAATAAATTGAGGATTATCAAATATTGCAAAAAGTTATTTCCTTATAGAGAAAAATGTCAAAGTTTCATTAGACTTATTGTAACCTATTAGCAAACAAAAATCTGTAAATTATTTAATGAAAATAAGTGCAGAATAAATAAATAATATGCATATTCCTGTTTTAATATACTATCTAGTAAGTGACTATTGTTTCTTCTTCTAATTCTTTGTTGCTGAATGGAATTTGTTGAATGTGCTCAGAAAATTAAACTAAAAAATTTTGAGTGATTAAATAAAAGCAGTAAGGGCAATGAAAAATTATATTCCCTATTGCAAGGAAAATGTATTTATCAACAGAATTCTCTTCCTACTTTATTGTTACTAAGATATACCATAATAAAGTACTGTGGCTTTATTTTGAAAATCTTAAGATAGTTGAGAAAGAATTCTGATATATCTTCCAATAAGTTGATAAATTTATAACTGAGCAAGGAGAATGCAGTTGTGAAAAATCTAGGAAGAGAAAAAAATTTCCTTCACTTCTTCACGTCATCTTTGTCAAAATTATTTCTAATCTATGCACATCAATTAAGCTCTATTGTTTCTTCAGAACAACAATTTTAAGCCACTGTATCAACAATGCTTAAAGGCACATATTTATCCTTTAAATTTATTTACATTCTCATAACTTCTTGACTTTGATGTGTTTTTTGTACAAGTATGACATCAACAGTTGTTGCTGTAGAAAGGAAAACTGAAAGCATTTTTCAAGTAGATTCAGTTAAGCTTCATGAAGATACATAAAATATAATAAGTCACTTTGAAAGTATGAAGAATGTGAATTGATGAATCTAGATTTATTTCATAAGCAATTTTACACCAATGCCTTTCACCATAATTAATAAGCAAACCAACAAGACATTCTAATCTGACACTAATACGATAGACAAACAAGAATTTTTCAGAAGCTATAGAAAGAAATCAATACAAATGAGATCGCTAGAAGACTACCCAGATCAGTTACCAAAATTTGATGCCTTTTCAAATTTATCTTTTAGTTTCTATGACTTGGATTAGAGTCTCCAGTTTTCATTTCTTGAGAAATTTTCGGAGTATATCGAACAAATTATCATTTGTCATATACTTGAGGCACAAAAAAGACTCTGCATATTAATTGTAAAACTATACTTTTATATTAATAAGTAGAACAATATTACTAGGCATATTCTTTATAATAAATTCTCTTGAGAATATGCTTTACAGGTAGATAATTGTTTTTGCTAACCAGTTTCAGTATTTAAATAAATATTATCTTTTGACAGATATTATCTGTCAAAAGATAGTGTTTAATTTGATGGTCTCAGAAATCAATGAGAGTGAACTCCATTTGGAATCCTCCCCAGGAATGTTCTACTGTGCCAAAATCAGTTTTGTCCAACAGAGTTATTACATTCTGGAAGCTGGCAGATTATAATGACACTTCTCATCATGAGATCAGAAAATCAGACCCAGTAAAACAATATCAATTCTTTCAAATGCTCTATTATCACATTAAAAAGGATTTTGCATTTTCTAATTCAGACTGTTCTTTCATATCAAAAACAAATTGTTTTAGAAGTAACAAAAACTGTATTCATTGTCAAGTTAGAAGTTTAAGATTTTAAAATTACTTTGACATTTATAAACTTAGAAGATATTTTTGTTCACTTTCATTTCAAAAAAAGGAAATGAATGGTCATGTAAATTTTTAACTGTTACATTGAAAATTTTAAATACTGTGCAATAACTATTCCTTTCTATATTAAATGTCATCTTCATCTTTGAATTGTTCTGGGTTTAAAATAACAATAAGAATGAAAAATGACTATGAAATTAAACACAAATTCATATTTTAAGAAGTCAGTTTATAACCCTAATAATAAAAAAGAAATTACATGATAGAAGTAATTTTGTGAAAGAATATCTACAGAATATTCCCAAAAGATTTGTATAGAATGACTTTAAAAAATTGGAGAAAAAAAGACAAGACAATAAAGAATATGAAATGTTGCAACATTAAAGAAACTACATTGATAGGCATATCAATGATCCTTATATTAATAATGGTTCATATATATCAATGTTGACTTGATTAACTCAAGTTTCTTATCCAAAGAATTATCAAATTGATTTTGGGTTTCTATAGATGAATAAGTTGCAATGTTATCAATGTGAAAATTTGAATTCTAATTTTTTATGAACACCTGCACTGTGATTGATTGTTGGTTATTAGACAAGAATAGACATTTATAAGCAAACCCAATCCTCTAATATATCATTGACAGTTTACTCTTTCAACAAGAGATTCATAAACTATAGCAAAGCTTACTTTAGAATCTTATTATTAGAATTTGTAGTTTGTTTTTTTCTTGACATACAGAGTATTCAAATCAATCTTTACTCTGTCCGCTGCATCAATAACTCAATGTAAATTTAGTTAATCATTACATAATTCATGACTGAGTCTAGTTTTCATTTTGTGTGCTTGTCATTAACCCTCTGTGGTAACACTCATTGGGTTTAGCCCTCTGTGGTAACACTCATTGGGTTTAGCCCTCTGTGGTAACACTCATTGGGTTTAGCCCTCTGTGGTAACACTCATTGGGTTTAGCCTTCTGCGGTAACACTCATTGTGTTTAGCCCTCTGCGGTAACACTCATTGTGTTTAGCCCTCTGCGGTAACACTCATTGTGTTTAGCCCTCTGCGGTAACACTCATTGTGTTTAGCCCTCTGCGGTAACACTCATTGTGTTTAGTTCTCTGTGGTTACATTCATTTTTATTTCTTTAGAAAAGCCTGTGAGATGTTTTCATTATAACTGGGTCACTAAAAAATGTTTTTGTATTTGTCGTATCTTTATGCATCAGTGAGATTTTCTACCTGTTCATTCTTTTGGAGAAGCTGAATGATTCAATGATGATCATCAAATCATTCAGCTTCTGCAATAAATGAATAGATAGTTAAATCCCACTGTTCTTTGATAGCATTCTTATTAGAAAATATTTTAACTATTAGTTTTGAGTTCATAAAATGTCATATATTCTCAGTTAGCTTCCTCTTTAGTCACTAACCAGGCTAGAATATGATTTCATAACACCAAGGAACATTCTCCTGATAGAAAACATTTCCATTAACATTTCAGCTCTTAAAAGATTTCAATTGTTAAATCTCTGGAGTTCTGACTTAATTCTTCAAAAATGTGAATGTGATATTAGTACAATTAAATTGATATATCTAACAAACCACTGAAAATCAAATATTACAAGTTGATTTTAGATGAAAGCAAATTGATTTCATTCTTAAATATTATCAAATTTAGCCTCCTTGGTATTATTGGTTATGGGATTTTATTTATTTTTATTTTTTTTTTTTAAATCTACGGCTTTTACAAATTTGTAGATTTCTGGTGCCTCTAGTTAATCATGTGACAGAAATTATCAATGTGTATTGAAATACAGTGCTAGCCAATTGTGGGGAGATTCATATGACTCTCGACTGTAAGCATGTGAAAATTGTGGGTCTATTTAGGTACTTACAGTTTAAAAAAAGTTAAGACAGTCTTTGGAAAGAGAAAAGCAATGAAGAATGGTAAGGAATATTGTCCTGATGAGAGACAACATTTCCTCTCAGGATATTCTCTGGACAGTTACATGCAATTCCTAACAAATGAACATCCTAGTATTTTTACAACATTTAAGTTTATTTCATGTCACTTTAGCCATGAAATCTCTTCAGTTGAGACCATACCTCCAATTTCATTTGACAGCCAAAGGCATAATCAGGATGATATTTTTCACTGGATCTTCTAAGGATACCTTTCTGAATTTACTTTGTTTCTTGTCTTTTAATGAAGTTGTTTTCTCTTAGTCTGATGGATTTATAACATTTGGGACTTTGTTTTTTAATACTGTTGACTCTTAATCAAATGTTTGGTCAATTCTCTTCAAAGTAAACATGGGGAAATAGAAATTTTCTGTTTGCAAATGTTTTTATATGGCTTAAAAGGTTTTGCTAGCTTGAAAAAGGAGTGCAACATAATTTTTAAGAGTTGTGACAGCGGAAGTTAGTATTTCATGAAAAGTAACTTCTTGTTGGAATATAAAAATGATAAACAAAATTAACTCTAAAAACTTAATCAAATTTGAAAAGTGTTGAAAATATCAGAATATATAAGTTAAAACAAAAGATAGGATAATTCTATTGAATTGCTCTCTGATTTATGACAATTGAAAATGAGAAATTTGTTTCAAACCTCTGTTGTATACAATAAAAATTGAAATACGTAAGTTATGAGTTATTACTATTTCAGTATTTTAGCCAAATTGCACAAAAATGACATTTTCCTCCATAAAATGAACATTTAACTCATTAAGCCTTACAATAACTCCTACTCATCAGAATGTGTGTGTGTTGTGCTTCTATACCTGTTATCCTTATCTGAAACTGGTAACAGTATGTTGTTTTGACTGATGAAAGGAAGGACAACTTTCCAACCCCACCAACATGGAAGATTGAAACATCTTATGATGATTGGAAATTTTATGTGAAATTATGGACCCAATTCACCAAAACAGAAAAATTTGCAATTTACAGTGTACTATCAATCAGTTGTAGGTAAGTATAACAGGAATAGATGCTACAATTGGTACAACCTCCCCATCCAGATAAAAAGAACTGATTAAGTAGAAGTTATTGGGGTATAGATTGAACCCAATGGTGCAGTCGATTTACATTAGCAGGTTTGACAAATCTCTTGCTGCCTGTTATATTCTACTGAGTTGGAGTTGGGGAATAGTTAACTAGAGCACTAGGTTCAAACCACAGCTAAGGTAGTTGGTATTCATTATAACATATGTCATGTTGATTCTTTCATTAGTCCTTTTTATTAATGTTATTTTACTTTGTTTTTTTTTTTTTTTTTTTTTTCAAACCTAATTTTTACGACATGGAAGTTCAGGGGAATTCATATGTCCACAGATCCTAAATTATGACAGCAGATACTAGAGGGGGAAGTTTGCAGGTACAGCAAGTGTAAGATTTTGATTTAAAATCAAAAAATTAAGACAGACTAGAAAGTTAATCTGGATCAACAAATCTGCAACAATCTATATCAGTTGAGTTGGTGATTCTCTCACATTACCCACACAAAATAGGACTGATGTTTCCCTCCCATAAAACTGCAACATTAATTAATCTTTCTTCCTAATTCAAAAAAAGTTACTGACTCACCATCATGCAATATTCTCTACCATTGCCAGGACATAAAATGACTTGTCTAATAATTAAAATATGTACTTTTGTTTGACAATGGGAGATGAATTGATGATTTATTCTCTAATATAAAACACAATACAACTATATATTTATCATTAATGCAGCCTGACTTACCCTACTTATTAATGAGTTGTTTCATTGTTATGGTGACAGGAGACATTACTCAGCACTGATAAATGAACATGTTACCATAATGACGAAATGTATCGTTAATAAGTAGCAAGAATAGGTGGCTTATACATTGCTTTTGTTTTTTATTTCTTTCCTTTGTGTTTGAATATTCCTACTTTTGATGATTTGAAAGTAGAATTCATACAAGTGACAATAGTTAATTATATAAATAGACTACATATTTGGAATAAAAAAAAAAAATTCTAGATAACTGTTTGCATGAAGCAGTTTCTTGAAATCCTAAAATCATATTCTTTATTTATTAATATATCCCAAGAATCATTCATTGTCTACAGAGTTACTTAAACATCTCTTTAGGTGATAGGAACCTGTATTTTTTTTTTTTAAATAATTGAGGTTTAGCAAGAGTACAATTACTGTTATATTTGTGTGTGTTACCATATAAAAATAAAGAATATACAATCTCTATATTTGCAGATATACTTATTTCAATGTATAACAAAGTATTTACTGTGTATTTACTGTTTTAGTTTATGCCTTTTAACTTAAAATTTAGACTACTTAATAAATCTCTTCTACAACTGATTTTAAGAAATATTTAATTGCTTGTAACTGTCGGTTAATCATACTTTTTTTCTCTCTCTCTCACTCTTTTTTTTTTTTTGTTTCATGTTCATTATTGTTGTTAGCTACATGGTAAAACTTCTCTCTCACAAACCAACTTATCTGTAATGTGAATTTATGTGTAGTGTTCAGGTCCATATCATTATTTTTTTTTTTTTTTTAATTCAAACTGATCTGTCTAGTCAGTGTGCCATTTTCTTCTGCCACTGGTTTGTCCTAGTACATGTGGCTGCCTGTTGTAATGGTGAAAGGTAATTAGGTAGAATTTCTGATTGTGTGTTGTTACTACTTACATTACTAGTTACCATGACATTTTATCTACAGGATAATTTGGCTAGTCGTGGCTTCCAGATCCAGCCAATAGCCCAGTTGTCAAGCCAGCTGTCCAGTCAACCAGCCTTCTCCTCTGCACAGGTTAGTTAGTCCATGGTCCCTGAATGTACTCTCACTCCACATTCAGGTTGACTGACTAACAGGGCAGCTGATCCAGTCACCCAGGCCTCCAACAATGATTCTGTCTGGATATCTCCTCAAATATTTTATATCTATCTTTATCTATCTCTTGTGCGTGTTTGTTTAGTCACTTGTGTCTTTTATATATAAAAGTGTGTATATGTGTGTTTATATATACACATACACACACACACACATACACTCACACACAGATAGATTACTAACTGGTTTGGCTGTATACATGCAATCGTAAATGCATGTATATGTTATATACACATACATACCTGGATACATGAACATATATGTATACATCTATACAGGTATTTGTGTGTGTGTGCTTTTCTAGATTGTGTGTATATTCATTCATATATGCCTATATATGTCTACATGAATGAATATGTGCATGTCTGATATTTATTTCTTTTACCTATATGTGCATATGTATGTGTATATATTCACATATATCAAGGTGTGTTTCTGTCTTCCCTCATGTATTTGCCACCTGTTGCTCTTCTTGCTGCTGCTTATCTGTCACATGTTGGTTATGTTAGATAGGAAAGTATCTTTATTTCCATTCAATGGATTCTCATCTGAGGGCCATTTCCCAACAAGCATTTTTTTTTCATTTTTATTTTTCCTAACAATTTAACATTTTTTTCTCCTTAAATTGCTTTTTCAAATACATTTTGTAAATGTTTCTATCAAATTATAACAAGTTTATAACTAAATTCCAAGCTGATCTGAATATCAGCATGTTTAAGACTGATAATACATTTTGTAATAACAATAAAATGTTTTTAAATTGTTAAAAACAAATTCCCAAAACAAATACAAATGAATAAGGCAAGATATCACCCCTAATTTGTTAGTTGTCAAGTCAAAATAAAATGTCCATTAATGTACAAAGTACTGTATTTGATGGTTTGTAAGATGATTCCCTACCATTCTTACAGTTGATGTATCTGATCAGTTAATGTCACACCAGATACTATAGACTACCCATACTTGGTCCTTGCCTAACTTCATATTGCTTTGATAATCAATATAAATAATTCCTGTCTTGTATACCATCAAAGATGGTAATTCTTTCAAAACTCCAAATATCCTCTTATTATATGTCTTATTTGGCGGGGGGGGTACATAAGTCTGTCTTCTCCTCCACACACACACACACACACCAATAAATAGCTCATAAAATATTTCCAAATTTTTATCTATGAATTTACAGTTGGTAGGCTAATATTTACCCAGATTTCATGGGCTACTACTACTTGGAATTAGCCTTTAATGTTGTAATATTAAATCTAAATGGGGTATTCTTACATACCATTAAATACTCAGTCAAACATTTTTATTTTAAAAGAATTGATTACTATCATATTATAATCTCTCCTTTAGACTTGAGGATTCCTTATGGTGTTGGATATGGTTTGTCAGAACTAAATCCACCCCACCCTGCTTTCATATAATGTCTTGTATGAAGAATAGTTTAATCTTGGCTAAAAAATATTATTTTTTTAATAACTTTGAGTAGTCATTAACAATCCAATTGTCCAAACAGTATTTAAAATAATTGATATCACTGGACAAGTTTGTGTATCATCAACTGATAAATTTAAAAATCTGTGACTGCTTGAAAAAGAAATTGAACAATCAGTCAGTTTAATTATGAGAATTATTGAGAAAATGGTGATAAATGATTCTGTGTTCTCTACTTTGTTTATATGGACTTTTAATTTTTTAATATTTCATTATATCTGCAGTGTATATGAATAAAAAATTTACATGACAGTTTAATAAGAGATATTAATAAGAGAAAATGACTGTATTTCCCCAAGAGAAAAATACATGAAAATTGACTTCATATATTTACATGAATGTTTTATGCAATTCATGTGTTACTAACATTCAACTGAAGCAAAAGTAGTTCAATAATTACTAAAAGAAAGGGGGAAATGTAAAAATGTTAAAGATTTTTTCAATACACTTGGAATTAAAACTATAACAATGCAGATGTTTGTCAAAGTTGTATGCAACCATCTGATGTTGAAGATTAAGAATGATTTTATAAAAACAAACAAAATAAGATTAATACAATGCTAAAAAATAAAATCAATAACTGCAACTGAATAAGATTTCCTTGAAATGTTTAGAAAATAAAAACTTAATTTGGTCAACAACTTGAATGATAAAATTTGAGTCTTGAGAAAAAATATTCAAGAAAGAAGAATGTTTCCTAATCTGTATTCAATTTGAAATGTTCTATATTTGACATTAGTCAATATGATAAATATTTTCATAAAAAACATCACTTTTTCACTAGTACAGATTGAAATAGTGCAACGATAAAAACGATAAATAATTTGTCCCAATTTGATCATGGAATTAATCATAACAGATATGATTGAAATATTATTATAAGGACAATATGATAGAATTCAAGACGGAATCAAAATTAAGATTTTAAAAAGACAGTTTACAAACTGGTATGAAGTTGTTGGTCTCAAAAATATTTACATCAAATTAATGGTTGATTCTTAGCAGAATAGTCTAATTTTATGTATTTTTAAAGTAAAAGTTAAATCAAAACCAAATTTATTATTTTATAAAAATATTTTTCAAAAAAGAAAAATCCCTTTCATATCAGAGTTACATTTGTATTTGTTTGGAAAGTTTATCATTGAATCTCATCTTCCATTTTTATGCTTTTCTATCATACATACTATAACGCATATTTAATTCTCTCTCACTCTCTCACTCTCTCTGTGCCTATGTTGGCATTGGTAGATGTCTGTCATTCTCTGTGTTCTTTGTATCAACATTTGATTGCATGGAAATTTATTCATTCTCTTTATTTATATTTTTCATTTTTCTTTCTTTAAAATGAAAATCAGTATACCACTGAAATGATTCAATGAAAAATAATATATTTTCTGTTGTTCAGAAAAAAAAACAACTTGCAAATGTTTTCATGTTAATGCACTTTTCAATTCTGATGATTATTTCTCATTGTTATTATTATTAATATGATATTTGCTTTTGGTTCTATCTTTTTCTTTAATGTTTGGCATGCTTTTTTCTAAAATATACTTGATTTTGTTTGTTATATAATGTAAAAATCTAAACTCCTTGTTTAACCTATTGTATTTAAAATGTTATATGTCAGATAAATTCTTCTTGTGACATCTAATTTAATAAAACAAAATCATCTTCTGACAGTCAAAAAATAAATAACAATTCAAATTTGAATATGATAAATGAACAATTATTATTTTGTACAATTTCAAGTTGTAAACACATTTTGGATACAATGTTAGTTGCCATCATTTTTCTAGGAGTACCTTTCACTTTTTTCTTTTTTTTCATTATTAATGTTGAAAAAAATCTCTCTTTGAATAAGTTAAGTGCATATGAAATTTAATTCCACTCTGTATCTCTTAAAGAGGGCCAGAGTTTGCTCATTAAAATATTGGTAAGGAAAAATAATGACTTTTTCGTTTTAAAAAGAAAAATATTGTTTCTATTTCTATTTTGTGCACTTTTTAACATTATACTATTTCTTTTCAATAAAAATCAAAATGTGTGTTACCAGTTATATATAATTACCAATGTTTCTGTTTCCTACTATTATTGTTGTTATTACTGGCAGTGGCGGACCTACATTTTTGGGACACTGGAGCTTGAACTGTTATTGGGCAGCAAAGGCAACATTCAACATTGATCAAAGGGTCTTGTTTGCATTTTCAGGGACCTCAAGGCCCAAACTGCAGAAAACAGGACAATAGACTAGAGTTCTTGATAATAGGTCTTACAATGAGTCCCTTCCTCCTAACAATAATGTCTGGGTAACTATTGTTGTATTCTTCAATGGGGCTATTTTATGGTAGATCACCACAAGTGTTTTCAAAATTTAACCACTACATCTCAGATTTTGATTAAAATTATAATGCTGGGTTAACGCTCCTCTCGGAGTGAAATTTTTAACCTTCCTATTGAGAATTTTGCCACTGTGCTTTCTTCTTGATTAAAAGTTAAAAGTTGGCATTGATGCTTTTGTGCTTTCTTAAAAATATCAAGTGAAATCTCCTTGGTTCACAACTGCCTGCTCAACCACTATAGACCATAGGAATCATATTTTTTCTGACTTTACCAACCTGATAGTTCTGATCACAACAGACACCTCTTTGTGTCCATGCATAATAATTGTAAATGTGTCCTAAATGAGGCTCAGTTTTTCTTTGCTGATAAAATGAGGCACTGTATAACCTTTAACACATTTGATTCTCATGACTATTGGTGTCTGTAGTAATGTCTTAAATAAGGATTAGTCCTCTATCCTTCCTCTCTTCACTCAATTTGAGATGCTAACATTTTTTGCTGATAAAGCAGAATTCTTTACTTATAAATACTTTTCCATTTCTAATTTGTTTTGACCAATCCAGAATATCTTTGCTTGACTTTCCACTCTACAATAAATGCCTTACTGCTTTTTGGAAATTATCTTATGTAGTTTCTGTTTTTAAGAACTTGGGAAACCATCTGATCCTTCTCTCAAATTATTTGTCTTTTAACTTTTTGGCAAAGTTCTAGACGCTCTAATCAACTCTGAATTTGTTGAGCATCTCACCTTGCAGTGTCTGCTTTCAGACAAATATGGCTTTTGCTTCTCTAGGTCAACTGTTGATAATTTAAGTTATTGCTGAAAGAGTCTGTCGAGTTTTAGATAAGAATGGTGAAGCTCAGGCTGTAGCATTAGATATCTCAAAGATGTTTTACAGGGTTTGGCATGCTGGTCTTCTTTACAAATTGAAAGGTTATGGTATTTCTGGATTAATTGTTGATTTGATTCAATCTTTCATATCTAACCACAAAATGAAAGTTATCTTGAACGGACACTTTTCTACATCTTTTTATATTAATGTGGATGTCTCCTCTCCAAGGACCTAGTTTGTTCCTAATTTTCAGCAACAACCTTGTCATCAGTTCTCAACTTGGTATCTATACTGATGACACAACTATTTACTTCTGTTTAATGGTGAATCTGATAGGTTCAATAAGGCCAAATTGGCAGCAGATCTAGAACAATTACCTTCAATCTGTTGTTAACTTGGGTAAGAAATGGCTTAATTTTAATGCCTCCAAAACAAATCTGCACTCTTTAAATCTGCACTGTCTTAAGAACTTTTTTCACCTTCCATTAACATGGCTGATGTTAACCTCTAGGAGAGTGATTCATTGCACCTTTTCAGGCTGTCATTTTCCACTGACATGAAGTGGAACAATTACATAGAATCAATTACTAAGTATGCTGCAATGAAAGTTGCTTCACTATATCATGCTAGACAGTTTTTCTCACTAAAATTGATTTTGAACTTTTATAACTCTGCCATTCATCTGTGCATTGAATATTGCCGTCACATGTTTTGGTGCTTCTACTATGTATCTACAAATTCTTGACAAAATCCAAAGAATCTGCAATGTTATCAGTTCTGACCTGGCATCTCAGCTTCAGTCATTTTCCCACACTTCCCTGTACCTTTTCTATAAATATTTTCATGATAATTGTTCTAATGAGTTTTTCTCTTTTGTACCTCAAATTTAAGTACCATTCTAAATTGGCAGTTAGGTCTCCTCCTTACTAGAATAAGTTCAATGTTAACAGTTTCTTCTCTTGCACTTCTTGCTTGTGGAACTCACTTTCAGCTTCTTGATTTTGAATCAACTTTGATATTCAATAATTTAAATGCAATTTCAGTCATCTTCTGTCTCCTTAATTCCTGTTCTTTTATTATCCTGTCTCCTTAATAATGTTTTTTCTCAGATTCTTTTACACTCCATAACCCCTTGCATCTTAGTAGCTTAATCACCTTGCTTGGGGTGAAATGATTTTTTTTTTTTTAAATTCACATGTGAAAGACACTGGTGTGAATAAAATAATCTTACTTTATGTCTTATAGTTTTCAATTTGGGTAGCTAAGGGCAAAAATTAGAGAAAGGTCATATACATGAGCCATACGTACAGCATAAGATACTGAAAGCAAACATATTAAAGACCACAGTTGATATAATCTTTTATATGAGACACTAATTAGAATTAATACCACATGAAATACATTTTACACAATACTCTGTTTTTTTGTTTTTTTTTCTAACAATATATTCACATGTAGCTTTGTCATACTGAGTGCTTTCTAGCAATGTCTTCTCAAGACAGTATCTATAAAGTATTTAAGCACTTTTCAGTCATGGTAGAATGAAATTAGTTCTCTATAAATGATATCTTTGAGAATTCCTTTTTACTTCCTAACTTGTAATATTCATTGTCAAGTGCAGTAATATAACCAGGGACCATTTCACTTAGATGTTGCTCACAAATAAGCTGAAGAACTTCAAAGTGTTACATCTTAGGTAGCTTGTTTTCTTCTTTATTCTAGGATTTCCTAAGATTTTTGCTTTATTTGGACTGATAACTCATTTACTAATTTGTGGTCAATAACATCTTTATAATGCAGTATTAGAATTTTAAAACTACTGTCATCAATTTCAGAATTCTCAAATAAGCCTTTTCAGTTTGTTCATATGAATCATTTTTTTTATTAAACAGTCTTAGAGTTTATCCTAAACATGAGCTCCTCTCAAAGAAAGCCTATTACTTATTCTATCTGAACATTTCCTTGTAATAATGTGTTTGGAAACATCAGAATAACTTGTGGTGATATCTTTGCATAAACCTTTTGCTTCTGATTCATAACATGCAATCCTCTTGGCTAGATTTTTTCAGAGTTATTCCTAGCAGAAAGTAGCCTTCAAATAAATAAAAAACAAAGATTCAGAGTTTCTTTCTTGTTTTGTTGAAACTCTTCAACACTTCTCAAATGACTGTTAAAATAGCATATTCCAACTTTATCAAACTGTAGTTTAAATTCTGTTTCTCATTTACATTCACACTATTTTTCTGAGTGTTCAAAAATATTGGTTCATTCTCTAATAGAGAATTAAGTCATCAGAGAGAGCACATTAGAATAAAGAGGTGAAAGTTTGATTTTTAGCATTAAAATTCATGAGGAAAACAAGTGCCACATGAATTGAGAACTCCGATGTATTTTTCTGGTTCTGATTGGTATGATCATAAAAGGTCTAGTTACTGAACTGATAAGCCATGTGGCAAGAAGTAACCAGCTGCCAAAACACAAGCTGTGAGTAGATTATGATGATCTCACTGATCCTATATAGCTGTGCATTGAAATTTGACCAACTGCAGGAATATTCTGAGGCCATATAAAATGGATATTTGAGCTTATTCTAAAGTTAAATGCTTCACTTCATTGATTTAGGATTCTTTCATTGAATTAAGCACATCAAAAATTTAAAAAAAACCTTATTCATTTTTTTTTTTTTTTTTTAAATTTACTCCTTAAAAACCTATTTTAGGGCCCTAAAGCTTAAGTTTCACTAGTTTTGTAGATCCGCCACTGATCTCTTGGTGAAATTTGGAAGAGGAAACATTTGAATTTCGCCAGTGGAAACTTCAACAAAATTGTTGCTTTCACTTGCAAAGGCATAAATATTTTTCTTGCTTGTTTGAAATATGACCTTCAGGCAGTGGAATTTCTATCAATTACAAAGTGTCTTTATAGCTAAAGCCAATTTATTTTCCAAATAGAGACTGCAATTAATCAATGTGAAATATTTTTGCATTATATAGATTCTTTCAGTTAGGCAGGGTTTCATGAAAATATCATGATTAATTAAGATTTTATTATATCAGACAAATTTATTTTCTCATTTTAAAATTTTTTTTAAACTTCCAAACAAAATATATTAAGAATTAACAATCTTTTCTTTCTTTTTTTTCTGTAATCAAAGTTGAATGACTTTTTTTTTCTTTTGCTTTAATTGAAATCAGGATTTTTGTCTTCTGAAACTTTTTCATAATTATTGTGTTACTGCAAAATGATTTTTATCAAATTTTGAAGAAATTTCTGTCCTAAAATTGAATTTTGAATCCATCACCTTTTTTGTTGTAAATGTAATTTTTAATTATAAATGACAACATCAGGAGTTTAATTCTTATTTTCCCAGTTGACAAAGTTCATTAATCATAATGAGCTTTGAAAATTGAAACTCCAATCTCTTCTGTTGCCAGTGTCTTGGGATGAAAAAATTAATTCTGTGTTTTCTATTGAAAACAACATCAATTCCAAATACCTGAATGGAAAAAAATATGAATTTGGTATTGCAGATCTTGCAAGTGGTAGAATGGATTATCTAATGTTGCTCAGTTTTTCTTTAACCATATGTGTAACTAATAAACTCTTGGCATCATAAAACATCAAAAGTGAAAGTTTCTTGCAACAGTTAACCGAAGTCAAAGATTGAACATGTATTTCATTTTATCTATGAATGTACTCTGTTTTATTTTTAGCTTGAATGTCTGTCTTTTGCACAAAACTACACCATTGTTGCTTTTTGGAGCATTTTTATTGTCTGATGCTGATTTGTGAGATTTAAATAGTTTCTATCTGTTTTAATTTGATTTCATTTGCATTGTTACTAATTTTGAATATTTAAGTTTGAAACTTAGTCAATGCACAGATGATAAGAATTATTCAAGAAACTGAGATAGAATAAAATAATTATTGTTAATGTATAAATCAGAAAAATGCAGTGTACCCAGTCACTTATATACTTCTTCCTACACAAGGACTAAAGATATATTAACTGAAGTTGTAAAAAATGCAGGTGTCTATACAGTCTGTATGCACAAATTGAATTGAGGGATCTATTTTTTATACCAGGATAACATATTGGGTTGTATTAGGGTGGGTGCATAAATTACTATAACCCTCTTTATTTTTTTAACTCTAGAGATTGAATACACAGAATATTTTTTTAAAATAAAAGAAAATCACACCAGAAATTTTTGCACACACCTAATATGTATAACTTATTTCTCACATGTTATTTTTAATAGCCTACTATATTTTCACTATCAGCTTACATTTCTTCTATTTAGTTTAACTATGATTAATTGCAAGGGGAAGTTTTTTACTTAAAGCTATTTCCTTAGACAAAGAATATTGATGTCCAAATTTCTTTCCACTTCAGATAAATGCTTTTGTATGGCTATATGGGAAACTCTCTTGCATCTTTTTGCCAAAGAATTTCTGTTATATTTTGCCAAGATTCAGTAATACATAAGAAGCATTAATATCCAGTTATACTCTGTCAATAGATTTTATTGGAAGCAGTGCCCTGGGTTTGGGCATGTGAGACAAGCACATTTGGTGACATTGTACCAAAAATTAAGAGAAAAACAAAAAGAAAACAAATATTTATGAATATATTCCTTAGTTTACAAATAATATTTCAGAGATTGACTATCAACCTTCCTACTTAGTTTTTAGGTCTAAAATTTAATTCTATATAAGTAAAATGGTAACTGTTGCATTGTGCCAACACTAACTTCAGCCCTTCAAACCCCAACACCATAGACTGTATCAATGAAAGACAGTTTTTTATTATTGGTTTTATAATATGAGAGGGACAGATGTGATAGCGAGAGAAAGAACTTCAAGGAAACACATGCCCACTCATTGACATAGAATTCCACCATGTGCAGGCTAGCCTCTCTAAGGAATCTGGGTATGGAAAACCTGTCAGTGCTTTAAATTTCATGCTGCACTAAGACAACTTCATGCCATTTTGATCTTATATCCAAAACTTAGACAAAGGAAATCCATCACTGCCAGAATTTCACACCTACAGGGTATTCTGACCAATCACTTTCCACTGTGGTTCAGCCTCCACATTCTGTAACATAACAGATCTTATCAGCATTGACAAAAGTTTATCTGAAGATCTCATGTGTATAGGTATTTTTTTTATAAATACATTATAATTTTAAAGTAAAACTGTATACTTTTTAAAGAGCATAGTTTTATAATTAATCAAGAATTTTTATTCTTCCTTACTTCATTAATAGAAATTGAAATAGTTTGGTAACCTGTTGTTCCCAAGAGATTATGTGCTCCTCAAGGGAGATACCATAACCTTCATTCTAAAAGGAATTAATTATCCTGTTTATGATTGCTTGGGTACAATTGGCTCATTAAATCTACTTTAACTACATCCTATTTCTACGAGATATCTTTTTTATATATTTTGTAAACAATATTTTCTAACTCACAGTCGGCCAACACTTTGTTGTTTGGAATTTGAATTATTAGCCATTTGAGAATTTCAGAACCAGACTTTTCAAGAACAAAAGATTTTAAGCCCAAATAGATCAGATTGCAATTTGGACACAAAAAAGTCATGAATTCCTCTGTGCTAAATAAAATTCTTTTCTTTTCTGCAGGGAAAATAAGATACTTTGTGAAACATGACTGAAACGGTTGTCATTGCATTGAACATTTGTATTTAATCCTTCTTCAAAAAGGATTTCATGCTTAGCAGATTTCTTTCCTTACATATGAAGCTGTTTTTGCAACTGAACAATTTTACTAATATATATATATATATATATATATATATATATGTATATTCATTTTATGTCACTATTCAATAATGTTTAAATGAATTATGTTAAATGCATTTGCAGCATGTGTGCAATCACTGCTAAAGAATTTGTAGTAATTGTATATTCAAAATCTCATCAGTACTTTAGTATGCCGTTAAACTGACCAATGATAGTTTGCAGAATCATTGATTGTTTAAGCCATGTAATAATTGGTTAAACACATAAAACATATTTTAAAATCTCACTAAACATTATGTTGTAAAAAGCTACCTTGTAATTCACTATGCTTCCTAACTTTGTGAAAGGAATAAATTCAATGGGATATTGAGCACTTTCCCTCCATGAATAGAGAAAATTCTAATCAATTACATATAATGGCATAACTTTTGGATTGAGGTTTAAAATTGATTAAAGGAAATGAGGTATTAGGAAAATACTCTGGCACACAGGATTTTTTTTTTATCATCATGAACTACCAGTCTTTAAAATAAAGAATAAAAGTCATTTCAAATTGAATAATGCAGAAAATCATCTCCACATTTCAACATTATCATCTGGTCAGTTATTTCAGATCTCTCATCATTTCTAGATTCATGAACATTGACTGGAAAGTTGTGAAGACTGCATTTTCATCTGACCTTCCCAAAACTAGCATTGATGGCATTGTAAGATACTACCTGGGTAATGCTACTTTCGTGCCAATGGTGATCATCCAATGATAGTTTTGTTGGCAGCATAGTTCTTTTTTTTTTCTTTTTTATAATACTAGTAATCACGGTTTCCATTAAAGTTCTTTAGATGTTGCACCTACTGCAGAGAAGTTGTTGATCCACCTTTTGTTTTGAATTCTTTAGTAGTTGACATGTTTAGAATTTTACATTTTTATTTGTTAGCTTAAATATTCTCTTCCTTGTGTTTTTGTTTTCTAATTCAATGACATTAAATGACCCAAAGATTCTTTTATTTTTTTCATTTTTGTTATATTTTAATTTGTAATTAATATTTGCTATATTTAGATTTCTTTGAATATTTTCATTATAGATTTTATTATTATTGTGACTGTTAAACTTTATATTTTTCTTTATTACACCATATCAAAATCAAGTTGCATTTACATTTGTTTTATTTGTCATTGTTCTTGCATTTAACATCTGATGTTAAAATTTTAGGAAATAATTTGAAAGATTAAATTTACATTGAAATACTCATTTTTCTCATCACTTTTTTCCTCCTTAAGGACATATCAAAGGAAATAGAGAAAAACTTGACTCCCAAACAGTGTGCAGCACTCGACTTGGCCCTGGACACCATAAAGAACTACTTCCATGCTGGTGGTCAAGGGCTTAAGAAAACCTTCTTAGATAAGAGCCCTGAACTACAATCACTTCGCTATGCACTATCATTATACACCCAGACAACTGATACCCTCATCAAGACATTTGTTAATACGGAAACTCAACAAGGTACACAAAGACAATTATACATCACTCAGTTTATTAAAAAAAAAAAAAAAAAAAAAAAAATACTTTTTGCTTATGCTTTCTGCTATTACAGCATTTCTTTTCTTTGTATTTTGATCATGACATTCATTTATTTTTTTAGATTTACCTGCACAAGAAGATCAAGTTGGAGAAGTTTCAATTCAGGTTGATTTATTCACTCATCCTGGAACTGGAGAGCACAAAGTCACTGTTAAAGGTAATATCCATTTTGTATAGGTTCTAGTTTTGTGTAGATGGCAACACTAAATATAGTTTTTTCTTAGAGGATTTAATAAATAGTGCTGTTCTTTTCTGTAATTAATTTTCTGCCACTTGCAAGTATATTCAGTATAATTCAATTAAAGCGCTTTTTGCATTTGCTTATATAAATGGTGTTCCAATAACTTGGACCAATTTTAAAATTAATTCACATTTAAAATCATTCCAAATTATTGGAACACCCTTTATTTATATATATATATATATATATATATATATATATATATATATATATATATATAAAGCAATTGAAAATTACTATTTTAAAGTATTAAATTAAAATCACATTTAATTATATTTTAAATCTTAATTAACACTGCATATTTTTTTTATTTAAATTTTATATTTAAATATTTGAACATATTCTGATTTGAAATAAAAAAATATCTGAATAGCAATAAGTATTTCATTTGAGAAATTAGCATAATATTGCAAACCACCTGTTTTTAACAGTCTATTTTTGTTTAACTGTAATAGCATCAATTATCAAAGAATAAATGAGCCCTTCCCCCAAAAAAAGAATAAATTCAATGCCTTTCACAAAAAACTATACACACGGTTACTTCTCTAGTATTAATATTTTATATCTTGTTCATCTTCATGCCAATTTTGAGAATCTGTGTTCTTTGATAAGCATCAACATTTTCTCTTGCAGTGGTTGCATGTAATGACCTCAAATGGCAAACGGCCAGTATGTTCCGCCCATTTGTTGAGGTTCATCTGATTGGGCCGCATCTCAGTGATAAAAAGAGGAAACATTCCACCAAGTCCAAAAGCAACAACTGGTCTCCCAAATTTAACGAAACCTTCCAGTTGTAAGTGGAGATTTTAACAGTTGTGTCCTTTTTTCTTTCATTTCTTTTTGTTGCCTTAATTTTAAGATTTTGTTTTTTTTTTTGTTTTTGTTTTTTTTTTTTTGTTTTTTTTTTCAATACTCTTAGGCATTAGTTTGTTATTTTTTTAAGTTGTCCTTTGTGTTTTTATTCCAAACTTCTCAATGTAAAATATTCTATTTTTTGTTTCATTTTTCAAAATATTGCTGTTGACATTTTCCAAATTTTAATTTTAGTTTTATAAGCTTTGTGTCAAAAATGTTTATATACTTCTGTAGTGGGAATGAAGGAAGCTAGATATTGATTTTTGGTTGTCAATAATTGATGACTTTACCACATTGTTGCATGTGTACATTGGAATGAATGAATATGTTACATTGTGTAGATTAAAGGAGGAATAACTACACAAATAAATTTTACTTTGATAACACAAACATAAGCTTGTTTTAAGGTAAAGCCTGAGGGAGAGAAAGTGATTAGTCCTTGATGTTTCTTATGTGAGCATACTGTTAGAATTTAGAGATAATGATGTTAATTTGCTAGCCAACAATACATATACAGGTGATTTGGTGTAGGTACTTTGGATTTCAACAACCCAAATAGTATTTTTTTCTTATATTCTTTCTTTCTCTCTGTCTTCACAAAAATAACATGTTCGTAGAAAGTCTTTTTCTTCCTTTCTTTGCTGCTTCTCTCTCAAAAATAATTAGTTCAGAATAAATCATTTACTTTTCTTTTTTTTCACATTGCATGAACAAAGATGATAATTTGAGATGTGTGATTTTTTTTTTTTTTTTTTTATGTCCCATCCCCACAAATAAAACAGGACAAATTGACTTGCTGAAGATTGCACAAACTCCAGTGGCTTCAGCAGGATGTCCTTTAACCAGTCATGGTCACAATGCAATATATACCCCTCTCAATATCTGTGGGATATCTGATGAAGAAACAAGCTTTTGGACAATTTGTCACATGACCTATATGCGCATCATGCTTATCATGAAGATACAAACAAAAGCAATACATTTTACACAATCCTCCATCTTAACACATCTTTTTTTTTTAAAATCCTGTTGTTTACTTTTTTTTTTATTTCTCATCCAACATATCAGTTGGTCTGCATCTTGTTTCCTAAAGACATATGTTGAATATCTAATTTCATTGTTCAGTTTAAATATAAATCACAGGGGTCCTTTTGGTCAGCAGACAGCTGGTTTCTATCCACCTTTATGGGTGATGGTGAGACACGCTTTTCTTAATGTCTTGTCAGTACTCTTCAAAAATCCTTGTGCCTATCTTCAGCTCATGTCAAGACAATAAACTGTTAACAAAATTACAATTTTTTGTAGTTTTTTTGAAGTTTTGCATTGTTAAAGAATCACTTGGTTCCTAAATGTTTATAATATCCAATTTTTTTGTGTATGTGCTACACATGTGCTTGAATAAAAAAAAAATATATAGCTGAACTCAACTGAAAGAAAATCATGCTGTGTATCGATACTGACATATGTTAATGTTGATGATGCATCTATGAAAGGCATAGTTTAATGTTCTACTGGATATATGCATTGGCTTAATATATGCAGTTTACCTGGTGGTTTACCTGCTGATATGGAGAATGGGTTCTCTCACCCTGAGCATCTATCAATTGAATAAAGAATTTGGTTCAAAAGTCTGAGAATGTTAATAAATACAATTGGTACCTGAAGAATATAGGTGTATTACAGGTGTGTAAATAACAGTTTTTCAAAATAACAATTTACAAGAAGAAAGCTATTTTCTTATATTTGAAATTGATTTTCTCTTTTTGTGATGAAGTTATCACAGTAGGTGCCTCCAAATTCACAATACCTAGGGTTTAAAATTAATTTTTAAAAATGAAAAATCTTTCTTGAAGATTTTATTTTAGCTTTAATTTCAAACTAATAGATTAAATTTAATATTTCCAACAAACAAAATACTTTTCTGTATTTCAAAACTAATTTAAATTAACTAAAGGAGCTTTCATTTTGGTATTATGGAAATTGTTGATTTTAAGCACCATTTTTTGCCATCTTTCATCAGAATAAAAAAATCTTCCAAAAATAAATATACTTTTCTGAAACTATTTGAGAAATGTTAACTGATTTAAAATTTTAATTAATCTGATTTGAGAACAAATATTACTGAACACCTTTTTTGTATAATTTTTAAGTACTTTGTAATCTTAAAAATATAGGAAAATATTCTATGTAATTTAATGTTTTATTGAGTTTTAGATACTTTGACTATAGTTATTGCTCTTATTTTCTGATAATGTTGTGCATTAATATCAATATCTACAAAAATCGACACATTTATACGCATACAAAAATTCAAAATTCTAGGTGTTTGATGAATTGTACTAAGCTTTTCAATTTATGATTAGTAAATATAGTTTTTAATTAATAATAATTTCATCTAAAAGGGTGAAAAATTTCTTCTTAAGACAATATATCTTATTTATAAAAGCAATTAAAAGCTTTTCTAATTAAATAATGTCTTAGTTTTATTGCATTTTTTATTTTATGATGCAGAGCAGATTTTCAGTAAATAGTGTTTTTGTTTTACAAAAAATTGATTTAAATTCTCCAAGGAGTTCTACTTTTAAATAATGTAAACATTAATTGGCACAAAATTTAATTTCTTAAAATTAAATAAGTAGTGGGTAACAGATGTAAAAAAAAAATATTTTACCAAGATTTTCTATAAAAAAATTTCTAAAATAATTTTAACCATTTGTAAATAAGTCCTAAGAGCTTCATTAAAATCCGATAATTTTTGCAATAATTTCCAAATCAATGTTTTTCACCATTAAAAAGACACTAAAATTTCCTATACTAACCTTTGGTCTCTCTTCTGATGCAAGAAAAACAAGATTTTTAACCATAATTTTGAATGTCCTAAAAAGTATCAAAAATATAATTTAATAATAACAAAGATTTTGACAATAAAACTTTGTTTTTATTAAGTTTGAGGCAATGTTTTTAATCATGGTATGTTACTTTTTTAGTAAATTAGTGGAGGTACCTATATTACAGTAACAAAGACCAAGTCTAAGGTTTTAGTGTCCTGTACTTTGATACTAAACTATTGAGATATTATGTATATTCAACTCCACAAAAAATCTATATCTCTTTTATTTACAAATAGACCGTAATGAATATCTGGTAATTTTTTTCTGTTATTTTTAACTAAGCATTTATTTTCCCATTTCTTTCTCTCTTTGCAGTATTATCGGTAATGAAGAAGAACCTGATGCATACGAACTACACATCTGTATTAAAGATTACTGCTTTGCTCGGGAGGATCGTCAGATCGGGATAGCAGTGATGCAACTACGAGATATTTCTGAACAGGGCAGCTGTGCTTGCTGGTGCCCATTGGGCAAACGTCTCAATTTGGACGAGACTGGATGGACCATTCTTCGCATTCTCTCACAGAGAACCAATGATGAGGTTGCTAAGGAGTTTGTTAAACTCAAGTCAGAATGCCGACATCAAGAGGATGTGGGCTGAATTTAAGAATGCTTATAGGATGATTTAAAAAAAAAGGACTTTAAAAATATAAGTATGGTTTTTTTCATATCAAAGTTATCACTTAACGTTGAACCTATTCCCTTGTTTTATAAAATGAAAAATGTGAAGTGATAATGATAATAATAATCATTATTATTATTATTATTATCACAAAAGAAAAAGCGAAATGAACAAAAAAAAAAAAAAAAAAAAAAAGTATTCTTGATTCCCCACTCCCACATTTGAAAAGTAAATAATTTTAAAAATAATAATAAAGTTGAATAAATAATATGCAGAAAACAATTCTGAAATTATGATAAAAACAACAACACTGGGCTTTATTTAGGTTCTGATCTGGCCTTTACAAAACAATCCTTTGTTTTGTCAGTGGCCAGTTTAAAAGCATAAAGGCAACTTTTATTTTAATGTTTTTTTTTGGGTTTTTTTTTTTTTTTTTTGTTGTTGAATGTTATATGTGAAAGCTGTAACATGTGAAAACTGCTATCATATGATAGGTAATTTTTACTTACTCACTGCAAAATGTGGGTTTTATGAAAACTGATGACCCATCTATCTTTTCCATGTTCGCAAAATGTTGAAGTTATCTGCCACTATTTCCATAAGAACAATGTACAAAAAACCCGGGCAGGTGAAAAAAAGGATGGATGGATAGATTTTGTGTTGCTAAGCAACTATGGATACTGACTCAATCAAAACTACCGTAGAGTTATTATTAATATTGCTCTATGTGTTGTTGTCATTGTCATTGTCGTTGTTGTCATTGTTGTTGTGATAACTATAATGGCAACAACACCTTCTTTTTTTTTTTTTCTTTTGTTTTTTTTTTAATGAAGTGGGATAAGAAGAATTAAAATGTTAAGAAAAAGTTGTGAAAATTCGCAAAAGGCAAAAACTCCAAAGCAACCACAAAACAAGAAAAAGAGTGAAAAGAAAAAAAATAGAAACAAAATTTATTTGTACTTGGTACATGGACAATGTTTACACAATTTATAGATTTTCTTTGACATTCTTTTGCGAGTTTAATCTTTTATTTATTGCTAAAAAAATCTCTTTTTTCACAAGAGAAAAAAGAAATTTTTTGAAGAAAGAATGAAAACTTTAACTGCCAATCACTGGGATGATAATTGTTGATATGCTCAAGAATGTCACTCTACACTTAAATAACAAAATCTATTTGTTCTTTAAGAAAAAATACAAAACAAAAATCTATTATGGCTGTGGAATACATGCAGCTTTTGTATTATTGAATTTTTCTGATTTCTTTTTTTTTTTCCATTTTTGTTTTTGACCAATGGTTAAATGTTTATTAATGTTATAAAAACTGATAATCTTCATTCAGCATTCTTACAATAAAAACAAAAAAAATAATAGCTCACCATTTCCTCTTGAGATAAGGAGATTTTTTTTAATGTCTGCTATCCGCGGCAGAATGTCAACACTTAAAATTCATTATTCATTAATTGTTAATTAGAAGGGCGACGAGGGCCAGGTTTGTTACAAAGAAAAATAAAAGTCTGTTTTACACACACACACACATATATATATATATATATATATATATATATATATATATATATATAAATTATTATTTTTTATTTTTTTGTTATTATATATTACATATATTTTCCAGTAAAACTGAGTGCTCCTTTGATAGAGCACTTTGGTATTATTAAGGCTTTTGTTGTGCACTTTTATTATTTATTTCTTGTTATATCCTCATATCTGGCCTGCTGGCTTACTGACTGACATAGCAACTGTTTGTCACCATCTACCCCAAATCATTTCCTGTTCCTCGTCCTGATGAACATTATTTAACTTTTGATTATCTCAATCCAAAATACATATCCCTGGCAAAAACATGTTTCAAACTCATATACTCGCAAAACTCCTCGGAAACAAAAGATTTAAACTTTTCATGTGATTTTTTTCTTCATCCTTAGCTACTCTAGAACAACAACAAAAATTCTCTCTATCTTTATATTTGTTTTATGTTTTAAGATATGAATAACAATTTTTTCATTTTTTTTATTTATTTTTATCCGAACCTTTAAAAACTTCTGCTGAAAACATTTAAAATATTATAAATTATAATTAACCAATAAAAACTAATTTTGTGAGCTTGAAGTAATTTTTTTTTTTACTTGGCTTCCAAATAATTTATATTTGATATTTAAAAATTCTTAGAACAAAAACAAACGTTCACAAAATATCACAGTATTATGTAATGTATTCCAGATATAAAAATCTTCAAATCTTGATTTTTGATACTCAAGTGCTTTGCTTGTGTAACATTCAACAGTTAGAATGAAGAGTAAATATCATTTATTTTATGAAAAAATAACTTATACTTTCTTTGGTTAACCCCTTTTCTCTCTTAAGACTTTTTTTGTATTTCTTTTTACTGAAGAATTCATGAGTTATTGTCAAAGTGGTCAGCTATCTTTGGAGTTTGTCATCCAAGTAGGACACTGGTTTCTTTTGATTAAAATTACAAGTTGGAGTAAGTATTATTTCAGTGCTAAGTAGAATTTCCTGACTTAGCCCTAATAGCCTATGTGATTGATATCCAGGCCCCATTGTTGCATGTGAGTTTGAATGTTGCTCTAAGTTTGTTTGCTTTTACTCAGTATCTTTAAAATATCCCATTTTCTTAAATACTATAGAAACTGTTAAAATATTTTCAGTTTCTTTACTTATCAATAATTCACAAAGATTTTATGGACACAAGTGAAAATCCAATACTTTTTTTGTATCAAACAGACTAATTACCATGTACAGCATTCAGTAATTTTGGTTTAATATCAGTTTCTGACATCTATTTTTTCCCAGTCATCTAGTTAGAACTTGTACATTTATGATAATTATTATTTCCTTCTCATGATTGAATATAGAACTATAGAGTCAACAGTAAGATGATCTGAAATTTCATCATCCATGCTGGATATATTCCAATAATTTGGTATAGTTTTGATTTGCTAAACAATATGTACAACAGGCATTTTTGCTCATTGATATTGATTAATATCTGCTGAACCATAAGTTTGAAGTCTGTTTATAGGTTCACAGATTTCCTAGAATTGTATTTTAACATTTGTTCAGATAACATAAAAACATACTTTCTCTCTTGCCAGACAACTTTCTGTGGTCATATCATGGTGCTTCCAACTTGGTTGAATGGGGTGCATATCACAGTATTAAGTATGCAATGCCTGGGATACCAAACTCATGGGCTACAAAAATGGAACTTTTTCCTTAATTCATTCAGCCATTATACCAATGGACATTTTCTCAAAAGCAGTAATCTTCTAAATAAATAATAAACAAAAGCATCTTGGAAATGTTTCAAATTTTCAATTCGGCCTTCTATCATGAATACAAACCTCCAACTTTTTCTTTTTTTTAAATGAAGCTTGAAAAATAATAAAATAAATGTATTCTTCTCCTGCCTGGCCATCAGTGTGTTTCATACCCAAAGCTTTTTAAAATTAAAAGCAGAAAGAGAAACATTTTATATTTAATTAATTTTAACAATTTGGAAATGCCAAAGAAATTAAATACTATCTATTCCTTTTATTAATATTTGTAAAGTGTTTTAACAATGTGAAGCTTTTAGACAATATACAGAAAAGGAATATGGATTTAATGCTAATTCTATATTTAATTTTTCTTAATAATTATTCAAACTAGAAGACAATAGTTTTATTCATACTAATCACAGAATAGAAAAAAAATAAACATGTGTTACTTGAATTCAACTTACTTTTCCAGGAATTTTTTTTATTATTGCATTAAGATTTTATTTTCTACATAACATTGTCCATTATATTTAGTAAATGAAACACACACTTTTAATACATTTAAGTAAAAATATAAAAGCATTTGTATCAGTACATACACTATTTTGTGTTTTTGTTTAAACTTTCAAACCTAGCTAATTTTACAATCTGCTTATTTTAGTGAAAATTAACTGAAAAATCAGATTTCAAATCAGTTATTTTTAGAGTTCTTGTCTGAAAAAAACTTGCTTTTTTTTTTTTTTTTTTTTTTTTTTTGATCACACAAACTCTTCCACTCATGAAAAATATAACAAAATTTTTTAAAAAATCCTGAAGCAGAATAATACTTTTTGCTATTGTTATTTGTGTCTGATGTTTGTTGAAAAATATTAAATTTTTATTCTTGGATTTTTCTGAATATTTCTAAATTTAGATTATTTCACATAAATTTAACAACTGTTGGTATATTTTTATTGAAAAAAAAAACAAAAACAAAATATCACAAAACAAAATATAAAATGAGAAATATTACGTTTTGCATCTTGTGTATGCTTACATTCTCTTCTCTTCTCAATTGTCAACTGTGATTTTTTTACAAGCACTTTAAAAAATGCTTCAATACTTAGTACAGTTAATTATTTTTCCAACAAAAATTGCTAATTTTATTTAATGTAGCTAGTTTAAACTTTTCTTAGCAGTGTTGTCTGTATACTGTATGTACTAATTGGGTTATTTTTCTTCCTCAGTGTTACTGATTGTTTAAAAAAAAATGTTTATCCTACCCATCCAAGATCGACAGCAGCTCTTCATAAAAAGAAAACCAAAAAACAATACAAAGTGGACAAATGAACAAATCAAAAGAGCTGTAATTACTGCTGGAGTTAATATCAACTTTAAGTTTAGCTAATGACAGCTACTAAAAAGGAATTTTTGCAGATTTCATTAAAATAACCTTTTGCCTATTTTCCTTTAAATTCTAATGTCCTTTCATTAAAGCAATATTTTTTCTTTTTTTCTCTTAAATCATAAACCTTTTCTCTTTATAAATTGGTCATCTTTATTCATTTAGTTTAGGTTGCTTGTTAGAATTTCCTGGCAACAATTAATCTCATTGTAAATCACTTTAATTTTCTGGCTTTGTTTTTATTTGGAACATTCATATGATGGGGTACATAATTGATAAAATTAAGAGGCTAAGCTAATTGCATGATTTTTTTATTACTAGACAATTGATATACAGTAAACTTTATTTTACAGCTAAACATAAACTTGTGTATTTTTTCTCTTCGTTTTTCTTTCTTCTCTTTTCTCTCTCTCATCCTCTATTCTTTTCTTTCACACTTTCATTTTAACTCATTCTCCATTGCTGGTTGTGCCTCAACTCTATTGCCATTACTAAAGAAGCCAACAATGTCCTATAGATTCTTTTACAAATGCCATCAATATTTGTTTTATTATTCTTTTGTGTCACTAGTCTTTTCTAACTGTAAGAGAAGTCAGAAAAGAAACAAACCAAATAACTTTAAAAGAAGACTTTACCAAAGAGAAACAGTCATGTGCTTCTGTAATTCTATTTGAAGGACACTTACAATCGATAAGATGGGTTTACTCTGTGCACAGACCAGCATGTTGAATTTGAACTGTGATGAAATCAACACCAGGTTTGTTTACTTTTTTCCAGATAACATTACTCCACCTCTTCTAACTTTAATTTCACAACTGTTATAAAAGATGTGTGGATAGCATGGCTTTTATGATGTCTGCTTTTTTTTTCCCTATTTCTTTTTGCTAGTCATGGAAACAATCATCAAGACCACAAGCAGATTTTTCACCCCCTTTACCCTCAGCAGTACATACATGTAAATCCCTTATTCATTGTTGGGAGTTGGTGGGGAGCATGGTTCTTCTGATAAAAAATCTTGATCCAGTCACTTGCCACAGTTTTTACTTGTGGACAGCTCATCTCAAGCAAGTCTTTCATACAGTGGTCTGTAGATTTGTGAACTTGTAAAATCCATCATTTCCAAATAGTATAAGATTCTGTCTACTGTTTCATTATACAAGATGTGTGTGGGTGTGGTGTATCAGGTTAAGATTCTGGTTCATGCTATGACCTTAGTAAAAATGGATTGGCTCAGGTTCAAAATTGGGAACAGCCATCTGGATATTAAAGAAGTCTTTCATATTGTATGTATCCTGCAGTGTGTTGAACATCCATAAAATAGTAAAAATTACAATTTTTGATTGATATAAGGATATATTATTCCAATATATTGACTGATATGGCAGTATGTATTTTCTAATAAAACCATTGGTTCTGTTGCTACAATGGATGGTATAAGTTCTTGCTCAAGAGTGGCCTACAAGATATTGGGCAAGTCTTGCACACGCACACATACTTGTGTATGTGTGTGCATATATATATATATATATATATATATATATATATATATATATATATTGTACACACACACATACAAATATAGCATGCCCACTGTGATCAATATTTGTAAAATCTCTAATTCATGAGAAACAGCCAGTGATATAAAACTGGTGACGTGCAGACTATAAAAGAAAGCTTATCAATTCATCCCAATCACATTTATGTATTTTTTTCACATAATCTCTGGCCATGTTTACACAATTCAAAACTTACTTGCTTTTACATAGTTAAAGTATTTACTATATATTAATTTATAATAATCATAAATATTATTTTTATTTGAAAACAAAAGAAAATATAAACCCTAAGTAAAAACCAAAACCAAAATGATAGACATCCACTTGCAGCTTGCTTGTGCATTCCAGTTCAATTTTGAATAATCAGAGCACAATAAGAACTTTTTCCCAATGCTCCCTGACCTACCAAAAATGAAAACAAATTATTGAAAATAATTTTTTAAATAAATGTAACTTTAATTTTCTATGATCCTTTCTCAGCTACCATTAAATCTTAATTTTATTTGATTATATATTAAAGTTAGGAGAGTTAATGTTGTGGATTATGAACAATGTCCTTCCTATAAAGAAAATAATAAAAAAAACCTGATTTTCATGCCCCTTCTACCTTTCATATTAATAAAAAAAAATGTCATTCTAGCTAATACAATTTGACCTGCCAATTTGCCTTTGAAAGATTTTTAAGCAATTTAATAACAATTAATTTCTTAGCCCCTAATGTCTGGCTCAAGCCTGTAAGTCATTAAATGAAACAGCAGTGTCCAACTTGTATTTCCGGCTTTAATATCCCAAGTATCATATTTTCTGATCCTGATTCAGAGAATTTGGCTTTGATTTCATTATCCTTTATCTCTAGTTCCTTCATTTCTGTACCAAAGCTCATAGACTTTCCAGTTTAAGAAGCTTTTTATTGTTGTAATATTGTGGCTGCTTCTAAAAACTAATTCTTGAAAAAGAGATAATGAAGATTTACACATTTTTGTGTTGTTTCAGGGTTTGTTTTTTTTTGGCATTCTATCCTCTCACCTCAGCATTTTAGCCATTTCCTAAGCTTGTTTACTTATGGAAATCTACAGATACGGTGCCTGAAGACGATGATAAAATATTAGCCTGCTCAAATAATTGTGATAAGAAAAACAAATGAAAATAAATGTTGAAAGGGATCTGTGAGAAGTAATAAAAAACCTCCTTTCCTTCATATAATTTCTGTTTCTTCTACAGAAGCCTTGCTATATAAGAGGGTTTATCTTTCTATTTTATCATCTTAAATATCATCAGAGGATACCATACTAATCTCCACCAAAGTTAATTTACTGTATATACTCTGAATATAACTGCATGCTCTTAAAATCAGTCACTCTATAACTGGATGTCAATATACAGTCCAGCAAATTGGTCTTTAGAATATGACTTTACATATACATTGTTCTTTTTCTTTTTTTTTCTTACTCAAGACTTATGTATACATATCTACTGAGAATTGTTCTGTTATTAGAGCACTGGAATGTTGATTGTAATATCAAGAGTTCAATCCCTGGTGCTGCAAAATGTTTGTTTCTGAACTTGTATCACTGTAATTTATTTATTCATCCTTTGTGTTTTAAGCATATTTCACAAATATTTCTCTAATCATTTTTATTGATGAAGATCATTGTTTTTCCTGTCATTTATATGTGAATATTTGAGATAAAGTGACTTTGGACTTACTTGCTAACAACACACATACTCACATTCCCTTTCAACTAATAAGGAATATTAAATAGATCATGAAACACTGTCAAATTTTAATCTGTAATTCAAGTGTTACTTAGCAAATAAGGTTTTCATCATTCTTAAAAAAAAAAAATTAAGGCATATTAAATGAATATTTCCAGATAATACTTTTCAGTTTTGTTGGCATTTTTTTTTTTCCTTTGGTATTTTTCTTATTTTAATTCATTTGTTTTTTGACTTCCCATCTAATCAATGTTCAAATGTTTCCATGTCACCAAAAAGGCCTTTTACTCAGATAAACTTTTTTCATTGCTATAAATAATATGAATTCTTTTAATTTTGTAAAAAGTAAAATTTAATTTTTTCTTTTTACACTAAATGCTTATTTTTGGTTTGAATATTTTCTACTGTTTGCTTTCATCCGTAATAAAAAAAAATCACCTCAACTATTTTGGGGATATTGTAGCATTAATTCTCTCTGTAATTTTATTCTAACATCTATTGGAAGCTAAAAACAAAATGATTTAATCATATCAATATAAAAATAGACTAAAATATGATATATCTTTATTACTTATTGAAAGCATGAAAACTGTTGAAAATTGAACTTTTTTTTTTTAATTGATTTTCAAAGTGAAAAGAGGATGAGAAGAAAAAATTTTTTTTATGTGTTACCTCATAATTCTCTCAAGTTCTTATATTTTTTTTGTATAACTAGAAGCATACAGAATTATCCTTGGTAAATTTGTAGATAGTAATGACGAAGTAACCTGATGATGAGAGAAATACAAGTAATTTAAAAATGAATCTAGAAGAATCAATGTTAATTGATATTCTTTTGTCATCATTCATTTTTAAACACACTTTTCTAAACTATATATACATGTTTTTACTAAAGTATTCTAAACAGGTACAGTGCATGTGAAATGTATTTGATAGATTGCAATAAGTTTATTTTAACATGCTTTTCAAATCCAAACTGGAATTTGCATCAAAGGTTTTTTATTTTTCTGATAACTTTTGAACATTAAATTTTGTTTTGGTATTTATGTTTTGTATTTTTTCTGTTAATCTTAATCTTTCATTTAAATTCAGTCAAATTGGAATCTGTATTTTAAGCTTGTTGCAATATAGCAAATACATTTTGCATTTACTTTAAATTTTTGAAAACTTTTCAATCATTCTGAAAATGTACAACACATTGCCATATACATGAGACAACTTATTTGTAAATGTAGACAGGCTTTGTACATTTCTAGTTTCAATGTTTCAGTCATTCACCCCCTTCTCTCTTTCCATTTGTCCGTGAACATTTCTATGCATTATTGACATTATCTTGGAAATAGTTATATATTTCATTATTTAAAGGGTTATAAAAGAAGTTTTAGTTTACAAACTGTTAAAATGCATTCTTGTGGATGACTCCAATTTAATGTATGTGATTTAGGCTATCATATGTAAATGTCTACTTTGTGCTCAGTATTTGGACACTATAAGCTGGCAATTAATGCATTAGTCAATAAGAAAAAAAATAGGGTACTTAAGAATAGATATATTATATAGATGTTTTTAGTTTAAAATGACAATTATTATTGGTCATTATAAAATGTCATGATCAGCTATTTCAAAACATTACATTTTCTTTAACTTCTGACGTTCTTCTAGTTGTGTATCTATAAAACATTGCAATGATCTTTATATACTTACCAGACTTATTAAACAGAATTCATTTTGGGTCTTCATTTTGTCACTATTAATTATTTAACAAAACAAGACTATAATTGTCAGCATTTAGTTCAGAATTAATATAACATTCGGAAAATCCTTTTAACAGAATCTTTTTTTGCCAATCAACTTGTATCAATTATACAAATAATCTGAATAGCAACACTATATTTTGTCAAGTATCAAAGTTTAAATTATAGATGAAATTTTAAATTTTGATAAATATAATTATTCAGTAAACTATTGACCTTTTTTATTTTTGTAAAATATTTAAAATAAGTTATCACAATTAAGATGCTATTTATTTTAGTTATTACAATGAATTTTTTGTTTTGTTTTGCTTTTTTATATTGTTTTTATTCTATTAGTAATTTTTAACAATAATTTGTTGTAGTTATTGATTGCTCCAGGGTTGGCATAAAATCACCATTAACAAATTTGCTTCAAAATTTGAAATCATTGGTATGGCAAGTAATATCAGCTGTAGAAAATAAAATCCAGCTGACATTGGCCAGATAGAAAGAATAATCTTTCTTTATTGGTTTACAAACTAGTTAAAGAATTCCCTTTGAGAAGATATTACTATTATTTCAATGTTTTTAAGGTTCAGAAACCGACTTCTCACACAATTTGAAATTTAATATTATCTTTTTTCGTATTGCTTGCTTTACAAGTTTACCAGAACTGCAACAGAAAGAGTGTTTTTTTTTATTTTCGTTGTTATCTAGTGAGCATTACTTAAAAAATGGAAATGATATAGATTTATATGTAAAAGACTCATTCTCAACCAATAAATTGCACTTAAATTACATATTGTTCTAGAAAATATATAGTCATGATCTGAAGTGGAATTTTAAAACAAAATTATTAAAATAAAAATGAAATGGCAAATGATTAGACATCAATATATTGAAAAGTGTTTTAAAAATGTTACTTTTAATCCCAAAACAGTATTTTTTAACTAGCTATTCATAAAGATATAAAGTAAATAGGCTTCTTCTCTCATATTGACTACAAATAAGCTTTAAAAATATGCACACACATAAGCTGATAAAATAGCCTTAAAAATATTGTTTGTTTTTCTCTTCCTCTTTAATAAGGTTTGCAAGGAATATGCTTGATTTGCATACTTATGGTTTATTTTGATGGAGTTCTTTGTTAAAAATTTTAATTTAGTTCAGATCTTTTAATGTTGGCTGATATTAAAGTTTTAAAATCTCAAAAGCCTTGGTTTTCATATCAAAATACATACATTAATATTTATCTACTGAAATTTACATTGTCTCTTGTATATTTGTGTAATCTTTATTTGATAGTTATCGTAGATCCTACTGAAAGACAAACTGCAACAAATTATACAGATAATACAGAACCCTCTGGCAAATTTACGGTCTATAGTACATTTGTATAGTTGAAATAATATACTATCTTGGCATATAAGACTATCTTATTTTTAATGGATTCTCTTTATAACTTTAATACAAGCCTACAAATGTTGAGTTGAAAAGATTTTGTCATAACAGGTCATTGAAAATTAAGTGACAAAAGTTGCATTTAGTTGCAAATTCCATTTGTCTATTTTAAAATCCTGTTCAGGCCATTTTTCTTAGAAGTTCTTTTTCTATACTAATCTTAACTCCTTCAGTTTGTATCATTGTTTGAATTCTTTTTATTCTAATGGCCAATTGCAATGGTCAAGCATAACAATTTTTTTACAAATCCTGCCTTTTAACACCATTTCTAAAATTGTCCACTCTCAGGCCAGCAAAACAACTTATTCCATTCTCTCTGTTCTTTGACAATTATCAATTTTGCATGTCTGTTTCCTTAAAAACAAAACCAAAAAATGTTGCTAATAATATAACCAATTACCTTCAGATTTTTATATCTGATGTCTTTTTTTTATTCTTATGGTTGCTGAGATGTGAAAGTTATCTTCAAATCATTTGGACTTTATATACTTAAATAAAAAAAAAATGTTAAAACTCAATATACATGCAAAATTTCATTAGACAAAAAAAAAAATGGCAGACCCCAGTGGAGAAATAAAAAAAAAAAAAAAAAAAATGCTTCAAGGTTTCAATTGAAAAAAAAAAATTTTAAATTATTTGGTTCACTTTTGTTAAAATTTTCCACAATTTGTTATAATTCCACTTTTGTTTATGCATGAAAATATGTGTGTGTCTGTGTGATCACATACCTTTATTTATGCATGTGCAAATATATATTCATACGTGTGTGTGTGTGTGTGTGTTTTGTGTATGCACACAGATTTCAGCTTCCTGATGACTCTATGTGTGGGTGTGTGTTGAAAGAAATGTTAAAGATATACTTAACATATATTTATAACAAAACTATAAAACTACAAAAATAAGAACAAAAATATTTTTTGTTGTGTAAGAATATACAATTGCAACAATCATGGAATAATAATTGTTGTCAGTTGCAAATACAACATTTGGTATTTCTCCCTGGTCCCCCTCCCGTTTCCTTGTGGGGGGGAGGAGATGAAGTAGTAACAAATAATTTCATTTCTTTTAAATTTTCACTCCCAGTGCAAATAACTTTTGTCACTTTTTCTTCTATTAGCCAATTTCACATCTAATTCTTTTAATAGATCAATTGTTTCTTTTTTGACATAATTACCATCAGAGTCTTTAACAGTTATACAATTAAAGACAAGCAAAAAAATGAAAAAAAAATCATCTTCTCTTTGTTTTAATTCCATTTATCCATTATTCAACACTACCCACCCGACCCCTGCTGCATCACTTTTTAGTCCTAGGCAAGTCAGCTGCCGGCCAGATTTTCATCCCTTTATATATGACAGAAAGTTCCAAAGAAAGACAGGAGCCATTCTGCTGGGATTTGTCAACAGAATTGCATTTATTTTATCCAACCCCCACAATCTTCTCTTAATAATATAACCCTGGCCCCGACCCTATTTGTCTTTTAATTATACTTCCGCATTAGTACGTACTATTCTGCATCTACTGTGACATAGTCTTATTCAAGAACACAGTATTTTTTCCTCTCTTTGTTTTTAATTTACTTTTCAACTTTGTTGTAATTAATCTTGAAAATTTGCCTTTTTTTTTTTTTTAAATAGAAAGAAAATGATGCCCAATTACTTTGGCTAGTTTTGAAATGAATCTCAGGGAAGAAAAAAACAACAATTACAACTTGAAAGAATTCATTTCTTGTATATTTATATACAAACTTAGTTTCTAGGCAAGCTATAAAACAAAAAGGCTAAAATCTTCCTAATGCATACACACACACACACACACACACACACTAATTCTTATTAGCATCACCCACATCATTATTTCTGATGGCAATCTGGCTGATTTAGGGATGAGCATTTGAGGAGTATTCTATACTTTAAGCATGACTATTCAAGTTAAGTCTATTTGTATGAAAAATACTGAAGTATTTTATAGGTAGCTATTGCAACTGTTACAATACCTACCTACTATGTAGGTTGATATATGAACAAGCTTCATTTATTTACTCAAATTTTTTGATGGTGTATGTTCAATGACATCAGTACATTTGTTATATGTACCTGACATTTCTGTACAAAAGGAAATGCATATACTATTTGTTTGTTTTTTCTTTCCTTTTTTTTTTTTTTTAAATGAAACATTCAAACAAAATCTTAGCTAAAAAAATTGTAAGTTACTTCAGATAATATTGATTAAACAAAAAATAATTCTAAGCATTCTTTTATGCCTTGTATTTGTGGATGAAGTGATCAATAACCCCACATACACATCCCTATAGCAATTTCCAATCTTAATTCTGAAATTTGTTCAAGACTTGAAAATCAGGTTTGAACATAAGTTATATGACAAGTCTTTAATCATTATAAATCAATATTTCACTAAGTATTTCAATTTTATAACATGAAAAAGTATAAAAAAAATTTAGCACCCCCCTTTTTTTAACAGGCTTTATCTTATTTAAGAAATGTTGTATCTCTAAAAGAATGTAAGTTGAAAATACACACACACACACACATACACACACACACACACACAAACATATATATATATATATATATATATATATATTGTGTGTGTGTGTGTGAAGAAATATTGTGTAATTTTTTGTCAACTTGCAGAATAAAAAAAAAGAAAAAGTAAAAAAGAAAGCTGAAATGGATTCTGTCTTCTTAAATGATCACTTGTCAAATAATAACTGATGACTGATGCCAATCATGCAAGGGAATAAACCGGCTATTTTATTAAATTCCAATTTTAATAATTTTTTTAATTTCAAAATAACAGAGCTGCTTCTGTCAATTTTGTGGTCTGTGAATATAATGCAATGCAAGTCATATTTTGGGGTTTTTTTTCTTTCTTTCTTAGAAACCCCCAAAAATTTTTAAAAGTGATGTTTTATGACTTTTAAAGATTTTAGAATATTCAATTTTTTCCTCTCAGGAAGAAACAGAACCCAAACCAACAAAACTGAATTTTAATTAATTTTTTACCTGTTCTCATATTCATATAAAAAAAATGAGCAGCATTTGTAGTTGAATCAAGATCACCCAGTTGATAAGAGCTGAAATCAAGCTTAAAAGAAAATTTATTAAATGATTTTCCTTGATGACAGTGAAGAGAATATAATCTTGATTGTGACACTTGCTGCTAAGTGATTTGTCTTTATTTTTTGTTCTTACAAAAATTTATCTACAATTTTTATATGTTTTCTACAATCTTGAAAGATAATGATGTTAAGTTTTAAATATATGCATGTCCAGAATATGAGACCTGGTAAAAAAAATGAATTTGTTTATCACCTGAACTGATAAATTAATTTTAAAATGATTCTCAACCTTTTCAATCAGCTTGTATATTTTCTAGTTTCTGTAGCAGACTTTTGCCACCAGTGATGATTATTATTATTGTTATTTGTTTTCTTACAATGGAATTTTACACTTTGTACAAATCAGAAAAAAAAAACTTTGATATTATGCCTCTCTACATACATGCATACTCACCTCATACATATGTACATTTACATTGATCTACACATATAGACTAACACCAATTGTCACCACATGCACGTGCACACACACACACACACACACACACATTGGTCTAAAACTTGATGAATGAATTTTTATTGAAATCTGAAAGAATTGCATGAAATGAAAATTTAAATGAAAAGGGAGAAAAAGAGAAAAAATTCTTTCAGACTTTTCAAAAAAAAATAAAGTGAATCCATCTTCTTGTTCTGAATGAATGGAATACTGAAGATGAAGTTTTAAAAATATTAAAACATATTCTACATGTATGCAACTTTTGATCTATGGGTCTGTCTCTGGTTTTGAGGTTGGGAATCATTGCAAAGAGTAGGAGGCTATGGGAAACCTGGACAAGTAAATTTGTTTTCTTCTGTAAAGTGAGATTCTCTTGTAAATAATTTTGGAAAAAGGCTGAAAAAAAAAAAATTGGGGAATTTTTCCCACTTACCAACCCACCCTCCAAAGTTTGTAAATAGTAACCCCCACCCTCACTTTTTTTTTTTTTTTTAATTTTTTTTTTTTCCTGTCTTTTTTTCTGCCTTCCAATTTTAGAAGTGAAGAAAAGTGGACTTGAATTAAAAAGGAAAAATTATCACCAGGTTTTCAAATCTCTAAACATTATTTTTCCCCCCCTTTCTTTTTCCCTCTTGGGAAAAATTTCTCTTTACTCACTTTCTGTATTGTCTTATAGAAAATTTAAAAAAATTAGTAACAGATGGTGGTATTTTTAATCTTAACTTTATTACTTGTAGATGATAATGATGGTGACTCTCATTTTGTGTGTGTGTGTGCGTGTGTGCATGCGTGTGTGCATTATATATATATATATATATATATATATATATGTATATGTGTGTGTGTCTGTTCAAATATTTTTCTTCTTCCCTTCAGCTCTTGTGAGATGGACACCCATTTTCTCATTCTGTTTAAATTTACAATTCAGTTTTCTCAAATGTCCTCAAACATACTCTACTCTTAGCAACTGGTTCCTTCCTCCTTGCCTTTACATTTTTTTTTTTTTTTTTTTTTTTTTTTTTTTTTTCAATTTTGGCCAAAACCTGCCAAAAATGGTTTGAAAGAGAAACTTCAGAGTCAGTAAACATTATTTAAAACAAACCTGTGGGAGAAATCCTTGTTGAAATAATATTTAAAAATATTTAAAGAGAATAAAAATATAAACTGTGACCAAAACTGACACATTGTTTCTTCTTTTCTCCCATCACAGACTTGCTTCCAGACATGATGGGAGTAGAAGAAAAAGAAAATACTATGATGAGGAACCGTTCAATGACGGAAATTCCTATAAAAATACTTTGTCTGTTGTTGTTCATTAGATTCTCTTGTGTAAATAAAATAACTGAATAAACAATGTGTTTTCTTCTTTTCTTTTGCTTTGTTTCTTATATTTTCTCTTGGTGAATGTTATCATTTTCAGAAGAAAGACATCATGGAACTCTATTTTTACTTCTGTATTAAATGGATTTTTTTTTAAATCAGAAATGTTTTCTAAGCCCATGGAAGGTGTAAAGTGTATGCCCTGTTCACAAGCATGCAGGTGAACCCCAGTTCTCATAATATTTCCAACATCACCCTTCTCAGTATCACCAACAAATATTTTGAAGCTATTATCAACAAGAAATTTGTTGATCACCTTAACAGAAACAACCTCCTGAGTGACAAACAGTATGGTTTTCACACCTCTAGGTTCACTGTTGATGTCTTAACTATCATCAGTCTGTGAAAAGCTTGATAATAAACACGTCTCAAGAGTGCTTAGATATCTCAAAGGCCTTTTGCAAGATGTGGAGTTTACTATAGAAACTCTCCAGCTATGCAATCTCTGGAAGAATCTGCTTAGTTATCAAGTCTTTCCTATCTATGACAGTCATGGTTAATGGCCTGTTCTGAAGCAGACTAGATCCCTGCAGGCATCTCTCAAGTCTCTTTTTGCACCTCTACTCTTTTTCTACTTTATATTAACAATCTGCTGAACAACATTCTCAGTTCTTTAATAAATAAATAGTAGTATCATCTGCATATATATATATATATATATATATATATATATATGCAGATGATACTACAGTTTAAGGGGTGCACCACCAAATGTCTGATTGCTTTGCAACTGACCGCTCCTCTGTCCTAGCCCTCACAGCTCAATAAGAGAAAGACTGGTCGATATCATTCAATACCTCCAAAATAAAGTTAGTAATGTTTCATCACCACTGAGCACTCTAAATTTTGCCTGTCCTGATGAGCCATCATACACTCAATGAGGCTCCTTGCCTCGAACATCTATTTGCTCAAAAGCTCACCCTCAATCTCACATGGAACATGTATATTCATCATCATCCCCTTGACTTTTGTAATTGTAGAGCAGATCAAAATGCAGAAGCCACACCAACTCTTTTCCACAACTGTTTATTAATGGCAGCCATCAGCAGGTCTGGTACAGTCATACCTGTCCATTGTTTGACATTGTCCAACCAGTTTTTGCATTGGTGTCCTCTCCTACGTCCATCTTCAATGATGCCTTACATAGGCTATTATGTCTTGTAATGTGTCCAAACCACACCATTTTTCTCTGTTTGAGAGGTTTCTGGTGTCTCACAAAACTTTCAATCCTTTTCCACACAAACTCATTGTTTTTTTTGTTCCGAATAGAAAATGCCATGGAGTTTTCTTGTGCATTTCACGTGTCGAAATTATGTATATTCATGTCATCACAAATGATGCTAGAAGAATGATCAGTTCCTTGTATCACTCCAGAAAAATTCCTAACTCCTGCTGCCATTCTCTATCTTTACAAGATTCACATCAGATCAAGAATGGAGTAATGCTGCTATATCTCGGATGATGTTGCCCAATCCTTAATGTCCAGCCAAGACACAGTTAAACAGCCTTGTGGATAATTAATTATTTTCCACTTTTCAACCTCTATATCACAGACAAAAAAATCACTAACCTCTCACTACTCTATTACTATGACAAATGTTCAAATGAACTTCATTCTATAGTTCCACCAGTTCACACCTGCCATACAATGTTCATGGTGGCAAATCATTCTCATTTCCTTCGTGTTCCTTTGATAATGAATGATCAGCCAAAATGCCAAATATCACCTCTTATAATCAGTGGCCCCAAGTGAGATATTACATATTGCAAGCATGGGTGTTTTTGTCTGTTCAGTATTTTCACCCATTGCTGGCCTCCAGATACAGTCATCTAGTTGATGTATACCTGTAAGGATGGGATCGGTGAAGAATTCTGTGCATGTCGCGTTTTTCTTGACTGGAGAATTTCTCAAAAAGCAATAAGATTATAGGTAGAAAGAATAATCACCACATTTAAAAATTACTAACAATTTAATACCATAGGCTGTCAAAGGTTACAATCACTCTTGGTTGAATCTCTATCTATAAAAGGCAGGATGTGTGTGTGTGTGTGTGTAACGAATGCACGGCCACAATTTTCGACGGATTTGCACCAAAATTTACATGCACATGCTCCAAGTTAGTGGGAAGGCCAAGGCTGACCTTGCATTTCCCAACTCCCATCGATAGTGGAAATAATCAATTTTTTCATGCTTCTACAGCAGTTTTCATGTAGTTTGCAGCCATTTTGTACTGGTCAGAGTGAGAGCCATTAGCTGGCTGCCACAAATAGGCAGGAAGATTCTATTGGCCAGTGTGAGAGCCAACAGCTGACTCACACGAATGTTAACTCGCATGCAAAAAAAATCGATAGCTGCATTCGTCACAAGTGAGAAAAATTTAAATCTACATGGCACTTTACTCCAATTGGCTCATTCCCTTGCTTAGACTCAATGTTGATTATGATTCCGCAGAACTGTGTTGGGTGTGAAAAAGTATTTGTTATTAACATTCTTTTTTCATTCGGTTTTTCCAGTTACGAGTCCTTCTTTAAAGCTGATCGTTTTGTGTTCATTTTGTTTAATTCTTTTTTCGTAACAGATTTAATGTTTAGTATAGAGCTTAGAAAAAATTTGCAGTGTGAGATAGGCAAGTAGCAACATCAGCACGGCAAAGGGCACTCATTTAAAGGCAAGGAAGGGCAAAAATATTTTAAGTCAAGTGATAGCGATTGCTGTATGAGTCGTACAATTTTTGAATCAAGTATGGGCAACCCCGGGCCATGCTGCTAGTTTCTACTAAGATCTTCAGGTGTTGAGTAAGTTAACATCAGGGTTAAACATGTCTGCATGCTGGAGATGCTTTCAGCTTGAGGAGAGATAGATAAAATTTTCTCTGGATGCAACAAAAACTTCTCTGGTGCAAGTTGAGCAACTGTGAAATTTGTCGGGTGGAACAAAATTGATGGATCATATCTACAAACGAAGAACTTCCTATCAGGAATGTGCTTGGCCATATTTTAAAGAAACCCTGAAAAGAGATGGCCTACTCAAAAGCACCTTTGGTTAGTATCTTTATTCCTTCACTTTGAATTCTTAACTCTCTCTCTCAATACTTCAAGTCACTAAATCATATTTCATACTCCATCAGGTATCACTGCCTTGTTACAAGGAATATGTTCCACTTGAACTACCTTAGCCCCAGAATGGTTACTTCGTGTAACACTCCCAAGAGGATGCTTCCCTGACCACTAAGATCTTAATGTCAAGAGCAGTAGTAGTTATAAATAATTATTGACTGATTTTATCATTGTGATATTTTTATATTCTATCGAGTATTAAAAATATAGTGACCACAAATTGGAGGAGAGAGTTAGCAATGATGATGTTCTGACTTTGAATCCGTGCTTATCTCCCTTTAACCTTCTCTGTTTTTTATTTTTAAACATACTTTTAATCGCATAAAAATTAGTGAAGCCCAAGAAAATTTTAATTCCAAAAATACGGCCCAGAGAAAAAAACGTTTGGGGACAACTGATCTAGGATCAACTGATTTTTATCCTACTTATCCTCATAATATGCACATTTTACTTCATGCTTTGCTTACAACAATCTTGCTCAGTAACCCTCTACTTTGATTGGATCTTTAGCCTCGTATTTTTGGGAGTACTAAAGTTTTTAAAAAAAATCAGGCTGTAACTTAATTGATTTGCCCAATCGTAATAATTATCTTGCTGTCTCATCTCCTTGGTATTAGGTTGTTCAAAAAATAATGTCTAATTTTAAAATCCACTTTTATTCCAGAATTATTTTCCAAACAACTTCGTCAATCAGGTAGAATACCAACATTTTTTCTTTTTTTATATTTTTGTATTATTATTGCAAAATATCATTCCTCATGACTATATCTGTGTCTGTTTAGCCTTCTTTCCATTAAACATCTCTTGCATATTGCTTTAATAATCTTCATTTTAAATTCTTGTCCTTCTCTGGTTATTAGTTAGTCCTTAAATCTTTCTACTTCATGAAGGCATCATTAATGACTTGGTAATTTACCAAGGACTAGCTACAGAAATTATTTATGGATGCTTTTAAGCAGGTTCATTTCAAAAACACATTTCAATTTTGACAACATACCATGTCAGAAAAACTATACTAAAACCTAAACAAGCAAAAATTTTTATTTGGCACACAAAATTGTTCACTCAGAAAAGAAAGATGTTTGTGATATACACATACATTGTTATATTATTAATGTGTGCATATATCCTATCATCATTTAGAACATTTCTCTCCTTTTATCATGATGGACATTTGTTTTATTTTGCTGCTTGAGCTCTGAAGAGAGAGGAATGACAGCTATTCTTTTATTTTGCAGGCAAAATTATATCTTTTTTTTTTCTTTTTTTAATTTTCATCTAACTTCTATGAAATACATTTGTTTTAATGACAATAATCAATCAATCAATCAATCAATTTGTTTGATTCATTTTTTATGGCTTACCAATCTTTTGCAGGTTATTTAAAGCCAGAAAATATTTTCAGATTGTAAGAATTTTTTTTTTTTTTTTTTTTGAGATAATGGTTCTAGTGATACACAACTTACTAATTAACCCATTGCTGGGGGAGAAGAGGTAGATTCATACCTTTCCCAAATGTGTTTGCACATAAATAAATATAATAAACCCAACAGGATTTGGAACTTGGTTCTCTAATTAACAATTCCAAGACATTATCCATTACACACTCACATCCAGCATTCCTAAGTGGCCACCCATCTAGGTACTGACCAGGCTCAATGTTGCTTAACTTCAGTGATTATACAGGAACTGGTATTTCAATGTGATATGGCCATAAACCTCTCAATCAGTAGTGTTGCATCTGACTTCCATGGATCTGAGAAATTGTGCTTTGTACTATTTTGGATTGTCTATAAACTTGGGGATGGCATCATGTACAAATGATCAATTAAAATTTCTGTATATGATAAAGGGTGTTATTTGTAGCTGCTCCAAGATAGTGTGCTTGTTACTTTGAATCCACTCTTGAAGTTTTGTTATCATATTTTATATATTTGAGGATTTCTTTTTTTGCCCAGGTAAAAAGAGAGCAAATGAAATATTTTAAACCCAAACTATGACTGAGACACTCAGTTTATAGGAACTTTGCCAGAATTCCTTAGTTCCATTAGTTCTGACCTTCACATCTAAAACCTACCATGCACATGGCTTCTAAGTCAAGTCTTTGGCATTTGATATTTTAAAGTGGATACTATATTCTTAATTTTTAATGAGGAGTGGATAATCTTTTCCTTTCTTGAAGGGATTTAAATCAGTCATTATTGACCTCTTCAAAGAAAATATATAGCAGCTTCTTTATAAATCTCTTTAAATGAAAATTGTCACTAACCTTTGGGAATGCTAAACCAAAATGTCATATTTTCAAATTTGAGGGCTAATTTTTCCTTATTAAAATTTAAAGAGCACCTTGAAATAAAAAAAAAAAGAAACAAAAAAACATTGGAAACACTGCTGTAGTTGATAGCAGGTTTTAGGGTGGCCATTAGTGAGTTCAGTTTAAATGAAAACTGATTTTATTTATTTATTTAGATTAGAAAATTAAAAATATCTGAGTTTATTTTTGTTAATGTTCTTTCAGGATGCAGATAATCATGGGTTCTCCATAACTTCCTATCCTTATTAACAATGTCCTTTCTTTTATTGTCCTTCCCATCCCCTGTTCTGCCATCACTTTGCTCCTCTCACTATCAATGTCTTGTTCATATCAAATTCTTTAAGCCTTTTTTCTTCATGATGCATTCCCAAATTTTCAACTATCTCTTTCTGATTCTAAGTAAAAGTATCCTTTTCGTTTCCATTTTTCTCAAAATTTCCTCATTGTTCACACATTGTGTCTATGGCATTCTCAGCGTCCTTCTGTAGAACCAAGTTTCTTTAAACTGTTCAGCATTTATTGCCATATAGGAGGATTGATATTACATTGCAGTTCAGGTGTCTTCTTTTTTCTAATGAGATTGGTTTTGGAAGGCATCTTTTATCATTCCAATGAAGATTCAGATTACTGAAAGCTGCTTGGTCTTGCATATATGGATAGATTTCATAGTGTAAAACTGCATTCCTTAATCTTTGATTGATTGACTATATCAGCAAGCTGGATCTTTGTCTCCCCTCTTCAGCTTCTTCTCCGTATCTGCAAATGAAGGCTTAACTTTTACCCTCAATCATTGGTTCATTGAAATTATTTTATTTAAAAAAGAAAAAAAAACAATTCCATTTAAGTAGTGTAGAAAAATTTAAATTTTTATTGCAAATATTTCTTTTTCTTACTAAAAAGGAAAAAGGTAAATAAAGTAATTTAAGGAAGAAAATAATCAAGTTTATTATTTTTAATCATTACAAATTTCAGAGTTGAAACAGAATAATTATTTGGCTGTGTTTTTGATAAGGGTGGATAAAATTTGGATGGGAACAACATCCCAGAAGAGACCTGCACAGTACGGATATACCTAAAAGCATTCTACATTTAATAGGGATATGTCACTAAATACTAATGTGTTCACTTTCAATTTGATCCAAACACCTCATCAACCACAGTTGAGACCATGTTGTCGACAAAGCCTATACCACAATGAACTTGATAATCCTTTGTACAGCATGTACTTTGCCAGCATGGCATATGGTTTTGAATTCAAAGTTGTCCTTCTCGTAGACTGCTTACCAAGTAGAAAGACCACTCTGCCCCGCCAGTTAGCTATGGGTAGAAAAGATGGACTTGTAACTTTCTCAAGGGTATTTGTGCAAAAGTGCCTGTAACGAACTTGACCAGAATTCAAAATCGGCTTGCCAATTACTTGTTTCAAGCCAGTAGCCATTATGCTGACTGCACACCCTTCTTACCAGGAAAAAAAGGAAAACATTTTTTCCATGAATGTTCCTGTAGAGATTTCTTAACAAACAAATAATTCTTGTGAGTACACATTTAGTAAGATTTTGACGTTTTTACTTAATATATTTTTTGCCATTCTTAATACAATTTTTGATATATGTTTGATAAATGACTGCCTAACGCTAATGTATAAGTATGTGACTACTTATACAGAAAATTACACTACTTATACTGCAAATTATACTACTAATAGTGAGAATTATACTATTTATATCGAGAATTAAGCTACTTATACTGAAAATTATTCTACTTATCATAAGAATTATACTGCAAATTATACTAATTATACTGCAAATTGTACTACTTATAGTGAAAATTATGCTACTTATACTGAAAATTATACTACTTATAGTGAGAATTATACTATTTATTCTGAAAATTATACTACTTATAGTGAGGATTATATGACTTATACTGAAAATGATACTACATATATTGAGAATTATACTTCTTATACTGAAAATTATACTACTTATAGTGAGAATTATACTTCTTATACTGAGAATTATACTACTTATACTGAAAATTATACTACTAATATTGAGAATTATTAATTCTTGATGATTATTTACTTTAGTCTTGATATTTTTTTTTTTTTTTAGTTGCTTTGATTGCTTGGTGTCCAGCAGAGACAGAAAAATAGTCAAAGTGTTGACAACCATTTTCAATAGTTTTTGATGACTCTTCACATCATGGGAAGTTTATTATATGAAGCATTGGCAAATATTGTTAATTTTTATTAATATTTACACTCATCATGACTTTTACTTACTTTCTTTTCAAATCTTTTTTACTCATGCTTATACTGCGAATTCTACTACTTATGGTGAGAATTCTACTACTTATACTGCAAATTCTACTACTTATACTGCAAATTATACTACGTATAGTGAGAATTATACTACTTATACTGCAAATTATACTACTTGCATTGAAAATTATACTAATTATACTGCAAATTATACTACTTATCGTGAGAATTATACTATAGTGAGAATTATACTACTTATAGTGTGAATTATACTACTTATACTACAAATCCTACTACTTATACTGACAACTATACTAATAACAGTGAAAATTATACTACTTATATAACTGCGAATTTTACTACTTATACTGAAAATTATACTAATTATATTGAGAATTATACTATTTATACTTCAAATTATACTACTTATACTGAAAATTATACTACGTTTAGTGAGAATTATACTATTTATACTGAAAATTATACTGAGAATTATACTACTTATAGTGAGAATTATACTACTTATACTGCAAATTATATTACTTATACTAAAAATTATACTACTTATACTGAGAATTATACCACTAATGCTACAAATTATACTAGTTATCATGAGAATTATACTAATAATATGGCAAATTATACTATTTATACTGCAAATTGTACTACTTATACTGAAAATTATACTACTTATAGTGAGAATTATGCTATTTATACTGAAAATTATACTATTTATACTGAAAATTATACTATTTATACTGAGAATAATACTACTTATACTGCAAATTAAACTACTTATACTACAAATTTACTACTTATAGTGGGAATTATACCACTAATACTACAAATTATACTATTTATATTGAGAATTATGCTACTTATACTGCAAATTATACTACTTATAGTGAGAATTATTCTACTTATACTGAAAATTATAATACATATACTGAAAAATATACTACTTACACTGAAAATTATACTGCTTATAGTGAGAATTATACTTCTTATACTGAAAATTATACTACTAATATTGAGAATTATTAATTCTTGATGATTATTTACTTTAGTCTTGATATTTTTTTTTTTTTTTAGTTGCTTTGATTGCTTGGTGTCCAGCAGAGACAGAAAAATAGTCAGTGTTGACAACCATTTTCAATAGTTTTTGATGACTCTTTACATCATGGGAAGTTTATTATATGAAGCATTGGCAACCATTGTTAATTTTTATTAATATTTACACTCATCATGACTTTTACTTACTTTCTTTTCAAATTTTTTTTACTCAGGCTTATACTGCGAATTCTACTACTTATAGTGAGAATTCTACTATTTATAGTAAGAATTCTACTACTTATAGTGAGAATTCTACTACTTATACTGCAAATTATACTACATATAGTGAGAATTATACTACTTACACTGAAAATTATACTACTGATAGTGAGAATTATACTACTGATAGTGAGAATTATACTACTTATACTGCAAAGTATCCTACTGCTACTGAAAATTATACTACTTATAGTGAGAAATATACTACTTATTCTGCAAATTATACTACTTATAGTGAAAATTATACTAATTATAGTGAGAATTATACTAATTACTACTGGAAATTATATTAGGTAGTAATGTCGTTTTTTGACGTATTTTTAACGTCAAAAAACAACATTATTACGTCATTATTTTTGCACCAACCTAATATTTACACTGGAAATTATACTAATAGTGAGAATTATTCTACTTATACTGAAAATTATAATACTTGTACCGATATTTATACTACATATATTGAGAATTATACTACTTATACTGAAAATTATTTATAATTATTACTTTTTTCTTTTTTTTTTTTTTTTTTTTAAGCGTTTCACCCCAAGCAACGCAAGAAGCCACTAGGACGCAACGGGTTACAGAAAATTTGGAGCAAGATCAGGTAGGAGTGATAGAGGAAAGGATGAGGAGAAGGGTAGTGGATAGATCAAGGCAACTGGAGATGTCGACTGACATTACATTTGAATAGTTGGAGATTATAGCTCTCAGGGAAACTGGAATAGGGGAGGGGGTTCCACAGGCAAGAGGTGTGAGATATGAAGCTATTAGAGTAGAAGAGTTGGCTACATTTAATAGTTTCAACAGTGAAGGGGTGAGAGCGGGATGCCGGCCTCGTAGTGCGCTTGAACTCATGAAGTCTGGGAACCAGCGAATGCAGCTCCTCAGAGCAATTGCCATAAAAGTCTTTGTAAAACAGACAGAGAGAGGCGATGGCGCATCTGTGAGAAAGTGACTGTAGACGAGATGCCAGAGCAGGGCCAGTTATATTGCATATTTGCCTCTGGAGCCTATCAAGAACCCTGAGGCAAACAAGGGGCTCCAGACCTTATATGGCAGCAATACTCCATGCAAGAGCGAATTGTTGATTTGTAGATCTGGAGGATCGATTCCAGGGAGAAATATTTCCTGGCGTGGCACAGAGAGCCAACTTTCCTTGCGTTGGACGAAACAATTGACTCAATGTATTTGTTCCATCTCAGGTCAGCAGTCAACGTGAGACCGAGCAGCCACAGAGAGGTGCTCTCGAGAAGTTGAGCGTCAGACATTCTAATGGAGGGCAGGGAAGGATCTCTGTGGTGATTAATAGAGAGCAGTTTTGTTTTTGAAGCATTAAAGTTGACTAGCCAATTCCTGACCCAGTTCACAACCGATTGGAGGTCCTTTTCGAGATGCATGGTCAGGCTAGTTTTGTCAGTGACACTTGATTTGTTTTTGAGGCAGGAATAAATTCTGGTGTCATCCGCGTAGATGCCAACTTGGGAATTTATGGTGTCAGGAAGGTCATTTAGGTAGATAAGAAACAGAGTGGGGCCTAGGATGGAGCCTTGAGGAACACCTGCGTTCGTGGGATAGGAACTGGAGGAGAATCCATTGAGAACGACCTTCAATTCACGGTTTGCCGAAGAGGGGTAGGAGACTGATAGGATGGTAGTTAGAAGGGTCAGAGGGGTCGCCAGAGTTCTTGAAGACAGGAACAATCGAAGAGGACTTCCAGCAGTCAGGAAAACAAGATTCCTTGAGGCAGTAGTTATATAGTTTAGAGAGGGCGGGCGCCAGTTCAGGCATGCATTTCTTCATGACAGTGGCTGGTCCATCTCCACCACTAGCCTTGTTGGGGTTGCAACCAGAGAACTGTCAACCATGTACCCTCAGAATGAAGAGGTGATGCCACAGACAGCACACATCATGGGAGAAACAGAGCTTCACTAATACAGAGGCCAGAGAGAGAGAGAGAGAGAGTACCAAGAACCCCTTCCTAAACAAGAAACAAGGCGTAAGCCTCTACTCATGTCCAAGAGAAGCAGGATGAGTGTTGACCAGGCAGTAGGAAAGCCTACCTACTCCTATTACATATAACACATACCAAAAAGAACAAAAGCAGAGGGAAGGATAAGAGGGGGAGGTAATTGGAAAAGAGTCCTGGCTGACACTTGGATTTTACCTTTTCGCAACATTAAGTTTTAACTTAGTATAAGTCCCATTGTCTATTCTAAAAAGAAATTGAAGAAAAATAAGGTTATCCGGATTTATTGGTATGTCATAATAAATACCCCCTCATATGTGGCAGAGAGTGTTTGTCCGCTTTCTTCCTCATGATAACAAGTGAATGTACAGCTTACCTTAAGTCCAAGCATCGACCTGGCCGGGGGGGGGGATCAACGGCCAATCCTCCGCCCTCACCAAATATTGGGCTTGGGAGGCATGCTTTCAATAAAATTAAGAACAACAGGAGAAAGAAACGGCGAAAACAATTCCAAGTTCAGACAATTTATCAAGCAAGAAGATTCGGCCAACTACATCATGAGAATACTGACGAGACACTTTCGCATCTAGCCAAAGACATTCAATTTTCCCTTTTTTTTTTATTTTTCTTTCGAACCGGGATTTCTAACTAAATCATCAAATAGGTTAGAATGATTAGGAGAAAAAAAATAAAAAATAAAATAAAATAAAATTTAAAGATTAAAAAATAAAGAATTAAAAAATAGAGAAAAATGAAAATGAGTTTTCAGTAGATCAAAATTATACTCACACAAGGCAGCAAATGTTTGTCCGCTTTCTTCCTCATGATAACAAGGGAATGTATGGTTTATCTTAAGCCCAAACATTGACCTGGTAGCGGGGGATGGTGGTTATCAATGGCCAATCCTCCGCCCTCAATTATAGTGAGAATTATACTACTAATTGTGAGAATTATACTACTTATACTGAAAATTATACTACATATAGTGAAAATTATACTACTTATAGTGAGAATTATACTACTTATACTGAAAATTATACTACATATAGTGAGAATTATACTACTTATACTGAAAATTATACTATTAATATTGAGAATTATTAATTCTTAATGATTATTTACTTTAGTCTTGATATTTTTTTTTTTTTTAGTTGGTTTGATTGCTTGGTGTCCAGCAGAGACAGAAAAATAGTCAAAGTATTGACAACTATTTTCAATAGTTTTTGATGACTCTTTACATCATGGGAAGTTTATTATATGAAGCATTGGCAACCATTGTTAATTTTTATTAATATTTACACTCATCATGACTTTTACTTACTTTCTTTTCAAATCTTTTTTACACAGGCTGTTAAGATATGGCAGTGAGTACGCAATCATAAAGGGATACCTGGTTGAATCCCTCAGCTTCCAATCCTGTACTGTTAATTCACCATTCTATATTGACAGCCTGAATGGAAGTTGCAAACTAACTTGACAATGTTTCATTTAATAAAAGGTGAACATAAACGTAAATACAATTGGAAAATCAATAATGCTTCATGTATGGCCCTGTTGCTGCATGATTCACTGAATGCCACTCTTACTTTGGTCCATTTCTGACGAGTTTGCTCAGCACCAATCCTGGGGCCCTACATTGTGTTTTTGTGTTTCAGTATCCACAGAAATATCAGTGAAGAACTGTCAAAGATCAGGCTTGACTCTTCTTTCCTTGCAATGCTTGAAACTTCAAAACTCATTAACAAGTGTAAAAATAACTTTTATTTTTGATACTATGAGTGATTGGAATCATGAATACATAAACATAATAGATTTATAGACATTTCCTCATTTAAGGAATTCTGAGAGGAAGATGTTGACAGGCAATTGCAGTTATGGCTAAACAGCCCAGAGTCATTCAACTATTTTAGGCACCATCGTCATCTGGCAGGGATAGTGTCAGTCTACTAGTGGTGTGACCAGTTTGATCTTTTTTCTTCTGCTCTTTCAGCAACTGCTTTTATTGCACTGCTCAGATTGCCCATTCAATAATAATGCATGACCATTGGTATTGGTTAACCAATAATAATGCTTGACCAATGGTCTTGTGTCATATGCCTTGAAGAGGAGGAAGGAAAGCCTCCAAGAACCCAATATGATTGGTGGTCCAATCAAAATAATGGCCCTGTGTCATAAGTATTGGAAGGGGAGACGAGAAGTTCCATCTCAGACTTTCTCTCATTGGCAGACAAATCAAGATAGTGGCTTTGCATCACTCCTATCCACCTTCAGTGGAACATTTTCAATGTTCTAGAATTTCATCTTCATTTTACCTGATTATCACAGATGTCATCATCAATTCTATCTGAAACTGTGTTATATTCCTGATCAAAACAAACCTGACCCATAAAGATTTGCTTTGTGCTACTCATTCCAACAAATAATTCCTTTATCAAATGAACACTTAAGTTAAACAGACCTAAGACTGTACCTAATGACCAATCCCTCCCAAGCTTACAATTTCACTTCTCACACTATATTCCATAAATGACACAAACCAGAGAATTCATGGTATCGCATTGTTTTAACCTGAAAATATTTTTCTTTCTTTAGAAATAAAAGGTAGATTGCCAGTCAACCTTTTATGGTGTCATATTTCTTTCTTACCTTTCTTGTCATTTACTTAATTGCTAAATGACAAAACATAATCTCAAATTGAAAGTATCATGCATAAGAACTAATCAATGCTAACTTTTCATCATTTTTTTTTTTTTTTTTTTTTTTTACAATTTTTCAAAAGTTCATTTGTTTTCAATTAAGGTTTCTAGTCCTTCAATATTGCTGCAAAGAAAATTTGAATCCATAATTTGAGATTTGGCAAAATTTGGACAATCAAAATTCTTCTTAAATGAATACCCATTTTTTTTCATTTGTGTTTTTTTTTTAATCCAATTTTTACATTAAAATTCAAACATATTTTTTAAATTCAGCAAAACAAAACTTAAACCTAATTACTTTTTAATTTTAATTTGTTTAAAGAAGTTCTTAAAATGTTTTAAATCAAGGCTATACTTCCATAGATGATAATTGTAGAGCTCCTTCTGCTATTGCTGGCAATGGTTGCTCATAATTAACATCATCTCCATTTGTTCCATTTGTGGATTGTTTTTGTGTTGGGCAACTTTTCACCTTTTCTCTCCTTTATCTCTATAAAACTTTGTCGGTTTGTCTGTTTTTGTTTTTTCTCTCAGCCAAATGCATATGAACACAGTTGACTGATAACATAATTAAAATTAAGCTAGTATTAATATTACTCATGTAAGGGAATCTGCTGATTGATTATCTTCAGAGTAAACTACATTACGCATTGTCTGTAATATTTATATTAACCCTTTTTAATGGTCGTAACATTTTATGAATTTTCTTGTGGGTTTATATCAGGAAATTTCGTTATTAATTCCCAGAGTTCAGTCCACTAACAGACATTGATCAAAGGCAAGAAAAAATCTCTTATCTCAAATTCCTCTTTCACTTGCTAGTGGTCAGTGGTGGAGTTATCCTAATAGTTGATGATTTTTCACTACATAGCTTTTTTAATTTTAGTTCATTTTTTATATAGATAGTACTAATTTGTTAAGTGGTGTGATTGTCCACCCCCCCAACTAACATTTTCTCTGCATCCTGAGGAATCCTCCTCTTTATCTTTCCAATAACTTCTAAGTCTGTTTTTCAGTGTGACGTCACTTTCCAGCCTAGATTTTTATGTCATTACCTTTCATAATTCCTCCAAGGAGATCTAATTCTCTGTCCCCTAATGGTTTGAATATTGTGAAACAGAGTTCTCTGCCTCTCCAGAATGGGATCAATCACCCCAGTCTATGATATAGGGTATACCCTCTACTTAGAGGAGGTTCAACCCACCTTGTTTTTCTGAATGACTTATCTGGTTCTTTAACCTTTGGGGCATTCCAATTTGCTAATTTTAGATCATTAACATGTGTTTGTTTTGTGGTCCCACTTATTTGATCCCATATAATGAACATGACTGGGTTAGTTTTTTTTACTATCCTGCAATATGATGTTCACTTCATGTCCTGTTTACCCTGCCTGGTATGTACATTGTAATATAGAGGATCCCCAACACTAAGTTCCACTATCCCTCCCCTATTCTGATTTACCCTTTTGTTTCTTTTTTTCTGGGCACACTTAATTCTTCTTCTAGCCTAAAAATGTTATGTTGTTGTTTAAGGATAACTTAGAGTGATGGTCTCCACCCATGTATTTCCTCTGTGGTTTAAGGAGGTAATCTATAGGTAGAATCACCTCAAGGCCAAAAAACAAAGTATGGTGAAAATTTTGTGGTTTCATTCATTGAGAACCTCACTGCAGCCAATGCCTGATTCAGGGTACACTCCAGTCCCTGCTTTTTCCCATTTGTCACTTTTGACAAAATATCTCCCAAGAAGTGATGCTGAATTATTATTAGTTGTTAGTAATGTATATTCTTTTTAATTTTATAATTATGAACAAAATCATTTAATTTTTTTCAATACTTGCAATACTAACCATAAAACTAAATTATACATTTAGTTTTCAATGGTCAAGTTTGCCTTCATTTGTTCTTTAATAAGGTATCAACAGCTACTGCATAAGTCAGCATTGTTTGTTACCTCCCTTTGCAATTTTTTTTTTTTACTACATCATAAAGTCAGCTTATGATTTAGTAACAAATTTTAACCAAACAATTTTGGTATGTTCTTGAATGTTTACTATACAGGTGGAAATTTTTCCTTGTGTAAGTGGACACTGATGCCAAAAAAAAAAAAAGAAAAATGGTTGGGAACCCCTGGTATATAATGGTTTTGCTATAAACTAACTGGCTCTTGGTGATATTTTCAAAACCGGCATAAATTATGATGTTTGTGTCATGATATTTTTATTATATAGTAGGTATTTGCTGGACCCACCATGGAGTCAGGTTGTGACACAAGGTCAGTTTAATGTGGGGAACCTGAGCACGTACACTCAGGCTAAGGACAGAGTCACCCCTGAGTGCACTCTGCCCAAAGAAAAGCTCAATATCTGTATTATATTATCTACTTCTAGGTAATATCAATCTTCAGATTTAACTAATTTGCATATTGATTTAAAAAAAAGTTTATTTCATTAATTAACTGTCCTTCATTACTGTTCTTTTATTCAAGGATTGTTTTGACTTTCATATCAAAAATAGTTCTGTTTAAGAAGATCATCTTATATACTGCAGAAGTGTTTGAAATTTGCATTTTATTTGGCCTTCAACAAGTTGGCATCTATTTGTAAAACTTTCCTTAACTATAACAAGCCAATTTATGAATGAAATGGTCATTTAAAATTTATCTTACTTTGCAAAGCCTGTGTGTGCGCACACACACACACACACACACATATATATATATATATATATATATATGTATGTGTGTGTGTGTGTACCGGGTTATTCAAAAAGAAAGAGCAGATTTTGAAAATTAAAAAAATAACCAAATGTTAAGAGACAGAAACACATTACTTGATAGGAAAAAGTTCAAAGTTTATTTTAACGTTGCACTTCACGAATTGCAGCTCATAAAATAGCATTTTTTGTGTGACCACCACTTTGAGGTTTGATACAAATTATAACAATTTAAATTTATACAAAACCTGAAAAAAAAAAAAAAAAAGACAAAAATAAGCATTTAAACAAAATTGAAAAAATTTTCATTTATTTTAATAACTTTGAACCTTTTCCTATCAATTAATTTGTTGAATGTGTTTGTCTTTTGGCATTTTTTATTAAATTTTCAGTTTGCTTTTATTTTTTGAATACCCCTCACAAATGGTGACACTTCCCTAAATATAACCCTCAATGTTTGTTAACCCTTTATTCTTGACATATCTATCACTTCTCAACTTATGCACCACATGCCCTGGCTCCGATCTCTAACACTTTTCCTTATTTTCCTCTCAGTCAGGATTCATTAGCTCCACCAGCTTTGTTGAATTATACTGACCTTACGGGTCCTCTGGATTTTTTTTCACTCCTCAGTATTCACGACTGAAGATTGTGATTAAGTATGTAACAAATTGTCACTGCTGGGTGTTACTCTCAGTGTCTACTGTTATATTTACATATTCTCTATCACTAATATTGAGCACTTTAACATATAAATATAGCATACCTTAAAATTATATTTTTATCATATATATATATATATATATATATATATATATATATACTCGACCCTCCTATCAAATTCAACATATAAGGGTCAAGCAACTCAATTCCTAGGAAACTGACAGCTTGACACCAGCACATGAGATTTGATTATAGTGGTGAAGGTTTTGTGCAGAACCATCCACACTTTTTGAAGGGCCAAATACAGAGAGCTGATGCACTATGTGCCACAAGGTCTCCAAATTACCCTCCTGAGGTTTTGAATTCAGAGTTGTCCTTCTCCTAGACCAGTTTCCATCCAACACTATAGAACCCAGTCTGTCCTGCTATTTACGAATAGAGGGTGGGTGAAGAAGAGGATTATATTCACTTACCCTTTCCCAAGGATAAGTGAATATAATGGATTCGAATGGAATTCAATCCAAGTCACTATCCATTACTCCACGATTGCCCCTTACACACACACACACATATATATATATGTGTGTGAGAGGGAGAGTTTTAAGGTATGTTATATTTATAGGTTAAATTGCTTTGAAAAATGAAAATAAGAAAAGGAAAAAATAAAAATTAAAAACTTTTTTAACATTTAATAGAGAAATTAGGCTAAATACTAACAGGTCAAATGTTTAGACCATATTTAAATGAAGCTTTAATTAGTAAAACATAATGAAATTTAGTTATTGGTGTTCAAGCATTAGCACAGTCACCATTTCCCATTGGTATCGATTACATTGCATTAAGTAAAAACATGGCAAAGTGTAAAAAGTTGTCAGTTTGAATGTAGCAGAATTGTCATGCTACAAAAGCAAGGCTCTTCCAATTGAGTCATTAAAATGATAAGATTGAACATAGTAAAACTGCTGTTATAAATTTCTTCTTAAGACCCTGAAGGAATATGGAATGAGAATTTCAGGTGGTCACCCCAAGAACTTTTCATTAGTGTTGAGTAGGAGGATTCGATGTGCTGTCCAGCAAGACAGCAGCCAACCAGATTTAAGGCCCTTACAGAAACAGAATACAGCATAAGACAACATTCCTGAGAGAGGAGTTTTGAAAACCGTAAACATCATCAATGTCCATATGCCTCCTTCCAGATCACAAAACGGCTCAGTTAAACTTTGCTGAGAAGTTAATCTATTTGCCTGGTGAAGTTATATCCGATTAGATTAACATTGAGAGCAGAACTGAATAACTCGATGACTATATATATAAAAAAAAAAATAAAAATCCATCAATTTTCGATGAGAAATCCTACAACAGTTGGGAAACAGAAATATGGCAGTTAGCAACTGACCTTGACAAAAAGAAGAGGGCATTGGTATTAGCGCTCACACTTTGCGGAAAATCTTGACGTGGCCATAGAAATGGATGATGAAGATTTGAATAATGACGATAGTGTTGATTGTTTATTGGAAGAACTAGACAAACTACTTGAAAAGAAAATAGATCAGCCCTATGGTGCGTGCATGGAGTTTGATAAGTTCCACAGAGATGAATATGGTCGACTGTGATTTTATTTGACGCAAAAAAATATGAGATGATATTTCCTGATGTTGTTTTAGCATTGAAACTCTTTCATAATGCTGGAATCACAGAAAGTGATCATCAGTTGGCTTTAACTGCATGCAATGACTTGATATTTGAGACTATAAAAGCAGCTTTAAATCAAATTTTTGAGACCAAAGCATCTACTGTAGAAGATGACTCATCATTCAATATTAAAGACGAATCTGCCTTCATGATTTGCAGTGGTACTTATGGCTGTCAGTTCCATAGGAGACATTTTCCTAGAGTTTGTGCAGGTAAGTCCAACAGTGGCACTGTTAACAGATCTTTAGCAAAACTGAATCCATCTTTTAATGGACTTATAGCAAGGAGCAGATTTTGTGATTCCAAATAGCAATGGATAAAGGATCACTCACATTTCAAAATATTCGTATAACAGAAGACCGGTCTGATACCTCAAAAATAGAAACAATTAACATTGTACTTATGACATCAACAACTTCAGTCTTGTCTTCCCAGTTTGTATTTGTGGTGGAAGCATATAATGCAGCAATCATCAAACATTTCATGTGTGATACTATTTAGCTATGATAATTGGCTAACTAATTAACCATAGAAATTAAAAAAGAAAATAGCTCTTTTTCACTTTAAGAAAGTCTATCACAAAAGATAGACTGATTGACGTTAAAAGAAAGATTTTATTTTATTTACAAAAAAAAAAACCCGTGGAAAGAGCCATGTGTGAGGACTTGTTGATTTATGTCTCACCAAGGGAGGTAGAAAGAAAGGCAAATACTAAGATGTCGGCCAGACCATGGCGGTCATAAAAATTTTGGCTTGAGATGAATGCTGATACAGGCATGGGGAATCAATGTTAATTATCTTTCCAAGATATTGTTTATTTTTTTTCTTGGATACAGGCAGAGAGAAGCAAAGAGGCAATTATAAAATTTCTGCATTGTCTCGATATAGGTGAGAGGATTGTTATCATTTACTTTACCCACAGATGCTAAGACGTTGAATAGCAATGTGGCAATTGTAAAATTTTGGCATGAGATAGAAAATAGTGGAGAATTGAGATTTGGCGAGAAAAAAGAAATTCAATTTCTTAACAAGTCAAGGATTCCATTATAAGGCTAACTTAACATAAGGACCAGATGGCAAACATTGACAGTGATTGATGAGTTGGTAAAGAGTGCAGTGACTTTTGGGTGGCCCAGGCAAAAGAGAAGATATGATAAAAATTTAATTGGCAACATGGAATTCATGAAAATTTTGGCTGATGGGAAAGAGAATTTTGTAAACAAAAATTCTAGATTACAATTTTAAGGAGGCCAGCCTAGCCACATCCACACTGCCAGAACGCTATTGGTTGAGTGGTGGTATGGGTGATAGGCGGAGGTGAATGGATGAGAAAGTTGTTAATGCCCCCTGAAGGGATTGGTATGAGATATCAATGTGAGAAAGAGTCTAGGAGGATAAATCTCCTCCAACCTTCCCTCACGGATGGAGAACCCCCTGAAATGGAAAGTGATCAATTTTTCAAAAGTAATCAATTTTCCTGGTCTGACAGCAAAGAGATGTCTTGTTAGAAATCATGATTTACTGAGAACCCCAGGCCGCGTCTGGCCCACACAGGGTTTTGGTTGGTACCCATATAAACAAACGTCCTGTGATTGTTCGGCAGTCAGTTAGTTCCAGTTGAGTTCGAGTTAAGTTGCAGTTGGAGTCAGAGCTAACCAGAGTGTTGCCTGGCAGAAGCTGACCAAGAGATTTGCCTAATCTACCAATGGCAAGTTATACTGATGAACGAAGCCAAGCCAACACCTAAAAACTAAACTGGTTGACGGGCTGGGAGAAAAACCACACTCCTGTATATAACAGAAGGATAAAGTTAAATTGTTATTTCTTAACATACTTGAACCTCTTGGGTTTTTCTTTATTTCTTCTTTGCGCTTGTGTGATACCACCTTCAATCTGGGCTCAGCTTACACTATGGCCCGATGCCTGATTGAGCTCGTCTACCTAAGATCAGAGTCACAACGTGGGTAGGTTAGACTTGAGATCAAAGCAGTTACTCCAGTAAACAGACGTTGCAAGTGAGCTGGGAACGATAGGGTCGGTATTGAACTGGTACAGCTGGTGAAGCCATTAACATCAACAACCAGACTTTGACCCTGGACGGGCCATTGTCCCATATTGGTATCCAGACCAGGGAATTTCACCGAGTAGTGACAACCACTGATCGACCGAGACACAGTCTGATGGCAGTGACTAAGAGTCAACCCCAAAATGCTGGTAGAAGAAACATTACAGCTTTGCACCACAAATGAGAGTACTACACATTCTAAAATTGTGTGTGGTTCAAATAGACTTTTAAACTTTATTCACTCACCATCTCCAAAAGAAGAGCAGAAAGTACACTGCCGTGAAATTCACATACCATTTATACTGTAAAGAAAATGTTAAATTCGTAGCAAGAAGTGGGTCTGTAAACTGTGTTACTGAGACAGAAACTATCGATTGTGAAACTCCATTATTACTAAGCAAAGCATCCTTGAAACAAGCAAAACATATTTGGGATTTAAGCAGTTTGATTATGTTTGGACCATTTCACATCAACTGGATACTACTGCATAAATATTAGAGATGGTAGTAAAGGTGGATTTTTTGATCAGAAGGATTACATTAGTGAGGAGATCCGGATCATTGATAGCAAAGTGTCTTTTGGTGAGAAAAATGACAATTTTAAAAGTGCATGAACAGTTTAGACATGCATCCGGTGATAGATTGTTGTCCTTGTGACAAACCACTGGATCATGTATGCCAGATATCGAGTCACTTGTAAGAAAGGTTTGCACAGATTGTGTTGTGTGCCATAAATCTAAATGCTATAAGGTAAGCCCATTGTTGGCTTTTTTCTTGCAAGTGATTTTAACTAAGTTGTGGCAATGGATTTGCACGAATTGTCATGTAATCTTTATTTCCACATCCTAGATAAGTGCAGCTGTTATATAAAAAAAAAAAAAACAACCCCAACAACAAACACTTTAAAACCATCATATAGACAAATTTATGCAATATGGTTTCCAGAAGTTGTCATTTATACTAACAGTGGTGGAGAAGTTAACTCAAATTTTTTTTGACATGATTGAAATACAAACATGACTGTCAAAACCACAGCTGCATATAGTCCTTGGTCTAATGGTGTAGTTGAAAAGCATGATAACTGAAGTTTTACATAAAAGAAAATACAAACTTATCATGGGAGGCAGCTATTGGTTGGGCTAAAAACTGCAGAAAGTAGAAGTAAAAACTGCAGAAAGTAGAAGTTTGAAAGAACAAGATTAAGAAACTAGACCAAAAAAAAAAAAAAAAAAAAAAAAAGACACAGCTGAAAACAAAAATTAATCAGGATAATGAAGATTAATTTTGTTCTTCAAATCCAAATGAAACCTGGCTCTTGAATATGTTTATAGATTGGTAGATGCATCCTTGTAGTATAAAGTTAAAATATACCGAGAATATTCATGGTGGTAAAATATCCAAATTAAATCCAGCTGTATTTTCCTGACATGATTAACAAGATTTAATAGGAATTTTTGTTGTACATGTGTCTGAATTTCTTTGGGTAGGGATGGAGTCTTGAGAAAAAAAAGTTATTTTCTAATTGAAAAATTTCACCATGTTGATAGTTTTGGGATTCCTTCAACTATTTCAGTTTATGTTAATCACAGGCTGGCAACCATATCTCCCTTTAAACCCCAAAAGGGATTATGAATTCACATCTGAACCAATAATGATAGGTAAGCATAAAATGAGAGATTCACCTTTATCTTCCATGGAAAAATGTATAAGATTTTAATGAGGCCTGATAAAATTAAAATAAAGAGAAAATTAAAATAAAGAGAATTCAAAAAAGGCTATTTGCACTTTCCTTTAAAACCCTTACCTCTAAAAGGAGTCAGTCCCTGTCAAAGAAAAACAAACTTTTTTTTTTTTAATTCTTTTATTTACATTTCAAAACTTTCTGCCATCCAAATGTCTAAGCTATTTCTTCCATTCTGTAGCAGCCACAGACCTCATTCTTTACTTGAAGCAGTTTCTGAAATGAAAGTAAATACAATTTTACTTTGATAAAACAATGTTAAAGAAACATTCACTTACACTTTTTAATTTTCGTCACTCACATGTAGTCCCTGGGTAGAGTAAAAAGTATCAAACACTTCACATTTACCAAATGTGAACCAGTATTTTTATAGGAATGCAATCACACCATATTCTATTATTTCTTCCTTCAAATTATATCAATTGAGATTTACTCAATTACTTTACTAAGTTACCTCAATTTATTAATAAAAACAGTTGACAAAATTTCAGTGTTCAAGTCTTTCAATGGTAAAAAAGGGACAGATAACTTACTGACTGGTTTACCTCCTTCCCATTTAGTATACTTCATATGGGTCACTGCATTCTTGTCAGCTGCTGATCGAGCAGCTGGCTGTAGACAATTCCTCACAACTTGAGCACAAATAGCAGAAAACCGGACATAACTAAAGAAAAAAATAAATAAAATTAAGAACAAAAATATTTTCAGCTATGAACAAACACAGAAAGGGAGGAAAATATCTTACACATTTCAGCAAATCAACAAGGGTCTGACCATCACAGATATATATAACATCTAGCATGAAAAATTCTGTCACCTCAAAGTGTTGAATTCAATAATTTTTAAATAATCATTTAAAATGTCTTTATGTAAAAATCTATTTGTTGTATAATAAAAATGTAAACCCAAACCAAAAATAAGGTTGTTTATTTTTTTGCTCAACATTTAACCAAATTCTGTTGATTTTATGATCAGTTATGTGAATAGTAATCAACATTCAAAATATCTTCCTAAAGATATACAACTTGACTATATTGACATATGAAAACGTTAGCATATAGTGGCAAATACCAAAATCTGCCAATTTTGAATTGGGCCCAACTCATTAAAATCCTTGTAACTCGGGCCACATTCCAACACATTTTCCAACTCATTAAAATCCTTGTAACTCGGGCCACATTCCAACACATTTTAAATGCATCTTGCCATAAAGCAGACACATCCGACAAATTAAAGTTCACATTACTTTATTTGACCAAAAAAAAAAAAAAAAAAAAATTAAATCCTGTCAGTGATAGACATTTGATTCGACACAATGACTCATTTACATTTTTTATGAATGACGTTTATCTGAAGGGAAAAAATAAATTTAATAAGCATTTAAATGTTTTTCACATGTCCCAAGCAATAATGTACGTCATTTTCCTACTTTTATGCGAGTGTATATCAAGCATTTCATTGTTTAATATTGCTCTCAACAGTAACTCTTCAGTAAATTGATTTCATTTTTAAGTAGACTATTTACTTTTCATTTTCTGAAGCAACACATTTCATCCAAAACTTAATTCAGTTAACATACCACCACCACATAAAAAAAAAAAAAAAAAAAAAAAAAAAGTTTTCTTTGAATTGGTAAAAAATTTTATCAACCAAACAACAATCAAAATGATGCAAGGAAGACCCTTTGCAGATAACTTAAAAAGGAACTGAAAGAATTTGTATGCTCACAAAACTGTCTGCAGCAGTTAGAGAAACAGCAGCACTAAGAGAGAATTGAAGTCAGAAGAACTGCATAAATTCTACTCAATTTGAGGAAAGGGGCTAAACATGGCTTTATCCCTACAAAGACAATGCACACAATATTTTGAAAAATGACCACAAAGTGAGGCACAAGTAAATACTAATTAAAACACACTACCTTACTGTTCTTCAAAACAGAGAGAAAGAAACAGACAAATGTTAATATAACTGTCAGGTAATCAAAAATTTTACATTCAATCCCAGGATGAAAAATAGGCATAAAGTTCCCAATTTAAATTAAACTGGATAGGCACACAAGACAAAATGCTAAGCAATTTATAAGAGAACCTGTAATAAGAAAAGATTTGAAAAGATTTACTCAGCTTTCGGCAGGAGTCCATAAATAAATAAAAAAAATTAAAAAAAACTGAAAAGTACAAGTAAAATTTCATTATTTAAATTTTTTTCTTCTTTTTTAAATTGTCAATTGTTTATTAATATTTCAGGAATTAGACCCTATTTCAGAGTTATAATAATTCTTCAATTTTGGAAATTAAAAATTTCCTCTTCCTACCTCCGTTATGGAAAACGAGCACAATTCACCATCTATTTTTGCTTTTAAATAATGATTATGGACAGTCTTCAGAAGTACTTCTGGATGAGAGAAGCAGACCAAAGAAGAACCAAGATTCCTTGCAATGTATGAAAAGGTTGCCACCATTTCCTTCAGATACACGTCATAGTTAAAGGGAGGGAACTTATTCAATTAATAGATTCTGACAAACTTTGCATAAGGGAGATGGTATTAGCTCCCTTATATCCCATGTACATTCATATTTTAAGCCCTCTATCTAGCTTTAAAATTTATGCATTCTAAATACAAATTTTTCAATACCTAATTTTTTTTTACCATCTCCAAAGAAAAGATATTTAAGGGTTAAAAAAAAAAAAAAAAAAAAAAAAAAAAAAAATCTTAAAATAGATTAAATATTTACCTTTGCTCTACTTCAAATTGAATTCTAATTGATTGGATTTGGTTTATTATTATTATTATTAAATAAAAAAAAAAAAAAAATTAAAAAGTA
>OZ010581.1:118028287-118198287 GCA_963932145.1 Acanthosepion lycidas | reverse complement strand
AGAGAGAGACAAAGAGAGAGAGAGAAAGAAAGAGAGAGAGACAAAGAGAGAGAGAGAAAGAAAGAGAGAGAGACAAAGAGAGAGAGAGAAAGAAAGAGAGAGAGAGAAAGAAAGAGAGAGAGACAAAGAGAGAGAGAGAGACAAAGAGAGAGAGAGAAAGAAAGAGAGAGACAAAGAGAGAGAGAGACAAAGAGAGAGAGAGAAAGAAAGAGAGAGACAAAGAGAGAGAGAGAAAGAAAGAGAGAGACAAAGAGAGAGAGAGAAAGAAAGAGAGAGACAAAGAGAGAGAGAGAAAGAAAGAGAGACAAAGAGAGAGAAAGAAAGAAAGAGAGACAAAGAGAGAGAAAGAAAGAGAGAGAGACAGAGAGAGAAAGAAAGAGAGAGAGACAGAGAGAGAAAGAAAGAGAGAGAGACAGAGAGAGAAAGAAAGAGAGAGAGACAAAGAGAGAAAGAAAGAGAGAGAGACAAAGAGAGAAAGAAAGAGAGAGAGACAAAGAGAGAAAGAAAGAGAGAGAGACAAAGAGAGAAAGAAAGAGAGAGAGACAAAGAGAGAAAGAAAGAGAGAGAGAGACAAAGAGAGAAAGAAAGAGAGAGAGACAAAGAGAGAAAGAAAGAGAGAGAGACAAAGAGAGAAAGAAAGAGAGAGAGACAAAGAGAGAAAGAAAGAGAGAGAGACAAAGAGAGAAAGAGACAAAGAGAGACAAAGAGAGAAAGAGACAAAGAGAGAAAGAAAGAGAGAGAGACAAAGAGAGAAAAAAGAAAAGAAAAAAGAAATTACTAACATGAATTTTCACCACCTGATTTTGCTTCAGTCAAGAAAGTTTTTGTATATTAATTTTTTTTTTGTCTATGGAGCAGGGGAGGAGGCAGTTCTATTTTTGATTATGGCTTTCAATTATTGGATTTAGTATTGAAAACAATACACAGAAAAGAATTTAAGCTTACCAAAAACACTGGAAATTTAAATTTACAGAAACTTTCACTATTGGAAGATATGAAATATTGGCAAAGTATTTAGCATATTAAGTAGAGAGAAAATAAGTAGATATGTATCAAACAGAGTGGAGAGAAAATAAGTAGATATGTATCAAACAGAGTGGAGAGAAAATAAGTAAGATATGTATCAAACAGAGTGGAGAGAAAATAAGTAGATATGTATCAAACAGAGTGGAGAGAAAATAAGTAGATATGTATCAAACAGAGTGGAGAGAAAATAAGTAGATATGTATCAAACAGAGTGGAGAGAAAATAAGTAGATATGTATCAAACAGAGTGGAGAGAAAATAAGTAGATATGTATCAAACAGAGTGGAGAGAAAATAAGTAGATATGTATCAAACAGAGTGGAGAGAAAATAAGTAGATATGTATCAAACAGAGTGGAGAGAAAATAAGTAGATATGTATCAAACAGAGTGGAGAGAAAATAAGTAGATATGTATCAAACAGAGTGGAGAGAAAAATAAGTAGATATGTATCAAACAGAGTGGAGAGAAAATAAGTAGATATGTATCAAACAGAGTGGAGAGAAAATAAGTAGATATGTATCAAACAGAGTGGAGAAAAATAAGTAGATATGTATCAAACAGAGTGGAGAGAAAATAAGTAGATATGTATCAAACAGAGTGGAGAGAAAATAAGTAGATATGTATCAAACAGAGTGGAGAGAAAATAAGTAGATATGTATCAAACAGAGTGGAGAGAAAATAAGTAGATATGTATCAAACAGAGTGGAGAGAAAATAAGTAGATATGTATCAAACAGAGTGGAGAGAAAATAAGTAGATATGTATCAAACAGAGTGGAGAGAAAATAAGTAGATATGTATCAAACAGAGTGGAGAGAAAATAAGTAGATATGTATCAAACAGAGTGGAGAGAAAATAAGTAGATATGTATCAAACAGAGTGGAGAGAAAATAAGTAGATATGTATCAAACAGAGTGGAGAGAAAATAAGTAGATATGTATCAAACAGAGTGGAGAGAAAATAAGTAGATATGTATCAAACAGAGTGGAGAGAAAATAAGTAGATATGTATCAAACAGAGTGGAGAGAAAATAAGTAGATATGTATCAAACAGAGTGGAGAGAAAATAAGTAGATATGTATCAAACAGAGTGGAGAGAAAATAAGTAGATATGTATCAAACAGAGTGGAGAGAAAAAAAAAAAAAATAAATAAAAAGGTGATAACCTAAAAAGGTGTTTTAGTTTTTTTTGTTTTTAATAAAAACCAATTGAGTATACAACTCATTCATTAATAAGTGAACATTTCATTTTAAATTGTACAATTCCCTGATCATTTGGCAAAGTGTGTGTGTGTGTGTGCGTTAAACAATTTTAAGTCTTAATTAAATATCACCTTTCCCCATGGGCTCCATATCAGATTATGAAACTTTCAATGTCTGCATGATTTGGTACTTTCTAACTTTCCATTCTAAGATACAGAGTTGATATTTAGTGATTCTGCAGACTAATATATGCAAAATATAGTTCCGAGTCTGTTCAGTAGGTATAGGTAGATTGAAATTTTTTGGGGGGCTTGACAGTAAAATTATTTTTCACTTCTAAACGTGAGGCCATTCCCTCACTTATGAATAAAATATTGGGTATTTACAATTAGAATGCCTAAATACTAAAAACAGCAGCAAGCACGAGTGTATAGAAAAATTCTAACCTTAACATAATTTAGATTGAGAGTTGCTATTTGCTTAATTTAAATATCCCAGATCTTACAAAAATATTTATACTTAAGGGGAAGAAGAAAAAAAAAAAAAAAAAAAGTAAATTAACATTATCACAAAGTTATCAATTTTCCTTTCTGTGGCACTTCCATTAGCAGAAATTTTAGAACCTCATTGGATGCAATTATATACAAATAAAAGGAATTAAATAAATTCAAAAAATTTCTTATACTTCTAATTTTAATCCTTATTAAACCATTGCTTACACAAAATCCACCTAATCCTTATTAAACCATTGCTTACACAAAATCCACCTAATCCTTATTAAACCATTGCTTACACAAAATCCACCTAATCCTTATTAAACCATTGCTTACACAAAATCCACCTAATCCTTATTAAACCATTGCTTACACAAAATCCACCTAATCCTTATTAAACCATTGCTTACACAAAATCCACCTAATCCTTATTAAACCATTGCTTACACAAAATCCACCTAATCCTTATTAAACCATTGCTTACACAAAATCCACCTAATCCTTATTAAACCATTGCTTACACAAAATCCACCTAATCCTTATTAAACCATTGCTTACACAAAATCCACCTAATCCTTATTAAACCATTGCTTACACAAAATCCACCTAATCCTTATTAAACCATTGCTTACACAAAATCCACCTAATCCTTATTAAACCATTGCTTACACAAAATCCACCTAATCCTTATTAAACCATTGCTTACACAAAATCCACCTAATCCTTATTAAACCATTGCTTACACAAAATCCACCTAATCCTTATTAAACCATTGCTTACACAAAATCCACCTAATCCTTATTAAACCATTGCTTACACAAAATCCACCTAATCCTTATTAAACCATTGCTTACACAAAATCCACCTAATCCTTATTAAACCATTGCTTACACAAAATCCACCTAATCCTTATTAAACCATTGCTTACACAAAATCCACCTAATCCTTATTAAACCATTGCTTACACAAAATCCACCTAATCCTTATTAAACCATTGCTTACACAAAATCCACCTAATCCTTATTAAACCATTGCTTACACAAAATCCACCTAATCCTTATTAAACCATTGCTTACACAAAATCCACCTAATCCTTATTAAACCATTGCTTACACAAAATCCACCTAATCCTTATTAAACCATTGCTTACACAAAATCCACCTAATCCTTATTAAACCATTGCTTACACAAAATCCACCTAATCCTTATTAAACCATTGCTTACACAAAATCCACCTAATCCTTATTAAACCATTGCTTACACAAAATCCACCTAATCCTTATTAAACCATTGCTTACACAAAATCCACCTAATCCTTATTAAACCATTGCTTACACAAAATCCACCTAATCCTTATTAAACCATTGCTTACACAAAATCCACCTAATCCTTATTAAACCATTGCTTACACAAAATCCACCTAATCCTTATTAAACCATTGCTTACACAAAATCCACCTAATCCTTATTAAACCATTGCTTACACAAAATCCACCTAATCCTTATTAAACCATTGCTTACACAAAATCCACCTAATCCTTATTAAACCATTGCTTACACAAAATCCACCTAATCCTTATTAAACCATTGCTTACACAAAATCCACCTAATCCTTATTAAACCATTGCTTACACAAAATCCACCTAATCCTTATTAAACCATTGCTTACACAAAATCCACCTAATCCTTATTAAACCATTGCTTACACAAAATCCACCTAATCCTTATTAAACCATTGCTTACACAAAATCCACCTAATCCTTATTAAACCATTGCTTACACAAAATCCACCTAATCCTTATTAAACCATTGCTTACACAAAATCCACCTAATCCTTATTAAACCATTGCTTACACAAAATCCACCTAATCCTTATTAAACCATTGCTTACACAAAATCCACCTAATCCTTATTAAACCATTGCTTACACAAAATCCACCTAATCCTTATTAAACCATTGCTTACACAAAATCCACCTAATCCTTATTAAACCATTGCTTACACAAAATCCACCTAATCCTTATTAAACCATTGCTTACACAAAATCCACCTAATCCTTATTAAACCATTGCTTACACAAAATCCACCTAATCCTTATTAAACCATTGCTTACACAAAATCCACCTAATCCTTAAATTTACCCATTTACTTTGAAACAAATCAAAATTATTGGAATTAAGCTGTTTAATTTGTAACTTATGCTTACAAATAACTATGTATCTCTGCTAATTCACAAAAAACAAAAAAAACAAACAGCATACCATCATGATGGAAAAAAGGCCCCAAAGTTTCATAGTCAAAATAACTATGTTATTAAGACAGACTAAAGTATTACTTTAAATTTTTCTTTTTGTCCTTTCCAGCATGTTTGAAATTCTATTTAAAAGTCCACATAATATTGTTTTAGCGCACGTTTTTCCAGGTGGAAAAAAAAAAAAAAAAAAAAAAAAATCTTATCTTATTCACCAATGAAAGATTATTACATCCATTACCACCCACACAATTTTATGAACATTAGAGAAATTTAGACAGCCTACCTTTCATTGATTATATTAGTTAAATCAAGAAGACTGAATATAAATCAGATTTTGTGACACAGCTACCCAAAATTCATCTCTGAATTGTAAAATACAAAGCACAATAAAATTAAGACATTTAATCACTTTTGTATTTAAAAAGAACAATTCTTGTAAAAGCTTTTGTGATAAAGTTGTTACATATTTTTAAATTAAATTTCAATCGGTGCCCTTCAGAGAATGCTGTTATTATAAATAGATCTATCTTTACAGATCATAAATTTGAAGTCTGCAACACATTTATTTTAAAAAGAATTTTACAATGTTCCATAAAAACATTTTTCAAAATATATGGATGGCCATGCTCGACATATGTCAAGTGTTTTAAGAGTGGTTTCCCATGACAGCAAGAAGTTGACATTGTTTTCATTCTACATGTTGGAGTCTCAGACTCATTGTCGCATGTTCAAAATTTTTTTTCGCATCCCATTTCATTAAATTTTTAATTTAACTTTAAATATAATAGTTTTTCGGTGACTGACATGCTGCAATTATTTTTTTTAGCTTCAATTTTAGGGGTGGAAATAGTGGAGGGTTTCGAATCATTATTTCAATATGAAGTATTTATTAGAAATTATTGCATAATTAAATAAGCTGGTTCACTTAAAATTCTAAAAGACTGTCACTTCTGTGATACTTTCCTTGATGCAAGCTGTTCATACATACACTTCCAAAACAAGTCAGCATATGACCAACTTCCAACTAAATATTTTTCTGCTTAAATTTTTTTTTTTTTTAAGCATTTTTGAAGTTTTGTTTGCAAATTTCTCAAAAATGCCAGTCAGATTTTGGCAATTTTGCTGACTCGATCAAAAATACTCTGGTCTTTCCTCTTACTGATAAACATTTACATAAAAAGTTTGCCCACCCCCCTCTTTTTTTAAGCAATTTAGTGGAGAGACCGACATCTAGCCAATTCAACTGTAAATTGATGAGATCTCATAACCAGTCTAGTACTGCACTTAAATTCATGAAGTTGAGATAATATGCCGAAGAGCTCACCTGAACAATTATGACAGTATTTATAAAAAAGGCATTTTGGCAACATTACAATGGTAGGGAAAACTGAAGCAGACATGCCAGAACAGAGCCAATAATATTGCCAATTCCTTTGATTTTATCAAGAATCACTGGATATATAGTGGAGCACTTGACCTTAATTTGGAGCAAATATTCCAAGTATGGGTGAATGGTACACAGACAGGCAAAATATAGATTCTGGAGAGAGAGAGAGAGAGAGAGAGGGGGGGGTGTAGCACAACAGTAAATCAAGTTTCTTAGCAGCTGGCCTTGCAATGGATTCAATATAGTCATTCCACGTCATGACTGCTGAGAACATTAGCTAGAGAAAGAATAAGTAACTCTCCAGAAGCATTAAAATTAACAAGCCATCCTTTGCCCCCAGTTAACAGATTGAAGGTTATTTTTGACAGCAAACTTACTACTGAAAAACGAGTAAAGATAGCTATCAAGTTGAAAGCTAATGCCATCAGGATGGTCATTAATGAAAATTAAAAAAAAAAAAAAAAAAAAAAAAAAAAACAAAAAAAAAAACAAAGTAGGGTCAAGGACATGTGCATTGCGTACCACTGTAGGATTGTTTTTAAAAACTCAGTCTTTAAATAAACATACAAAGTGCTTGGGAAAATATTCCCTACACAACTATTAAAAATAATTTTATATTACGTTTTTGTTGATTGAATGTTATTAACAATGGGTGCGGAGACTTATCGTTTCTGCTTTACTCATTCACTATATCGGAGCCAAGAGACACTGAACAAATATACATCAGACATTATTTTCTAGACAATTTCTACAAGAATTAGCCAAAATATTACAAATTAATATTTTTATGTTGAGATTTTGCAGTTTAGGGAACAAACCTTAAATTTTGCTAATAAAATGATTATTTTACACTAATATGAAAAGGAGTACATCATTTCAAAATATGACCTACTAGTAGATTTAAATAAGGATTTTTTTTATTATTAAACTAATAAATTAGATAGGGCATTGATTTCTAATGCCTGTATGAGAACCATTGAAATATTTTGCACTTCCATAGTCTACTTGTGTGTAAGCTACAAGATCTTACAGTTTGAAAATAAAGTAGTTTTCTAAATTTTTCAGAAAAAAAAAAAATAAAATAAAAAAATAATTTAGAGAATTGTTTTTTTAAATAAAATTTCTTTATCAAAAACTTTTAAAAGTGCCTTAGAGAGGTACCACGGGGGTGGTGTGAAGAAGCACCTGCCCAAAAAGAAAGTCAAAATCTTTGCAAAATTATTGAAAAGATCAAATTCAAAAGGATTTTTTTTTTTTTTTTTTTTTTAAAGTTTTGCTAAAATTTTTCTGGCTTCAAAACTCGACCAAATATTTGCATGGGAAATTTGAGCATCCGTTTGTAGTGGAAAATAATTTTGCAATTCTTGCACAAATCAAATCATTCTCTCCTCCTGCTTTACAAAGAAAAACAAATTCATTTTACATTTTCAAATGTGCTTACCTTATAAGCCCTACAAAAGATAAATTCATAGTCACCTACTGACAGAAGAAAAATTAACAATTTTTAGGGTTCTAAAAAGGATTAAATAATAATAAAAAATATATATAATTTTTAATCAAAAAATCATTTAAAGACCGATATAAAAAAATGGGGGGGGGTGGCATTTCTCCATTATAATTTTTTTTAGCGAATCTTTGAAGATACCTAAAGCAATTAATCTCAAATAAAAAAAAAAATTACGTTTTTGAATTTTTTTTTTTTTTTAAATGTTTCTTGTTGAGTTGCTGACAAATCAGTCAATTGACAAATTTTATAGATTTTTTTCACACAGGAAAAAAGTTCCTGTTTTGTTTGAGAATAAATTTAATCTATTAGCTTGGAATTAGAATTAAAATTAAAGCTTAAAGATTTTAATTTTTTTTTAATGATTTTTAAATTGTAGATATCAATTTATATGAGGCGGAGGTGCTCAGGTACGTAACCTAGAAAAATATCACCGACGTCAACTTTATGTGCTTACCGATAGAGAGAAAGAGGCGAGGTGAGAAAGACTTTTTTTCAGGAAGCAATTCTCGAAGAAAAAAAAAATAAATAAAAAATAAATAAATAAATAAAATTAAAAAAACTGAGTCGGGTGGGGAGGGCATGCAGAAATTAAGTCAATGTTTGATATGTAAAATTTGAAATGATGAACTTGTTCACATGTTTTTAAATATTATAAGTAAATTGGAGCCATTTATTCGTTGTGCGAAACTACGGCGGCGAATTACTTTCACGACATCAAATGTGACCTTGAGGGTTTCTTGGTTTCTTTTTTTTTTTCGGGAAACTATGGAAAGTAGTTTTGTTTAGTCGGATACTAAACTACGATTATTTAAAAACAGTAAGATATTACCGAAGCATTATTATTTTTAAAGAAAAGTTAGAATATAAAAATTGTAAAGACACGGATTATCCGAAACGCTCAAGAAAATGATCAATCAAGCAAAGAACTTGGATTGTGTGTGTGTGTGTGTGTGTCACAAAGAGGAGAAGAAAATTACATGAGATGGGGAATTATTAAAATTTGTAGAACTCTGAAGATACCCAATATTTGCAAGCATGTTGTTAGTGTTAATAAAATTGCTTCTTATAGTGTTTGTAAAAAGATTTTCAAATAAATTCAGACAACAACCGGCAAAAGAGGTAAAAACTCTTTAAAGAAATAAATAAGTAACCGAACATTTTCAGACTATATTCCTTTTAAATGGAGAGAAAACAAGATTCCTGTTAGTGTTGTATTGAATAATAAAAGAAGAAAGTGGTTTTTAAAATACATCTCCAACAGAAAGTAAAGAAAGATTATATTCACAGCGCTCAGCAAGAATTTTTTTTTTCTAGGGGGGGGGGGGAAAAAAAAAAGCGATGCTAGCTAAAAATTATTTTTGAATCCAAGATTGCTTCTTTCGTAAAAGGAGAAAAAAAAATTAATACTTGGGAAAGCAGATTTTATGGAGTGACGGTCTGCAAATAAGTAAAAATTATATCTAGTATTTGAAATAAGGGAAATATTTAAAGAATAAAAAGAGATAACTTCAACAAATTATGTATGTAAAAATATTTTCCTAATTTTAAATTAAAATGACACCTAAATTAAATTGAGTAGTACAGCCACCGATATAAACAAGGTTAGACTACTTCTAAATGAAAGAAAAATAGAGATATTCACTGCAAGACGAATAATTGTTACCCGATGAAAATTGGTGATTTCATCGTTAAATAAGAAGTGAACAATAATTTTTAAAATAAAGTAAACGGAGAATCAGCCACAAAATGTCTACCAACCCAACATGCACAAGGTTAAAAAGTCGAGAAGAGATAAACATTTCCTTTTTCAATGGCGATTTCTTTTTTTTTGTTTTTCATGATTAAAAGTTATTACAGAATATTTACCTAAGACCAGCCTGACGCCAAAATGAAGACATTTTGATGCAACGGAGGGTATGAACCGAAGAAAAACCAGTGGAAAAGCTTTCGACCTTTGTCGTTCCCTTGAGCTACTAGACGGTGTAAAGCAAAAATGTTTTCCACTTAATTTATCTTCCTTTCCAACAGGAAGGTATTTTTAATTTTATTTAAGTAAATCCTGAATAAATAATTATTGCTTGTTTGATAGCGTAACTATTATTAAAATAAAGTACATAATTTATTCTTATTTAATTATTATCCTTTATATGACAATTCCAGCTTTTTCAATAAATTTCTATTTTTTTAAACAAAATATTTCAAAATAACTAATTTTTTTAAATGAATCTGATATTTTTTTTGTCTTTTTTCGGGATGTCAGATTTTGGCAATTTGCAGATTATTTAAAACAAGAAAATAATTTTACACTGTAAGAATTTTTTGGAGATAATGATTTACTGACATTTTGAACGATTTCATTTTTTAATCCATTATTAGTGATATGCATAAAAAAAAACCCTTTCATGGTTTCTGCTATCATCTCTCACCATCGCTAGATCAGCTGATAAAAAGTCGGCTCACTGTGCCCGCTGGCAATCCCTGTAGTCATTAAGAAGTGTACGCCCAAACTAGCTCCTGTCATCTCTAAAATGTCCTCGCCGCCTCCAGCTTTTCTACTTGCTAGAAATCATTGTTTGTTGTCCAGTTTTTAAGAACTCTAGTGAACCATCTGCCTATCCATCCAACTATTGACCTGTAGCGGACCCCCTGGAGGGGGAACGATATGAAACCACGGCCCGAACGTCTCCGTATCGTAGATGATGAGGTCACAAAAGGCCCGCTAACGCTTTTCGAATTAAAGGCGTGAAATCTGACAAGGTGAAACAAATAAAATGGATAACAGAATGAGGATATGTAATGGAATGCTAAGTTCCTTAAGTTTATTTACAAAGGAGAGGCCATGGGGTAGATTGGTCTGGTAATCGTGGTAATAGTGGTCGGACTGGTCGTGTCGATGGTTGGAGTTGAGGTGCAGACGTTCCGGTTGCGTTGACGTTTTGGAGTCGAGGTCGACGCAGGGATGCTGAGGTGCGCTCGTTCCGGTCATGTCGACAGTTGGGCGTTGAGGTGCAGGCATTGCTGGCCGGTGTCGGAACCTCCCGTAGTAATTACAACCGATAGAATGTCGGAGTTAGTTCCTCCTCAGTTCCTTAATCCTTCAACAGGGGTCTCTCTCCCCTGGCTATAAATACTGGCTGACCCTTCGCCTCGATCTCTTTTTTTCTCAGGCCTTGGACCTTATACCACCTCGTAAATGTGAGCTTGTTGGGGACGTGCAGAATTTATTAATTATGCTTGAAAGGATCAGAAGGAATTTGTGTAGGTTGCGTGACTTTCTGCATCCACAACAAATAAATAAACGAAATTTAAAATACGATTAAGAACAAGACATATTCAATTAGAAACTAATATAACATTTATATACAATTCAAAACAATATACAAGCAGGATAATTGGTATATGTTATGTTGGCAAAATGTGTATGATGTTTTAGATTACAGAATGTCTCTCTTCGTAATTGTTCGTTCATTTACAGTCTTTTTAAGTTTGTATTGATATTAATAATTGTCGATATTAAATGTCTTTTTAGAAGGAGTTTTTAAGGAGTGATCTACCTTTGACTGTAATGTTTTTTTAAGGTCGTTCGCACATTGATGTTTACTTAATAGGTAGCGAATATAATTCACTTTAGATAAGCAATGTTTGAGAATCGATGTCCACAGAGTTGATTGAGTTTTTTGATCGCGAGTGAGTCAGCGATGATGTATCTTTGCGCGGTAAAATCGTGATTTCGATTGACGTGGAGTATGTTGGCAATTTCTCTGTGGGTGTTTGTTACTAACTGCCTGGGGCGGTCAGCGTTTATTTTTATAAGTCCTGAAAGTCCGAAGTTGGCTCAGTTGAGTTTTGGCGCAATTTCGTTTTGCACGTGAACACTCATTGATGAACCAATGAGATTGGTTGATTCGCCTAGTACAGTTTTAATTGGTTGGAGTTTTCCGTATGTAGGCGTAATATATAGACTGTTCTGTTGCTAGGGTTGATAGGTAAGAAAAAGGACGAGTCTACAACTTAATAGGTAGTGAATATAATTCACTTTGGATAAAGCAATGTTCGAGAATCGATGTTCACAGAGTTGGTTGATTTTAAATTGTGAGTAAGTCAGCGTTGATGTACCTTTGCGCGGTAAAATCGTGATTTCGAGTGACGTGGAGTATGTTGACAATTTTTCTGTGGGAGTTCGTTACTGGCTGCTTGGGTCAGTCGACGTTTTCTTTTATAAGTTCTGAAAGTCCGATATCAGCTCACGGAGTTTTGGCGCAATTTCGCTTTTGCACGTGAACTTTCAGATTATCGTGTCACTAACCAATGAGATTGGTTGATTCGCTAAGTACGTTTTTTTATTGGTTGAAGTTTTCCGTACGTAGGCGTAAGATATAGACTGTTCAGTTGCTAGGGGTGATAGGTAAGAAAAAGACGAGTCTACAAGCTCTCACAGATACAGCGTTTCCCAAATTCTGGGAACACGCTAAGGACAATACACGTACGTACGAACACTCATCACAACACACACACATAATATTCACCACACACACTCAATTTAACTGTCCATGTGTTTGTAACCTTTTGTTAATGCATATATGTGTTTGTATATAGTTATCGGTTTGTTTGTTTTCTTTGTCTTCTTTGGACTTAATTAAAGTCCAACTTTCTCATGTAGTTGGACCAGCTAGCAGGAAATTCTACCCACATGTGTTCTTCTACAATACATCACATCTTCACCCCACGGTCCGCTACAAGAATACGGGAAAGGTTGGTCGTTGCGACTGATCGCTGCTGGTCGTCGCAGGTGATCGTTGGTCGCTGCAGGTAATCGATGCTGGTCGCTGTAGATGATCACTGCTGGTCGTTGCAGGAAAAAGAAGTAAAGGTAGATCCAACTCGCGTCCAGTTGGTAGACAAAAAAAAAATGTAACTTAATACGCAGCCCGGGTCGGCGTTCTGGCCACAAAGGCCAGGAGCCTGCGCACCGACCCCGAATTCGGCGAGAAGTCGCAGTGTTATGTTAAGGGGGACTAACAACAGACACGGTCTTGCAAAAATACTAAAAAATCTCTCTAAAAATGAGTTGAGATTTGCTACAAAAAAGCAAAGGTCTAAAAATGCTAAGAGGTGTATTACGACTAGTTTCGTAACACAAATGGAACTAAAAAGTAATTAGCCCAATTCTAAAATGAAATGAGACTAAATTACACAGCGTATAGGGAACACAATCAAAAGGTCAAGGTCGAAGAGCCCTGTTCTTTTCCGTTTTAGGGAACGGCAAAAGGCGGGCGCGACAGACCTATTAGCCTCTTTGGGGGTAACTCATAGAGGCCCTAATCAATACTGAATTGGTTCATCATCTTACATTGCATGACCTTTTCTCAGACAAGCAATACGGCTTTCGTTTCTCCAGTTCAACTGCTGATTTATAATGACGTAAAGGGTCTATCATGCTCTAGATAAAAACGATGAAGACTGGGTTGTAGCATTGAACATCTCGAAAGCCTTTAACAGAGTTTGGCATTCGGGTCTTCTTCACAAGCTGAAAAGTTACGGTATCTCCGGGCACGTTTTTGAGCTGATCCAATTATTCTTATTAAATCATGAAATGAAAATTGTCCTGAATGGTCACACGTTTACATCCTTTCATAACAAACAAGGATGTCCCCCAAGGCTTCCATCCTTGGTCCTACATGGTTTGTAATCTTCATTAACGATCTTCCCCGAATTACATCAGCTCTCAGCTTGGTATCTACGCTGACGACACTAGCATTTATTTCTGTCTCGATAGTAAGGCTGATCAGTCAGGCAAAGTCAAAATGGCAGCTGATGTACAAAACGGCCTCAGGACCGTCGTTAACTGGGGTAAATGATGGCTTGTCAATTTTAACGCCTCCCAAAGTAAACTTCTCTCCATTAATCCTCTGAGAGACTCCTCTCTGCCTTCCATCAGTATGGGTGATGCTATCCTCCAAGAAAGTAACTCCTTACGCCTTCTCGGGCTAACGTTCTCAGTTGAAATGAGTTGGAATTCATCGCTAGATCAGCTGCTAAGAAAGTCGGCTCACTGTGTCAGGCGGGTCAATTTTTTTCTTCGGAATCTGTTTTGCATATCTATAAGTCTACCATTCGTCTGTGCTTAGAATATTGCTCCCATACATGGTCTGGTACCCCTGCTATTTTCCTGGAGTTCCTTGATAGGGTCCGAAGAAGAATCAGCAATATTATTGATCTTGATCTGGTGGCTTGGCTTCAGTCACTTGCCCACCGCCGTAAGGTTGCCTCTCTGTGCCTTTTTTTTATAAATACTTTCATGGTAAGTGTTTGGATCAGCTTCTCGCTATGATACCTAGACTGTATGAATGTAAGCGCAATATTAGATTGGCGGTGAGATCTCATCAAGTTAAGCTGGTTAGATGTATCTCATCAATTTACAGTTAAGCTGGTTAGATGTATCTGTAACTTCTATGCTAACAGCTTCTTATCTCGCACTTCTCGCTTGTGGAACTACTTTCCGGCTCCATGCTTTCCACCCCCACAAATTTAAATGAAATGTTAATCGCTATCTACTGTCCTCCTGATTGCTCTTTTCTCTTTCTCCTCATTACTAATGTTTCTGTTCCTAATTCCTCTCCACCCTGTAACCTCTTGCGTCTTAGTGGCTGTACTGCCTTGCTTTGGGTTGATACCGATTAAAAAAATGTGCTCTTTCTAACATAAAATGACACACGGTCAAGTTTAAAGTAGAATTCTCACGTGTACACGGACTAGAGAGAAAGATTGTTCCAGTCCCATCGACACTTCCCATATTGTGGGTGCTTTCACTAACAGCAGTGGCCGAGAGAACACGATTCATTTTATCGAAGAGTATTGCATGTATATTTTTTCCTTTATATATATATATATATATATATATATATATATATATATATAAAGAAAAAAAACAATAGGAAAACTAGTTTTAGCCGATGCGTTTCAACTAATGTGGACTTTTTCAGGGCAAACAATGAAATGAATTTATTGAAATAAAGTATTTATAAACCCAAAACAAAATGATGTTAGTAACTAGAAGGAATTTTGAAACGCTATTATATATTTATTGGGTCAACTGAAAAATTACGTCATTTACTTTTTATGTTTGAAGAAAAAAATTTTCACATGTAGAAATATTGTTTGTAATGTTTTATTGACGGATTAATGAGTTTTCGTTTCATTTCTTGATATAATAATTTGTTGTGTACGTTGGCTTGGGAGAGTAGTGATTCTGCTAGGAAAGGGGAGATTGGGAAAAAACTGGGACGTATATTAATATTTAGATAATATTCAATGGCGGCACTCTCGAGGATTTTCCTTCTGGGTAATTTTTTTTTTCTTTTTTATGAGTGTAGCATTCTTAAAATCAAAATTGCGGTTGAATTTATTTCTGTGCATGACCAAATTGTTATTTATGAAGTCTCTTTTGTGCTCGCAGATGCGTTTTTTAAAATTTGTTTCTAGATACTTTGTTTCCATAAATTCATTTCTTTTTTTGTCTTGAAAAAGTCCACATTGGATGAAACGCGTTGGCTAAAACTGCATACAGTTTTCCTATTGTCTTTTTTCCTTATTACATATTGTCTTTTTCTATAGATTAATTCTGAGAAATTTTTACACACACATATATATATATATTGTTGCGGGCCGCTGTCTTCTGAAATACGCACAACAAACATAGCGGACTCAGGATGTAAGCCCACGTAAAAAAAAAAAAAGAAATGTCAAGAACTTATATATATGTACAAACAAATGATAATGTATTAACAACATACAAGTGTATGCAAGTGACGAACACAAGGTATACAAGTGACAAAGACAAAGACGTGTGTGTATCAAATGAATTTGAAAACCTTCTTGGTCCAAAGTATGTGTAGTGAGTGAATGTGCATGCGTACGTGTGTGTGTGTGCGTGCGTGTGTGTGTATTGTTTATGCGTTTCCAAATGGGAACGCGTTCTCCGCGAGAGGTTACATGTTAACGAGTAAGCGGATAAGGTAAGAAGAGAATGAGAAAAATATGGCAGAGTATTTAGAGTCCTGAGAGCGTCCCCTTGTAGCGGTTTCGAAAATTACGAGGGGTTAACCCAACAATATATATATATATATATATATATATATATATATATATAGAGAGAGAGAGAGAGAGAGAGAGAGAATTTAATTCTTATAGGAAGTATTGTAAACAACTTTATTATATCGTGTGTACTTGTTGTTATATAAAAATATTTTCTGTTAAAACAAATATCTTCCTATTTGATTATTTCTCTTGTATTTGTTGCATTTGATTGAGTAAAAATAGTAGAGGGTCAGTTTAATTTGTATTTTTGTCACTGATACAGATTGGCTAACCCACTACAACTGTAAGTATCATGATTATGTCATGTTATTGTGCTATTTTACATTGTTAGATTTAATAAAAATGGTGAACGTATTTGTCACCCTTCTTCTTTTCATTTTCTTTTTTAGTACGTCGTATTAAATTCTTGTTTGGGAGATTCTTGAGGTAGGGCGCTGTTATAAAATAACAACCCAACATCGTGATATATTTTAGCGACATTTACATAGATTGAAGTAAATTTATTGCAAATTCTTTAAATAAACTAGAGTAGCTATCTTTTGTTTGTCAATAAGAATATTATTTAAGAAATAAACAATAAAGCAAAATAAATATGAGTTTATAGTATTAATATCATTTTAGTTTATGAAACTAGAAGTTGTAACATCTAGAAAATAAAAATCACTGCTTTATACACATTTCTATGATTTAAATATTCTGAACTAAAATCAAACAGTTTATCTACTTGGAAACACAATGTCACAAACTAAAACATTCTTTGCTTTACTTTCTGCAAGTAGAAATAAATATGAGTTTGTCATATTGATATCATTTCAGTTTATGAAACTATTTAGAAGTTAATGGGAGAGCTATTGGAAGAAAGGTTTATTTCCCCTTTTGTTTTACTCCCGTTATGGGCACTATTATATCCATGATATAATAACAACTTGTTTCACTGACAGAACGGAATGGCTGAACGGGAAAGGAATGACAAACATGCTTTGTTCTCAGAGAGACTTTTATACCACTAAGACATATATAAAATAGTATACATATTTACACGTATCCCACGCAGAGAAACATATAGCTATACAGCAAGCAGAGTGAAAGGAAAACGAAAAGATAGGGATTTACATATAATATGGAGATTCTTCTGTGTTTCTGGAGAAGCCATGTTTAGGACTCCATATTCAAGCAGGCCGAATTCATTTACAAGATAATGACATATTCCAAGAACAGGAAACAGCCAGACTTGGGTTTTCCTAAATTGAGGACTGCGAACTGGAGTTTCTTTCTATATCTAGGGAAGATATATTCCCAAAGTTAAATTGCTTACTTATTCAAATAAAGCCATCCTCTGGATGTGGTAACCATCTCAGCATTTCGATCACAGATTCGTGAGTGAAGAGAAATCAATGTATAACGGGGAGTAAGCAAGGCTGACGTGTTTAATTATATCTTCAGAACAACTCACAAATATAAGTTATAATATTATAACATGCCGTATATAAAAACAAACATCTATCAAAATAGCTATCGAGCTGCTATAATTTCTAATAATACCATTTTGTAGCAAATACAAATCTCTAGCGCCGTGGAGTAAAAGAAAGGCAATTGGCATGTCGCTAGTCAAAAATAAAGATAAATAGTACTGTGCAAAATATAATGTCTTTTACCTATTGTAGTAGGCATAGTTGAGCTTAAAAAATGAATATACACAAGGCTAATACTTGGTAAAAATTAAAACTATAAATCTAAGTATATTAGTAAGCCTGTACGAACTTGAACAAAAGTTTTAAGAATTAAAATTTCCAGTCTCTCGGCCATATTTGGTCGCGAATCTATCTGCTTTCTTCCCAGTCTGCACACATGATTGGTCAGAGCAGACAAAGAAAAGCACGGATGAAAGGACCCTCTTTGAAAAACTGCTAACTCTCGAACTATCTCGGATTCACTCTCAGTAAAATATATATGCTTCACTACTGTTCCTTTTTTTTTTGTCATGTTTAAGAAAGCAGTGATTTACCGCTTGAGGAAAAGCGATAGCCAAGTATTTTTTTATTTTCACCAAAACAATTGAATTATCATCAGATTATTAATTTTTTTAAACACGAAGCAACCGAATCATACAATGCCGTCGTAGACCCCGGAAACAGTCCGAATTCTTCCACGAATGTCGAACGGCCTTGCTTGCTACTCTGCGGTCCAGTTAGCTTTAACGGCGTCGGGAACTAGTGGAAGGGGTCGCATCAGACGCACCCAGTGGGCGGCTTGGCTTGTCGGCGAATTACCTCAAAAAACCTAGCGATTGATCCGGAACGCGGTATCTCTCACTTACGTTGGTTTCAGAATGGGTCAGGCAGATATACCCGCGATTGTCATTTGGTGTGATCTTGGTTTAGAAGAAACGGTTGAGCACACTTTCCATCACTGGCCTCAGGTGCGCTCGTTCTGGAAGCATGACGGCGAGTTGACGACTCGTATCGATCCCGAACAACACGTGTCTATTGATCTCGCATATGCCTGTGATAATGTGTTGTCATCGTGTTCTGGGGTGAAGCGGATGGTGTTTCTGACACTGCTAGCCGTGGCAATGATGGTAGTGTGTAAGACGCGAATGAAGGAAATCTTATGAAACGAACGTTATTATCATCATGATCTGATTGGATTCTTTGGGCATAGGCTCAAGATGAAGATCAGAACTGATAGAAAATATTTGCTATCGACAGATTTCAACGAAAGGTGAGTAAAAGCGGCAAGCCTGGTTCATGTGAATTGGGACCAGTCTTGATTTTCTTTTTTAGTTGCCTTCTTGGTACAACGGGGCGGTTCCTGTTGGACCGCTTTCTTGGTTAAGCTAGACTTGTTGTTTACCTAGTTAATGTGTGCAATTGTTGTTCTCGGCATTCTCTTGTTATGATCCATCTCAAGATTCCCAACCTCCCCAATTTGTTTTTTATTCCCTGTCGTTACCTTGACTGAATCTGCTTTTGAATTTCCCAATCCACAATTTATTTTGTCTTTCCTTCACCTTTAATAAATTAGCGTCTTAATTTTGCCTATCGACAGAATACAGCAGCCACTCTTAATTTTTCTGTGACATAGACGGCTCCTACTAACATATTTTATTTTTAGCTTGAATGCTTTGTAGTATTTTTTCGTGTCATATATTTTTATCTATTTTTATAAGAAAAAAATAAATTTGTATATATTGTGAAATTCTTATGTGCGAAATGAGAGGAAATAAAAGGTACAGAAATAACAGGAAAGCATGGTAAATTGTGTGTTAATTTCATACAATTTATTTATATATTATTTTGTGTGTATTCTTTAGGTTAGAATTGTTTTATGGTACATGTGATAAAAGGGAGAATTTACTCCGTATTATTAGACGCGATATCATAAAGAGAAGTTGGGCACGTGTTGCCCGTATCAAGATTCGTGGCAAAGAGATTGAACTTAACGTCTTTTGGCGGGTTGTCTGTATTTCTGACAGGAACAGTTTTTGTTGCATGTTGGGAGTATTTTTAATTTTCAATTGATTTATTTTATACAACGCTTTTACGTTATTGATTTACTTTATTTTATTTATAATTTTCATTATTATTATTATTATTATTATTATTATTATTATTATTATTATTATTATTATATTGTATTTTTATTTATTTATCATAATAATGTCCCTACAGAACACCCTTTAAAATAGTGGTATTATTATATATATCTCGGATGACTGGAAATGAATTAATTCTTGTAGTGATTGAGTAAATTTTGTTATGAATGAATGAGTTGGTAATTAGATTAGCTAGGTTTAGGATAGTGAAGACTAGCCTCACCCCACTTCCTCCCTTTAACCTTGTTCCGCAATTGTATTTTTAATACAATAAATATACAAACTCAAAGTAATATAAAACAATAGTGACAGAATTTAATACCATGCTGGAATTTGACATGAAAAAAATAACCCTAACTCGCCATAGAAAATTTAATTCAATTATTTTATTAAATAAATAAATCAAGTTATTGGTAAGCGGACATAAATCTCTACTCCTTTTCTTTTGCTTACATCTTTTTTTTTAAATACATTTTCGCTGACATTTTTTAGGAAATTCCAAGTTTTATTAATTAACGAAGGTGGGTCATAGTTCATTTTTTTATGGAAAAATATGTGATTAAAATATGGGGTTAGATAAAGCAATATAAGGGAGGTAATTCAGTATTTTGGTACGCCAAAAGCGTTTCAGACTATAAAAAAGTAAGATACTGATAATGCAAAGATTATGATACTTTTCGTGGTCGGTAGTGTTTTACAGCCGGGACTTTCACATTTGACACCGTTAATCCCAAATTACAAACATGGCTGCAGCTTTGCGTCAATTCTCGAGCGATGATTGCAAAGGTATTTATGAAGGAAATCATATATCCAATATTTGGGGACCTCGATAAGAAATGTATGAATGTCTCTCTAAAAATTTAAATGCCACTCTGTCTTTCTTTAAAAATAATAATAATGAATGAAATTAGTCATTGTTGTAACGGCAAAATTTTATTTTTACTAATTATTTTTTAGTTTTTATGTTAGTTTGAAATATAATGAATTATTGTCGTAAGAAAAAAAAAAAAACTAAACTCAGTAATAATTTGAATTTCTTGTCTTAGTCTGGCATAAGGCCACAACTATGATGAAATTGAAGTCAATGATGAGTACAGTAAAAGACGAGAACCACTATTCCACGACGATATTTTTTCGTTCAAAGCCATACGATGAAAAATTAAACAAAAATTATTTTTTATCTGAATTTGTGGGATGAGGAGTTATTATTATTTGCATTTTTTTTACGGTCTAGGGATAATTAAAAATCGAGATATGGGCAGTGAAACGTGAACACTACTCCACTAAAAATAATGGGTTCAGTTTGGAATTCCCTGTGTAGGATGTTACTTTGGTCCGACATCCATCTGATGAAGGCCGGCGGGCACAACGGCCGAAACGTTATGATAAAAACAACACAGATAAGGACAGTAGTCCAAATGTAAGTAAGTGTCTGTGTAAACAAAAACATCTTCAGACAAAAACAAAATGATCATTTCCATACACTTAGTGTTGAAAACGGACCCTTAGGAGGTTATCAGTTGTTTATCTTCGGACAACGTCCGTTCCTATCAAAAAGCAATATAATCGATTTATTGTCCTTGTGTAATGATTAAAAGAAAATACACAGTGTTGTTGATAAATACAAAATGAATCTTTAAGGTATAATAATAATACAGAAGTATATGTATGTATATCCGGCATTGCTGACAAAGTTAACCTGGCCGATGGTCTCAAAAACGACCTTCAATGTGTGGTTGACTGGGGCAGGAAATGGCTTGTGAATTTTTTTAATGCATCCAAAACGAAACTGCTGTCATTTACTCGCCAGAGAGAAACTTCCCTGCTTCCTATCAGCATGGTTGATGCTCAACTCCACAAGAGCACCTCACTATGCATTCTTGGTCTCACATTTCCCACTGACCTGAAGTGGAACAACTACATTGAATCAATAGCTGCATTTACCACTAGGAAAGTTGGTTCTCTGTGTCATGCCAGAAGATTCTTCACATGTACAAATCTACCATTCATTCATGCTTGGAATATTGTTGCCATATATGGTCTGGTGCCCCCGTTGTTTATCTTGAGGTTCTCAACAAAATCTAAAGATGAATCTGCAATGTAATCAGTCCTGACTTGGCTTCTCAACTCCGGTCACTTTCTCACCAACGTAATGTGGCTTCCCTCTGTCTTTTCTACAAATATTTTCATGGCAGCTGCTCTGATGAGCTATTTTCACTGGTGCCCCATCTGCATGAATTTAAGCATGCTACTAGGTTGGCATCTCGGTCCCCCCTTTTACTGTTAAAACAGTTAAATGTAACTGCCTCCTCTACTCCAACAGCTTCTTCTCTTGCACCTCCCAACAGTGGAACTCCCTGCTTCTCACTTGCTTCCCTGATAACTATAATATTCAAAAATTTAAATGTAATGTCAGTTGACATCTTCTGATAGCTTGATCCCCATTCTTCTTTTTATCCTTTCCTCAATCTCCCCCATACCCAGCCTTTTCCATTATTTTCATTCTCTGTAGCCCCTTTGTGTACTAGCAGCACTCCTGCCTTGCTTGGGGTGAAATGCTTAAAAAAAAAAAATCTAAATGTAGTAGACACCTGCTTGACAATGTGGATGAAGGAAGGTATATCTGTTTTCAACTGGATCAGCCAGCTGCTGAAAAGATGGAGAAAGAAAAGGCTGTATGTTTTCAATATATCAGGATGGTTTAGCTATCTAAAGTCACCAACAAGTCGTGCAAATGTGTTTTGTTTTGGATATGTTATGATGACAGCAGCATCAGAGAATGGATAAATTTTCTTTATTAAATCTGGTTTTGGTTGATTTTCCATTTGTTTCTATACGCATCTAGATAGCGGTTCTGCTTCTCATTGGCTTGCAGCTTTATATCCTGGTTGCGAAAGCTTTCTAATTGGTTGGTTGAACTATGGCTTGGTGGCTTAGCAATTCTTAATATACATCTATTTTTAAAGATCGTGAAATTTTCTTATATCCAGGCTGTGAAAGCTTTCTGACTGGTTGGCTGAAATATAACCTATAAATATTATCTTTTTTTATTTATTTCTCTATCACTACACCTTAATGAATCAGTATAAATATTCCACGACCATGAGGTTAAATCTTCGATATTGTTGTAAACTTGTGATTTTTTACTGTTATTTCAGAATTGATAGTAATATTCTTCTTCATTTATGTGCTATTCTCCTTCATGACATGGGCCATCATGGCTCTCCACAGCCTCCTGTCCCATTTACCTCTAAGCAATGTTTGACTTTACTATTCTGCTTTCATTTAAACTCATTAAGTAATTTACTCTTTCCCTCTTGCTTTAAACATGTTGTGAATGTTGATTTCTTCCACCCACTTTCCTCATATGATTGTAAGTATAATTGTGCTTTTAGTTCAAATAATATATTAATTATTCAGTAAAATTGTTTTATTCTATTGATAGCTTGAGAAAAAATACATGATATGATTTTAGATATTTTAAGACTAATCAGGATGAATCTACAAAGGCCAGTCAAAAAGTAATGTCTGTCCTAATGAAAATTTAAAAATATTAATCATAATTCTCAGAGTTCTTTTTAAAGTGAGAGGACATAAAGTGCCTAGAAGTCCAGGGGAAAAATTGATAGAGTTACCATCTCTTTTTCTACACATAATCAATTTCTTCTGACACACATGAGCTGCCATGCCTGTTTATGGAAGGTGAAAGTGCTGCAAACATTCATAGAAGGTTAGTGAATATTTATGGAAAAGCTGTACTTGCTATAAGTACAGTAAAGATATAGTTCAGTAGAATTAATGGTAGTCCTTGAGAGAAAGGAAAAAAATGATCTTAGTGACAGGCTCTACAATGGCAGGTCATCTGCTACTCTGACTGAGGATGAGGCCATGGTAGTGCTTCCAGTTTAGTGCAGTCTCTTTGCTACTCAAAGGTCTGAACAAAGTGGATTCCCGGAAGGCTGACAGACTCCATGAAATTGATACTCGGAGCATTTGAAGCTGTGCAACAAGTTCTCTAATGATGGTGAAATGAAAGATACAACTCATTTGTGATTAAAAAAGCAACCAAGAAGTCTTTTTTTGACATAGATACTAACTACTTTAAAAAATGATGTGTCAGAGTAAGAAACCAAATTTTTCCCAATGAAAATGAAAAATTATCCAAAAATAACCATAAAGACTTAATTTAAATGCCTAACCAAAGATGGAAAGCACATCTGTTATGTCAGTGAGATATTTTGTGATCTAAAAATTAAATATTTTTCTCCTATTTTTACCATGGAAAAAAAAAACAGTAAAATATGTATTTTTCTGAGGGATATATGTATTTTCTGAAAGGTAAAATGGTATCCGCATCCCAACTATTAACCTCTGGCCAAATTTCTTGAAAAAATTTTTTTAATGAAATGTTGCCAATTGTTGTAATTTATTCAGGAAATGTTAGAAGTTAAATTAAAGTACAAGATTCCATAAAATCCATGAAATATTTTCATTTTAGCAAAAAGTCACTGTTTCTATTGTGGCATTTTGAATCATCTTTTCTCAAATTTTCTCTACTGACCACCACTAAAATGTTATATAGGCACCTCCACAGATTCGTGATACCTAAGTTTTAAAATTAATTTTTAAAAATGGAAAATGTTTCTTGAAGCTTTTAATTTTAAACTAATAGATTAAATTTAATATTTCCAATAAGAAAAATACTTTGCTCTATTTCAAAACTATTTTCAATTGATTGGAAGTATTTTTTTTTTGAAATTTTTGAATTTTTTTATTTTAGCACCATTTTTTAAGCTACCTGTCACCAGAATGTAATTCTCTTTTTTAAAAAAACTCCCCACAATAAAATATGCTTTCCTGAAATTTTATTTGAGGAACATTAGCTGATTTAAAGTATAATTAATCAGATTTGAAACTAATATTATTTACTTTCAGTTTAAAATATTGTAGACATTCATTTTTTAACATGTTAGTAGCTGTTTATTGAATCTGTTGAAGTGTTGACAGATTAATGTTTATATAATGTTCTACAGGCACTTTATCCATAAAAATAATGGAAATATAACGCCTTTTATATACAATTTTTAAGTAATCAGTAACCTTAAAAATTTAGGAAAATATTCTGTGTAATCTAATGTTTTGTTGAATTTTAGATATTTTGGTTTTAAATTTATTCTAGTTATGGCTCTTATTTTCTGATACTGTGTGTGGGTGAACATATCTACAAAAATCAGCACATTTATAAACATACAATAAAAATTTAAAATTCATATAAAAATATTGTTGTTTCATGATTTGTACTATGCTTTTCCATTTATGTTTATTAAATATAATTTTTACTTAATAATAATAATATCATCTAAAAAGGTGAAAACAATACAGAAATTTACAAGATTTAAAACTTAATAAATTAATCTAATTAAAATTTTTTAAATGAAAACAATTCTTGTAAAAATTCATTATTCATTGAAAAATAGTTTTTGAAGACAATAGTGTCCTTATATCTTATATATAAAAGCAATTAAAAGCTTTTCTAATTAAATAATGTCTTAATTGTATTGCATTTTTTATTTTACAATTCAGAGCAAATTTTCAGTAAATAGTGTTTTTGTTTTACAAAAAAAAAAAAAAAAAAAGATGATGATTTAAATTCTCCAAGGAGTTTTGCTTTTAACTAATATAAATATGAAGTGGGTGAAATTTTAATTTCTTGAAATTTCACAAAATAAGTGTGTGTGTGTGTGTGGGGTGTGTGTGGGGGGGTGTTAACAGATGTAAAAAAAAAAATATTTTTACAAAGATTTTCTAAAAATAAAAAATAATTTAATTCATTTGTAAATAAGTCTTGAAAATTTAATTAAAATCCAACAATTTGATTTTTACAAGAATTTTCAACATAATGTGTTTTTTTTACCACAAAAATACTCTAAAATTTCATATACTATTCTTTTTTGAGGCTTCTCATTAGTTAAAAATGCCTGCTTTTGCACAAAAATTAAATTCTGTACAAAAAATACATAAGGTTTGTTACATATATAGTCATTTAAAAAAATTTTTTTTACCAGATGCTCTCAATGATGTTCTGGATGCATTAAATAAGGAAGAAAATGCTACACGTCTTGATGAAGCCAGAGAAAGTGCTGGAAATGATATGTTGAAGGCAATGCAACTTGTGTTTCCCTTAGCAACGCAAATTGAAATGGGTGTGATTGACAAGTATGGCTTTGTGGGAAATGGAGAAGGTAAGTCACAAGTTTTATTTGTTTTCTTTTCTTTTTACCTTTTAAATCAGAATGATGTGGAGTGTATTAGAAAGATGAAATAAGAGAAAATGATAACATTGATCATTTTTCAATAATTCTAAGCTTTAAGATCACCCAAAAGAAACTAGAAAAAAAAAAAACATTAAGATTTAAAATCAATTTTTGATGAGTCTTCATTTTTTTTTTTTTTTAGTCTGAAACAAATATAAAAAATTAAATTGGATATCAGATTAACTTTCTTCCTATCCATCTTATTACATAAGACATCAAGTGTATTTGTATATTTTTTTTTGTCTGTAAATTTTCATAGTGCAAGTGCATGAGATAGAACTAGTAATCTCCTTTGCACTGGAACCACCAAGTGGCAGTCTCTTTGTTATAACAATGGCAAGCTGTCGAGAGATGTTTACAAAGCCATGGGTAAAAGACAGGCTCCATAAAAGAATGGAGTAAAAGAGGAATAATTAGAAAAAAAATATATTTAAAGACTCACATGGGAACATTTTCTCATAATAGAGACTTAAGAAAATACAATAATTTTTGACAACATCAATAAACTCTGTGTGCCAGGTCCTTTTCAGGATTGTTTCTGTAGTTTCCTGTCTTTTGTTGCATTTACCAATCATTTACAATCTCTCTTTGCTTTTAAATCACACATTCCTCCAACCATTTGCTCAGACTTGTTAAGTAGATTATGTCTTTCTGTCTAAGCATTGTTCTCCACAGCTACTTGTCTTTTGTTGCTTTCACCAATACTTGCTCTGTTACCTCTCTTTGTCTTTGACACTTATTCTGTCATCCATTTGCTAAAATCCATCAAGTAGTTTACTTGCTGCTTTTCTTGCCTTTTCACCCCCACCATATTATAATTCTCTTTGTTCCTTCATGAGTTAGTACCTATATTATGCCTTGCCATTACCCCCAGATAAATAATGTACCATTCTGTTTTGATTATGAGGAAAGAAGAAAGAAAAAAATCTATCAGAAATGCTGGTTGGTTTTAGTGAGAAAAAGGAAGCATAAATAATAATAATAATAAGAAGAAGAAGAAGAAGAAGAAGAAGAAAAGAAAGTAGGTGATAATGCAATCAGGCATTTAGCAACTGTTTCAGTGAAATGGAAAACTGTTAATTTTGAATCTTTTCATTTGTACCCTTTTCTTTAAATAATGACCTGTATTCATACTTATTATTGTTATTACAATATTTAATGAGGCAATGTGGAAATTCACACATGTATTTTATAGTTGTGAAACTCACAAGGAGCTTATTCAGTCATTAAAGTAAGAGTTATGATTCAAGAGAAAATTAAACTAGAAAAGCTATGAAATTTTCAAGAGTATTTCTAGTAACATTTAATAATATAAATGACTGGTATGAATGAAAGATGATGATGATGATGATGGTGATTAAAAAAGTAATTGTGACGTCACCTGATTGGAGAATAGATGGTTAATGGACTTCATAAAGTGAATTTTGATCGAGTGCTACTAAGGTTTCTGACATGGCATTTTAACCAATGGTGCAAATGCAAACATTTCTGGCATTTATCAATGTCTTCTACTCACTCAAGTAATTCGATACAAATAGAATGGCAAAACCAAAGAAAGAAAGAAAGAGAAAAAAAAAAAGATTGCTTCAATGAAATGGAAAAATAGTAAATTTTTAATCTTTTCATTTGTACCGTCTTACTTTTTTTAAATAGGTTCTAGGAACATTTGCTGTAAACATTTTTGCCGTAGGAAAACTCACCTCAAGAATTTTTGTCATAGAAAACTGCCATATATGATTTTTGCTGTAAGACAATTTTACTGCATTTTTTTTTTTTTATTATGTGAAGTACCTTGTTATCAAGTATATCTGGCTCACATTATTGTTACTTCGATTTGAACATTTTAATAAGCTAAGTTATAGGACACACCCAAATTTGTGGAAACTAACTGTGTATTTAAAAAAGGAAGAGGCATTAGCAAAAAAGAAAAAAGTGAGATTTAGGTTGAGGAGATGCTGTACAAATGAAGAAAATATATATTGATATCAATGCAAGACTTCAGTGGAAAATGCTTCATTACAGTCCAACACAAAAAACATTATTTCTGAAGCATTGCTTGGCATTTGCACACATTTTAAATTATTTCTTTGTTAATTTTATTTTTTTATTTTTTAAATAAATGTTTACTTTTTAATTTCTTTTGGATGTTTGACCCCGTAAAAAAGACATCCATATATACTTGATAACAAGGTATTTCGCATATTAAATTGGACATTACTCCACAAGGGATGTTCAAGATAAGGGTATCGAAAAAAAAATGTGGCAAAATTGTCTTACAGCAAAAATCCTGTACGGTGAAATTTTCTATGGCGAAAAAATCTTGAGGCCAGTTTTTCTACTGCAAAACTGTTTTCAGTGAATGCTCCAGATACGCTTTAAATAATGATCTGAATTCATACATATGATTGTTATTGTAATATTTTGTTAAAGTTGTTAAGCTGAAATATTTAATGATGCAAAGGGAATTTCTATGTATATTTTGTAGTCATCAAACACACAAGGAGCTTATTCAATCATTAAATTAAGAATTATGATTCAACATAAACTAGAAAAACTGAAAGTTTTGCAGATATTGTGTGTTATAAGTACTCTCTGCCATATTTTGCTTTCCCAATGATGTTTGAAAATAAATAAAAAGTATTTAATTTTACTTTTTAATTACAGAAGAATGACTACCAAGTATGAATTACAAATATTATTTTGTCGCTGGTAGAAATATGAACAAGGAAATATTTGTAGCAGAAATGAGCCAACTTGAAGAAAATAAAAATCAATTTTGTTTTTTTCTTTTGCAGGACTGATTCGATTTGCTCAAGCTGTAAGATCCTATGAGAAATATGATCCAGAAATTGCACAATTAAACGAGAAGTTAAGAGCGATAATGATTCCCCCCCTTCATCTACAACCACCAGTCAGTGCTCCACCAGCTGAAGAACCTGCACCAGCCACGTGAAATGCAGGTCTTTAGACCCTCAGTCTCTGAGTGGCCCGAGATGATAAAACCTTTTGGTCAACTCATTTAACTGCTTATCTATACCATTTTTTGATTTGGTAAATTTTACAAGTATCAGAAATTTACAGGTTTCAGGTAGGAAGCGTTTATTAGGAATTTCAAAAATAATAGTTTGAGATTTCATAGTTTCAGTCAGTTTTGTACATGTCTGAACATTTGTTGAAATCAGCAATACTCAATTTATTTTTTTCTTAAAATAAATAAATAATAAAATAGATAATCAGTTAAAATTTAAAGTTAAAAAAAAAAATTTAATAATAAAAAGCTGACAACTAAAATTTAAAATTTATTAAAAAACGGATTCTTTTATCATTAAGAAAAAAATTTAAAAAAATGAAAGGAAAAATAAAAAATCTACTTTTCAAAATGATAGTGTAAAATTAAAACTTTTTTGTACTTAGATTTCTTTTTGAGTACAAAATCTTATTTTGTTAAATTCTTTTTGTTTCCTGTCATCTTGTCCACCATTTTTCATTTAGAAAATTTGTAAATTTGTATTTACTTGTGTTGCATGCTGTTATTGTTAAACGAAGAAATTGCTCTTTCTAATTTATACGTCTATTTATATACAATTCTATTCAATAAAACATTGTCATTTATTTGTTCTTTTCTGTTTTATATAAAACTTAAACTTATGGATAAACATCAACACTTTTTATTTGGTGGCTCTATTTCCACCTTTCTTTTCTTATAACCAGGCAAGGTCACAATTTGTGCAGGAAAAAATTCCCTTTAGGTCACTTGTAGCATTAAAATGAATTAGGAGATGATAAAATCATAGATATATTGACCAGAGATCAATGAGAGAAAGAATGATGGAAACAGAACCAACAAAGATTGACACTGGTTCAACTTGGCAAGATCAAGTAAATCATGTCATTCTCCTAGTTCACTTCCAACCCACTTTTTTTATTTTATTTTTTTTAAATCAATTCATCTCAGAAAAGGCAATACTTCCACTAAAACACAAGGGACTACTGGAAAGAAATTAAAGAAAATGAAAAAGAAACCCAATCCTAAACAAGAAACAAGAGATAAACCTCTACACCTGTTCAAAAAACCGGGGAGAAGTGTGAAGCAGACAATAAACAAACCTATTTCAAAACTTGATATGATTAATAGTTTCTTAATTCAAATATAAGCCGGTCAACATAATGAAGTTTTTATGTTGTATTATTCAACCAATTGTATATGGAATTAGAGCAATGCTAAAATCCTGGGTCTCAGGCCACTTATCAGCATTAGGGACATCTGGTTCTTGGACATCGAGACAAGCTTGAGAACTTGACATTAATTACAGGACAACAGTTGTAAATAAAAGTCAAGATTTTTTTTTTAATCAAATTTACCTGAAGCAAGGCAGTAAAGCCACTAAGACACAAGGGGTTACTGGATGTGAAAGAACAGAAAACAGAAACATTACTAAACAATAGAAGAGTAATCAGGAAGACAGTTAATAATAATGCACATTGCTTTTAAATTTTTGAAGATCAAAAGGTAACTGGAAGAGAGTTCCACAAGCAAGAAATGCAGGAAAAGAAGCCATTAGCATAAAACTTACATTACATTTAGCCATTTCAAAAGTGAAAGTGAAAGTACTGCATTTAAATTCATAAAGTCGAGATATCAGTGATGAAAATTCATCAGAACAATGAAAGTATTTATAATATATATATATATATATATATATATATATATATATATATATATATATAAATTATAATGTTTTTATATTTATAAAGAAACTGTTAGTATAGAGCTTATGGTTACATCTACTCAATTGAGGTGTAAACTGATGAAACTTTGTTGCTATTCTAGTACTGCGCTTAAATTCATAAAATCTAAGTGTCATAGTGAAGAGCTCATCCAAATAATTACTATGAAAATATTTATAGAAAAGGCAGAGGAATACAACTTTATGGTGGTGGAAAGTGACTGAAGCTGAGATGCCAGGTCAGGACCAATAATATTACTGATTCTTCTTTATATTTTATCAAGGATCTCTAAATATATAGCAGGTGTCGGGGTAGATCAAATGTGGTAGCAATATTCTAAGCATGAGTGAATGGTAGACTCATATATATGTAAGATAAATTCTAGAGAGGATACTGATAAGACTTAGAAAGATAAAAAAAAAACTTTCTGTATTTCAAACAAGAGAAAATAGATAACAAAAATGGCACACACAAGCATACGTTATTTATGTGTGAGAGAAAAATTGTCTTGTACAACACAGTGAACCAACTTTCTTAGCAGCTTACCTAACAATGGATTCAGTATAGTCTTTGCACTTCATGTCAGCTGAGAATGTTAGCCAGAGGTGCAATGAAGCACTCTTCTGGAGGTTAGCATCTGTCATGATGATGGAAGGCAGAAAGGTGTCTCTCAGATGATTAATAGAGAGCAGTTTGGTTTGGGAGTCATTAAAATTAAACAAGCCATTCTTTGCCATGGTTAACAACAGACTGAAGGTCGTTTATGACATCAGCCACCAATTAAGCTGGAAGACAAATTGTCTATTTAAGAGAAACGTGAAGTGATCATAGGTTAGTTGATTGCCGAAGAGAGACGATGCTGTAAGAGAGAGTCACTTGAGTGCTAGATGAGATGCATTGTAGGGCAGACTGAATGAATGAGTACAAAAGACAATCATTATGTTGCAGTGTCATATTAACATAAGATCATGTTACAAATCTTCGCCCCTTTTAATGTGCTAGCTATTCCTATACTTATAATAAACATATGTAGAACACTAAACAAGTGTTGGGTTTTCACTGATTGTTATTTCAAGAAATTGCATTTTCAGTCAGTGAGGTTAAAGAATCCTCTAAAAAAGTTAGACTACCTGCCAATTTGTGAATTGTTGAGTGCCAGACCTATCAAAATGAAGTCAGTTTATTTCTTTTCAAAATTAAGGTTTCCTATAAGTTTTAGACGAGATAGAATAATGAAACTTATCAAAATGAAATAAGTTTCTTACCAAAATTATGACAAGATTCCTTAGTTGCCATACTGATGCAGACAGGTGTAATTTCAATTTATGACTGACTTGGCAGAATTCATGCTACCTTTACTTTCTGTAGTAGACATTGCCTATGAAGGCTATAGGATCCAGTCTATCCTGATATTTAACCTATAGCTGTAGGGGGAAGAGATGATTTCATACCATCCCCATGGTTATTTGTGTGTAAGTGAATGTAACTCAACTGGAATACAAATTTAGCACTGATTTCTCATACCAAACTGGTATCCATCACCCTCCACATCAAATTAAACCAGATAGAATAATGAATCTAGTATCAAAATTAAGTCAATTTATTTCTCTTCAAAATTACAAGGGTTGATTGATAAGTAAGTTCTTCAATCCTATAAAACAAGTTTTAGACCAGATATAATAATGAAACTTGTATCAAAATCAAGTCAAATTTATTTCTCTTTAAAATTACAGGTTTATTATTAAACATGGTTGCCATTTAATACTGAATATTTTATTGAGATTTCTATTCACCTTTTCAATCCATTATATTTAGCTTTATAACATATTCAACAATTCTTTCAATTACCAGAACCAAAAGTCGGATGGTGCCAAATCAGCAATCTACAAAGCATTTTACAATTGAATTCAAAGCTTCTTACCATTTTATTGACTGCAATGCAAGCTTACATCATCATGATGGTTTAAAAAAGAGAATTCTACCTTTTAAGGCTTCTGTGCCAGTACTTAAGTGAGGGACCACTGGATACTGTAAACAAAAAAAAAACAGTTGGGAATGGGGCTACCAACTAGATCCCATAAAACCTTAATTGCTATGGAAATCACATCAGCAATGCTTAATGTTGTTGAGAGCTGTGGTTTACAGATTAAATGACGAAAGGAGGATGAGGATCATTATTTTATATGTAACTTGGACAGGATACGTCTATATATATATATATATATATATATATACTTATGTCATAGTGAACAGATACCAAGCAAACTTGGAAAGGACTTTATATATTAGGTTGGTGCAAAAATAATGACGTAATAATGTTGTTTTTTTACGTATTTTTTAATGTCAAAAAACGACATTATTACGTCATTATTTTTGCACCAACCTAATACTACTGAATACATATTGGAACATTTTTCTTACTAATAAACCCTTGTAATATAAGTTGTTTATATATTGTTTTTGTTTCTGTTAAATACCAAGAACTGAAATATGTTACTGAATTCCCTTGAGCTTTTCAAAAACCTTACACATTAAATATGATAACAATTTTTATTCAGAGTTTCCCGCCTAATCATGGAATTAAATTCACTAAAATCCCCTGATTTTAGGACATTGCATAACAGACAGATGTAAACATGAAAATGAAACCCCTGCCCAATGATTATCCAACATTTTATTTCAATTCTTGATCTCGTTGATGTGCATCAAAAGCGGGGAAAGGGTCTGCTGCATGCTCACAAAGTAACGATGAAAGACAAAACTTTCAAAATAATTACTACTTAGAAAATTAAACTTAAAACTTAAGACCAAGTTGAAACCAAATCTTCCTCTTCTCCGTGGGGTGTTCATAGTATCACACAGACATTAGTAAGAATATAGCTGTGCTGGAACAATGAATGGAGAATGAAACACATTTTTAGTGAAATTTTACTAATCCTAGAAAGTAAGAGTAGGTGTGTTTGCTAGTGTTACAGACACAGGCTCAGGCACATATATGTTTAACAATCATAAAGTCAACCTGTGGTTTATAATGTTACTGAGTGGGCCTTTGAGTTTTTGGGAAACTGCACAGAATCTGGCATGATCAATAATTGAGCAAGTCCAGTATGCCATGATTATTTGTAATTTTGTGTTAGCTCAGCTATCGGTGACTTCTGAGCAGTTCTGTCTCCCCAATTTCATTCACAAGGTTTGGCAAAACCATGGTATGGTTTCCAGTCACTTCTCAAATAATGCTGCACTCTAGAATACCCTACCCAGGCCAATATTAGGAAGTCAACTCATTGACAAATTGACCATAGGGAGATTTGAACCCCAGTCACAGAGTCAAAATGTTAACGTTGTACCCAGTCAGCCAAGCATCAAATATCTATCACGTAAGTAAATATCACATTTTTATTAAAAAAAAAAAGAGAAAAAAAAAGAAAAAAAAAAAAAAAAAAAGAAAAGAAAAAAAAAAGAGAAAAAAAAGGAAAAAAAGAAAAAAGAGAAAAAAAAAGAGAAAAAAGAAAGAAAAAAAGAAAAAAAAAGTCATTCAGTGCATTTAGGCCCTCAGTCTCACAATTATGTTCAGAATTTGGGTGTCTTTGTCATATTTCTTCTTTTGCTTCCTTTATTTTGTTATTTAGACTAGTTTCAGATTTGTATTCATTTCTTTTCCTACAGAATGCCCAGTGGTAAATTCAGAAAGAAATTACTTCACTATCATGATCCATGCACAAACTGAACAATCATTCTTGATGTTCAAAATATTTACCTGAATGTTCAACACAAAGTTGTAAGCATGATAACCAGTATCTCTGCGAATAGTGTCAAGAGGAATTTCCTTCCAAGCTTCTGTTAAATTCCATTTCAATGAATTAATATTGATGATGTCATGATGAGGATGTTGCAAGTGAGTTAGGAGTATGCACTAAATACAATAATCCATAATATTCAGGGCTAAGCTTTTAGAGGGCCACCAATATCGAATAATTAGAGCTGGTGTATTTTCTCAAAGAATAAATTTACCGCTTTTTTTACTGGGCAACTCTTTTGGCTTTTAATAAACCTGATAATCAACTGATAATGTCATCAGAATTTTGATTTCCCTAATCATGATGCCTGGGGTATGCATGTACATGAGACAGATGTGTATTTTGAGGCAGTATAGACTATTTTATTTTCAGTTAGCCAATAATTCTGTTTTTCAGGTTGGCTGTGAACCCTGTTATTATGAAAGGCTGTGTAAAAATCAAAATAATTACTTGTTGAAATATTTATTTATTTATTTATTTATTTTCTTTCCTTCTTTCCTTCTTTCTTTCTTTCTTTCTTTCTCTTGTAATGAACCATTGCAGTTTCAGAGATGATGCACATTAATTTGAATCACTTAGAAAACAAGAAGAACAAGAACAAAAGTTTAATAATATCTTTTTTCCCATCTGTTTTATTTACATCATCAGTTTGCTGGCATGTAGTTTGGATCCAGGTAATTGTAATCCCCTGTAGAGAATTTAGTATAATCATTGTCCACAAAACCTTGAGGGGTGACCGGCTGAAATCTGTGACTGCTGTTGTGGAAGGAATTTTCAAAGTTGCTGAGAAAAAAAAAAAAAAAAAAATGTTTCAGCACCTTTTATAATTTTATGAGGGTTTGCTGAAAAGTTCTTGACCCAACCAAGAAGCCCTTACTAAAAATATCCTGATGTTTGGAAAGGTTTTCAAGAGCAAGTCAGGCTGAGAACTTTTCAGTTTATAGTAATTTTACGAGTACATCAAAATGAGATAAACTAAGTGTAATGGATACGAATATCTCCCTTGCACTGGCGATGCCAGGTGGCACTGTCTTTATGACAATAGGAGATTTTGAATGAATAATGCAAAGAAAAGATCACCTCTTTGAAATCTTGAAGAGGCCAGAAACAAAAAAATATATTGGATGATGTTGATTTATAGACATGGAAATGAGAAAACTATAATAACTGGAAATTATATATTTGAAGACCTAATAACTACAAGAACTTGAAGGAAAAAAACAATTTTATACACACCATCATTAGACACAGTACATGGGTAAACTAGTTAATATTATGTTGTCTTCTAAACATATATATCCACCTTGTGTCAGTTTAAACTGATGTCTTTTTTTCTGACAGCCTCCTCCCCATCCCCACATTGTTTAGGTCATATTTTGCAACCATTTTGCTTAAAGTACATATTTTCTTGATTTCAGATTCTTTTAACATATTTCAGTGTAATTTTCACTTACCAAAATTATAGTGCATAATTATAGCTTAGATATTGTGGGTGGGTGGAGATTACAGTTTAAACAAATGATTCCCAAATGGTGTGGCGGAAGAGAGTAGCAGGTGAGGCGGAATAATTGAAAAACAATCAAAGATTTAGAAACAGTTTAAAAAAAAAAATTCATATGCTAAAAATAAATATGATTTCAAAATTTAAAATGTTATTATGGATTACTTGTAATTGCTTGCATGAGTCCCAGTATAAATACTTATAAATAATTATTGACCAATTTTATCATTGTGACATTTTTGCATTATATCAAGTATTAAAAATATAGTAGCTATGCTCCACAAATTGGAGGAGAGAGTCATCAATGATAATGTTCTGACAGTTATCTCCCCTTTAACCCACTCTCTGTTTTTTTTTTTTTATTTTTAAATGTACTTTTTATCACAAAGTTTGGTGAGGTGCAAGCAAATTTTACTTCTGAAAATGCAGCTGTTAGTGGAAAAAGTTTGGGAAACAACAGTTTAAACCAATGCAAGGAGGATATAGGTTATGCCCCCCCCCCCAAAGAAAATAAAAACAACTAAAAAATGGAATTCCCAAAAGTCTACTTACCTGTCAATACAATTATTGCAAAGATCAATGGAAGTTCCATTTTCATTCTGACAGTCTATACACTGCCATCTTGTGTTTGTGATTGGAGTACACTGACAATTGTCACACTGGCAAAAATAGACAAGTTTTTGAACCTCAATAAATATGTTTACATCAAACAGAAGAGCTTCCTAAGTTTTATAACAAGTCATAATTTAGAGTCAGGAAAAATATTAAACAGATTTTATCACTATCAGAATTTTGGACATTACTCATGATAATTACATGTAAAAATCAGTTGCTATAAAGATTTCTGAGACAAATTTCTAAAATTCCTCTTTTAGTCATGTTTTGAATAGCCTTGACAGCTAGCGAAAAAGCAAAACTTTATTCTCATATTTTTCTTCCTTCCAATAAAGAAAAAAATTTTGAAACGAAAATGCATGCACTTTTTTTAAAAGTTTTATTAAATAGACGACATTAGGACTATAATAAAAAAAAAACATGCTAGTATTCTAGAATCAGCAAAAAAGTTTATTTCAAGCAGACAATAACATTATCTTAAAAATAAACAACACGGGATTTAATCTGTTTCCACCAATGACATCTTCAGAAATGTTTCTTAAATATATCAGCAAAAATATTTGACAAATTTATCAGAATTAGGAAAAATCTAATATTAAGCAATTAATGTTCACTATAAAATCTTGTATGTATTATAAAATTTCAAACTTCTAAAAATATTTAAAATTATAGATGGTATTATAAGTCTAAAAAAAAATAAAAAATAAATAAAAAATAAAGGAGGCAAGTCTGGTATTATAAATTTTTAAAAACTGGTTTTATGGGATACTACCAATAACACATTAATGCAGACGGTCTGAAAAATGTAGTGGTTGACATTAAATAAATATAGTCATTTTTTTTTTCTTTTTAAGGAAAAGTGTAGCATATTTTTTGCCCAAAAATTTAAACACATTAGCCGTAGTTGCCATATAACAGCTTAAATTATATTTGTTTAAATATTTATTGTAATGTTGCTAAAATATTTGGGGATAGAACACGCAAAGAAAAAAAAAGACAAAATGAGTAAATAAAAAGAAGAGTTCTCTTTGTTGTATAATAATCTATAAGAAGTCGAGAACAAGTCTACCTTCCATGGGGAGACCAAAAATAAATCTTCCACAGACACACACACACACACAAATACTTACTTTAAAACTTGGAGATTTCATGGCTCCAGATGAAGTTGAACAAAGCTGAGTCATTTTCATTTTCTTTAATTTCATCAGTTCTTCATATTCTTCACTGTCTCTTAATTCTGGTGGAATGCTTTCTTCATCCTGTCAAAAAGAGATTAAAAAAATTCAACTCATGTTTAAGTTTTAAAGGACAGACATTTTAGCTTAACTTTAAAAAATAAAACAAAAAAAAAATTCTGTTAGATTTTTATTAAATCTTACAATAAGTATAACTTCATCTTTCAACAGTGTAAGTCTTAACAACAAGATGCATGATTTTTTAATAAGCAACTTTACTAAAATTTAAGCAACTCCACTATTAATACCAATGTGACTTAAGTAGATATGTTCATGGAAAAAAAAAAAAGAAAGAAAAAGAGCATAGCATGATGAAAAAGGCCCCAAACTTGACAAAAACAAAGTTTTATCATCAAAATGATTATGTTATTTTTAAGAGGAAAGACCAAAGTATTTTTTCATTATTTTCTTAGATTTTTTTAAATCCTTTCTAGCACATTCAAAATATTGGTTAAAAATCTTGTTTTTCTTGTGTCAGTGGGGGCAGCAAAGATTAGTATTAGGAAATTTAGCAGTTTCTTTCTGGTAAAAAAAAAAAAAACAAAAAAAAAAAAAAATATTGATTTGGACTTATTCACAAATGAATGAAATTATTTAAGGATTTTTTTTTTTTAGAAAATCATGGTAGAAATTTTTATTTTTTTTACATCCCCCCCCCACCTTAAATCAAATTTTGCTCTACTTCATATTTATATTAGTTAAAAGCAGGACTCCTTGGAGAATGTAAAACACCAATTTTTTCTTTTACTCATTTACTGAAAATCTGTTCTGAATTGTAAATTATAAAATGCAATCAAACGAAGACATTATTTAATTAGAAAACCTTTTGTTTTTATGAATAACATTTATTATAGACACCAAGAAAAATTATTTTTGATGAATAATGAATTTTTATAAAGAATTGTTTTCTTTTTTTTCTTAATTTTATTTAGAATATTTTATAAAGTTTTAAATCTTTTAAGTTTCTGCATCGGTTAGGTGATATTATTATTAAGTAAAAACTATATTTACTAATCATAAATTGAAAAGCTTACTATAAATCATTACACACCAATATTTTAAAAAGAATTTTGAATTTTTCTTTATATGTATAAGTATGCCGATTTTCTATTATAGGGTCATCCACAAATGACATTATTAGAAACTAAGAGTGACTGGCATTAGAACCCGGCGTTGCCCGGGGATGTAACAGTAAGAGATAGATCAAGTATCGACCATCATAAAGACTGAAAAATAAAATTGACAAAGATTATTGTTTAAGGTTGACGGACACACATGTCTTAATTAGTTTTATTTATTTATTTTTTTTTTTTAATGAATTGGTCAAATCCAAACTCAAACAAAAACATTGTTTTCAATCGTTATGAGTCTACCGATTGAGTAGAATTTTATTATAAACAATTGTCTTGTAAATGGAATTTTTAAAGCATTCTGAATGTAAAAATAAAGAAAAAAGTGTGCAAGACAATAAGAAACACTTCCTGCCAATAAAAAATGAAGTTTTGTTGAAATAGGTTGAAAAATGTAGGAAATCCGATCCCATATATAAACGAACACACACACATACACAAACAACCTGGGTTTTATAAGTATAACTCGATATGAGTTGTCCCCCTTTCATTCTCGCGACAGCGATGCCTCTTGATCGTGTTTTCAAATTGATTTTGTGCAAAAACAATTGTATTTTTCCAATTTTTGGCGCTGTCAGAACCACTGCAAGGTAATTTTACGTAGTCCTAAGAAGTTTTGATGAAATTGGTTTAAAAATGTAGGAAATCCGATCCAATATATAAACGAACAGACACACACACTCACAATCTGGGTTTTATAATAAGTATGATAACTATAATAAATTTACAGCCAAAAAATATTTAAAGTTCAATAAAACATTAGATTATGGAGAAGATTTTCTTAAATTTTAAAGGTTACTATTTGGTCTGATTTGTTTTACGGCATGTCAAAACCTCATTGGGTTATTTAATGCTGACAAGATTTTTATTGCTGGTAAAATTTTTTTTCAAAAAATATTCCTGATAATATTTTTTCCTTCAAAAATTCATTGCTGGTAATAATTTTTTACAAAAAAGTAATTCTGGTATTAAACCTATTTTTACACTTTCATAGTGTTTTGACCCCAGTTTGGGGGTTAACTATTTGCCCATAGCTGGGACCCTAACAAGTGCTACCAGTCTGAGTCAGGGGGTCCTGGGAACACCAGCAATTAAGAGGTGATTTCATGCTCCTCAAAACCTCCTAATCAGAGGCCTTGCTGTTGGATGTGGTTTATCGTTTTACTCAGGATGGTTTAAAGATTACTTAGTATTAGGTTGGTGCAAAAATAATGTCGTTTTTTGACGTTCAACTTCAAAAGAAAAACGACATTATTTTTGCACCAACCTAATACTTAAAAATTATATATAGAAGGTGCATACGTTAATTCAATTACGTTTTTAATACTGAAAGCCTCCACAGAACAACATGATAAATATCAATCTATCATAAAGTGGTTAAAACTGTGATCACAGCTACTGTTGGGTTGAAAAAGTAGTTTTTTCGTTATTTTATAATTAAACTAAATAATAGCTGTTTCAAATCAGATTAATTACACTTTAAACCTGCTAATATTCCTCAAATAAAGTTTCAGGAAGGTATGTTTTTGGAAGATTTTTTTTTTTAATAAAGATAATTACATTGCAATGAAAGATAACTAAAAAAAAGAAGTGATAATCAGCTATTTTAGCAAAAGATTTGGGAAATCTACAATTGCAGTCCATCAAATTCTTCCTAATAAAACTCTGCCAAGTAATTTATTCACAGAATCGTAAGCCAATATCAAAGCAAACTCACATGAACGATTGTCTTTAAATAAGCTTAACTTAATTTCTCTCACCCACTTGCTGTAAGGTTACTGAGCTTAGGTATTAAAAGATTGAAGATGATTGGGATAAAGAAAAATCAATACTGACTGATACATCTTTACTTTCTTCTCCATATCCAGCATCAGCTTCCATGGAGCTGCTACCACCAACACTCATGCTGCTATCATCATCATCATCATCTGACATGTAAACTGGAGGCTCATGAGCTTGAAGGAATGTCGACTGGTGATAGAAACGATTGAAACGGTGATGTCTATGGCCAGTCTGTGTAAAAACAAAATAATGAAATTATGATTTCGCAAAATTTAATTCTAAAAACAAACAAAAACCAAATGAAGGAGGACGACAAAGAAACAGAAAAGGATAACAAGAAAAGTTGCAATAACAAAGAAACAAAAAAAGGGTAACAAAGAAAAAAGGGGCAACAAAGAAACAAAAAAAGGGGCAACAAAGAAACAAAAAAAAAGGGTAACAAAGAAACAAAAAAAGGGTAACAAAGAAAAAAAGGGCAACAAAGAAACAAAAAAAAGGGTAACAAAGAAACAAAAAAGGTAACAAAGAAAAAAGGGGCAACAAAGAAACAAAAAAAAAGGAGAAACAAAAAACAAAACAGTGAGTGGTAATCAATAATAAAAATGAGATAAATGAAATTAAAGTTATATGTAGGATTTCAGGTGGGCAAAAGCAGAATTGTAAAATTCAACCTTGAATAAAGGAATTGATTAGCAAATGGAATTAGGAAGACTAAATGGAATTAGGAAGGGATAAGTTCAATTGGTACCTGAACACATCTAAAAATTTGGGTGTGAATCTGAAGTTGACAGATTTAACAGAGTAAGATGGAGCAAAACAGACATTGCTCCAACAATCAAGAATTGAAAATTTCAACTGGTGATCAAAACTTTTGATAAACAGTATACTCTTGCAGACCAACCAGCAAAGGGTATAAAAGCCATGTTTGTAATGGCTTGAGGAAACTGACCTTTGATGGTAACCCTTGACTTCTGATGTGGACAAGACAGTATATAGGCATGTAAAGAGAAACAATGAGTCTCAGTAATAATCAAATAAACCAAAAAATGGGATATAAATTATCAGAAGCAATGATACAATCAGTGTGGATGCAAATTCTTGTTGGGCTTGCATTGATAACTTCCATACTCTACGCCTGGGTATGAGGACATAAATGATCTTCAGATTTACACAAGTTTGATCTCAGAAGACACTTTTCACTGCCATGTGCCTTAGCTGGGCCTAAGTTTAAACTGAATAAAATCATCTATTCAATGGCATTTGAACGTTATCCACCCAGGGAAGACAGAAGAGTTTGAAAAAATATATTAACATATAAAATATATTAATGGAGAGCTGTTCAATTTTAATTCCGAATGGATTTTTGCTTGCTGACAAATACAGAAGGGGAAAAATAAAATCCTAATAAAACTTACTCTTCGTGTGTAGGAAGTAAGGTTTGGTGTCCGTCCAGGAACAGGGAGACCAGCTCTGGCTAACTTTATAAAGTATTTCTGGACACGGCTAGCAACCTGGAGAAAAAAAAAAAAAAAAAATTAAAATAAAAAATAAATGTTTGTGTGTGTGTGTGTGTGTGAGGGAGAGAGAATGAATGAATGAATGAATTATACACACACACACACATTATATATATATATATATATATATATATAAAGGTGTTTCATTAAGAAGGATCAAAGTCAGCAGTAAATAAATCAGTGTTATTAGTGAAAATTTATTTATCTCTCTATTGGATCATGTTATTTAGGCCATGGAAATTGTGTGAAAAATAATAATATATACATACACAAGTATAGGATTAGTGTATATGGAATAAATTCCAATAACCAACAAATACTATTCTTAAAAGTGTGCTCAATACAGAGTAGAGCAAATATAATTATTTATTTGAAAATTATAACATAAATGTTATAAAATCACTACAAAAATAGCCATTTTGTTTCAACACTTCTAGTGTCTTATCAAGTGATGGTGTTGAATGTAGAATCATTCAACTCCATCACTTGATAAGACATCAGAAGTGTTGAAACAAAATGGCTATTTTTGTAGTGATTTTATAACTTGTTATAATTTTTGAATAAATAATTATATAAGTTTCATTAAAGACGACTGGCAAAGTACTGTGATTAGACTTTTTATTTAATTTTTCTTGTGTTTACATATGTGTTTTCTTTTCTGGATAAAGTCTGTAAAAATTGTCCAAATGTTCTGTATAGCTGAATGCTTTCGGCTATTCTGTTAGCCATTATCAAGAATCTTATATTTTAATTTTACAGTGTAGATTTTTTTTTAGATGTTCCTAGAGTGATCGAAATGTTTTTTATTTTCTAATTTTTTATTTCAGCACATTGTGGCTGGATGCATAGTTCATGTTACTGAGTGTTGGTTTTTCTTTTTTTATCATTAGTGTTTACATTATTTTTTGTCGTTTTTTTTTTTTTTTTTTTTTTTTACATGTGGATGAGGCTATTATACTTGTATTTTCTACAACCCACAAAATATAAGTATAATAGCCTCACTGCTGTCAAAGAAAAAAAAAAAAAAAGAAGACTAACACAGAATGTGACACTTGCGGGTGCACTACATCACTACTGTGACTGGTCAACTGAACCGACACACATATCCTCTCAAGAACCAGCACCTCTAAACACCCACACCATGTCCACACGGACATTTTCCTTTCACCCTCTGTATCAGCAAAGTCAGATTCACTAATCCACTCCAGGCTTCTCTTGACGTCACCACCATAACCTCCGTCAACCAACCTGACAAACACATCAACTCCAGGTCTTACCAAATCTACATTTCCTACAAAGCCACCTCCCTTGCCTATATTTAGAGACATACCAGCTCACATCCGTTCTATTAGCAAATTCAAAGGAATTTTATATTTACAATTCTTGTCATCTTTTCCTTTTGCCTCAAAACTAAATCTAGTGTCACTGACAAAACTAACCTGGCCGTGTGTCTCGAAAAGGACCTCCAATTGGTTGTGAACTGGGGCAGGAATTGGCTGGTCAACTTTAATGCTTCAAAAACAAAACTGCTCTCTATTAATCACCACAGAGATCCTTCCCTGCCCTCCATTAGAATGTCTGACGCTCAACTTCTCGAGAGCACCTCTCTGCGGCTGCTCGGTCTCACGTTGACTGCTGACCCGAGATGGAACAAATACATTGAGTCAATTGCTTCGTCCAACGCAAGGAAAGTTGGCTCCCTGTGCTGCGCCAGGAAATTTTTCTTCCCGGAATCGATCCTCCAGATCTACAAATCAACAACAGACGTGCTGTCACCTCTCTATGTCTGTTTTACAAATACTTTCATGGCATTTGCTCTGAGGAGCTGCATTCGCTGGTTCCCAGACTTCATGAGTTCAAGCGCCGTATGAGCCTGGCATCCAGCTCTCACCCTTTCACTGTCGAAACTCCTAAATGTAGCCGTCTCTTCTACTCCAATAGCTTCATGTCTCGCACCTCTCGCCTGAGGAACTCCCTTCTCTATTCCAGTTTCCCTGAGAGCTATAATCTCCAGCTATTCAAATGCAATGTCAATTGACATCTCCAGTTGCCTTGATCTATCCACTACCCTTCTCCTCATCCTTTCTTCTATCACTCCTATCTGATCTTGCTCCAAATTTTCTGTAACGCCTTATGTCTTAGTGGCTTCTTGCCTTGCTTGGGGTGAAACGCTTAAAAAATTAAAAAAAATTAAAAAAAAAAAAAAAGTGTTATAACAATGCTATGGCCTGATGGAACTCTGAAGTGGTCCTGACTGAAGAAATTAAGCAGTGTTTGAATTCATAGGAAATGTCCATAATTAGCTGATGAAACCATTGCCAGTCATGACAAATAGAAGCAACAACAATTTGTGCACTTTTAGCATTAAAATCAATGTTTCAAAGTTACATGTGAAGTCTGTATGTTCATGTCAACTTATGAACTTATGGAGCAGAGATGCTGCTGCCAACATCACATAACATTAACTCGTACAAGTTACATTATATCCCACAAATATATAATCATCATTGGATTTAAATTACACAAGTATACACACACACAAAAAAAAAAAAAAAAAAAAAATGACCAGTTGATGTATCTAGTCAGTTAATGTCAGATATCATAAACTACCAGTACTTGGACCTAGCCAAAATAGATAGCTCATAAAATATCTCCGACTTAAGTTGGTTCGTCCACAGCAAGAACATCAAAGCTAAAGCGAGTCAAAGAAAAATGATAAGAGGAAGATTTTTTTCATAAAGAAAAGGTAATATTCTTTGAAATTGATGCTAATCTTTATCAAGTATGTATAGATTTGTAAATTCATTGATCACTCAAAAATGCAAATATCTTCCACTAGCACTTACCATCTACCATATTAAGATAATTGAATTATTTAACATTCTATTCTTTAAATGGTAAAGCAAGTCATGTAGAAATTCTATGAATTGGACTTGTAGAAATTTATTTGACTAAAACCAGAGTTTCCATTATAATCCAGAAGTATTTATTTTATACAAAAACACCAAAACTCACCTGTTGAGTTGTACGGTTTCCAAGACACACAGCAATCTTCTGCCAACGTCGAGATTCCACTTCTTCTGGTGGGTATTTTACCAATAATTCTTCAAGTCTGTAGGCATCAGAATGTAAAATTATATATATATATATATATATATATATATATATATATATACACACACACAGAGAGCTGAAAATAAGTTTAAGACCAATGGTTAAAGTTTTATTCATTTCAGAATATGTTTCTAATAAAACAATATAAATTAGTTTTATTGCATACGTTTTATGCAGAGTTTATTTCTATTTCAAATGATGTAAAAATTGTATATTTTTCTACAACTTGAAAAATTTTATGCATTATATAGTGTAATAACTGAACATTGTTATACAATTAATTCGATATGGGAAAGTGATGTAATCTTATCCTAGATCAAAAATAGTGTTACTTCATCAACAAAATGTTTCCTTTATGAACAAGCAATTAAAGTGCATAAAAATGGCTTGTGTTCAGGCTTGGAAGCTTTACCAAGATACTGGAAAATATAACGATAGGCAAAGATCAGGAGCCCCAAGAAAAACAACAGTGCAACTGGATAGACAAATTCATAGGCTTTCCAAAGCTAATTGAATGCTGACGGCCATAGGCATTTTCAGCCAATTATCTGGTAAAACTGGCATTAATTTTACACCACAAACTGTCCGAAACCGTCTAAGAGAATTCAGATTATTTGGGTGCATTATTATTTCAGAGAGGAATCAACTCAAGCAGATGAATTTTGTGAAAAGTCATATTCAATGGACAGCCGATGACTGGTGTAGAGTTCTTTGGAATGATAAGTCATACATTTGCAGCATTGGATTGGATGGAAAAACTTTTGTCAAACACCACCCAACTGAGGAATTCCATTCTAAATGTGTCAAAAAGACAGCACAAGTAAGAGGCAGGGGTGTAATAATGTGGGGTGCATTCAGTAGCTTTGGTATTCGTCCAATTGTTAAAGTTGATGGAAAACTCAACAGTGTAGGCTATATGCAGATAGTTAAGGAACATATTCTGCTGCCATATTTGACTGGCCAAACAAGATAATAGCCCCATTCACAAAGCCAAAGAAGTAATGCAATTTTTATGATCACCATAATATGGATGCCACCAGAGAGTTTGGATCTTTATCCAATTGAAAATTTATGGAATTATATTTCTAAAGGAGTTCACACTAAAAATCCAACAAATTTAGCCCAATTATACAATTATATTAAGCAAATACGGCAGAGCCTTCCAAATGATTTTTGTGCTCACTTATCAAGCTCGATGCCTAGACGATGTGAAGCTGTAATTAATAATATAAGTTACGGCACTAAATACTGATAAATATTGGGGTTTTTTTTTGCTCATTTTTACTATAACTTTTTGCTTTAAATATAATAATACCCATGTGATATTAAACTTATTTTGCCAGCAAATTTGGATAATTTAATCCAGCATTAAAATTTTTCAAATTGTAGAAAAATATACAATTTTTACATCATTCGCAAGAGAAATAAATTCTGCATAATGTGTACACAATAAAATTAATTTATATTTTGTTTTATTAGAAATTAATAAAACTTTTACCATCGATCTTAAACTTATTTTCGCCAGTGTATATAAATATAGATTTTACAATTTTTTTTTTTTTTAAATATCCTCATTTGATAAAAAAAAAAAATAGCTTAAAAAAAATTTACACTGTTACTTTATAAATAAGCTAAATTGTTAAATGTATTAAAAAAAATCTCATACCAGAAGTAGCATGGAAAGAAAGACTTAACTGTATTTTGTATGATCTCAGTATTTATTCACCCTTCCAATTGAGTAGAAAACAAAAAAATTATCTTATTGCCTCAACCATGTCCCTTTGAGCATCAAAGAATAGTCTCCCATTTTCTTTTTTAATGCAAAGAGGAGGTATTGCCTGGAAAAATGGATCACCCTGGAACATTATGCTTTTTTGAATGCAAACTTAAGTATTTCTCTACTAAGATATAATCTTGTGATTTTCCATCATTAAAAGCCAAATGAATGCTTAGTATTGCAGATAGAATTTCTGCCATGGAGATAGACATCAGACATTCTTCCTTCAAATTTGTCAAATATTTAAAGATATATGCAAGCCTATAAGCACTCAGAGAAGATATTTACAATTATATTGGTCATATTAAAACAGCATAATTGATATTCATAGAATTTTAACTCCTTGGCACCACCATAAAAAAACTAACTTTTCAATTCAGTGGAATATTTTTAGTTAAAAATTTAAACTGTTTTCATTTAAAATAACTGTAACACTAGAGAAAATGGCTTATCTCCAGAACAAAAATAGGTTTGCACATGCCTTGCATGTAAAATATTCCCCTGAAGAAAATGGCAGTTTTACAAGTTGTTTACTTAAAAAAAGATAGATCTTGGAGTCTGATAGACTTTCGCAAGAATTGCAAATTTGAACTGTCACTCAATCTATAAAAAGTGCTTAAATAGTTGACAGAGAAGTGCGACTGTGATAACGAACAGGAAACGTGTTGTTAGATTGTTTAACTTACTTTACTCTGTTGGCTGAAGGTTGCAAGAAATGTTTAGGAAACTTTATTATGAGCCAGAAGAAACCAACTACAATAATCATTTATTTTTGTTTTATTTAACCCCAGAATATAAATTTAAAATTTCAATTATTAAAGATCAATTTTAGACCAGAAGGATTAGATAAACAATCAGTCAAAACTTCACAGACACACATCTATTCTGTGATAGAGAATTACTAAATTGGGTTACTTTTAAAAATCCGACTTTGAATTTTGGAGTTACTTTTAAAATAAGCTAGGCTAAGTTCAGCTACTAATGAGAAAAAAAAACAAAAAACTTAATTCAAAATTTAGAATTGCTCAACAAACATAGCCTAATTCACAGGCAGCCAAATCTGCCAGCCTTAGGATTGCCCACAAAAGAATGTTTTTATCCATTTATTCATTCTTTTTTAAACTCAGGTTGGTAGGTCAGTTAGGGACTCCAAGTGAAAATAGTTCAATATAAAATTTCAGATATACTAATGACTAAACTAAGAAAACCGATCTTGGCAAAATTAAGACTTTACCGTTTTTGTTCTTCGATACTCCATAGCTGATTAAAACTTGTTGGTTTATTTTCATCTTTCAGTCGACCACGAACAACTATTCGTGAAGTGTTAGAGTATTCAGATTTCCAGCCTCCTTCAGAATTCTCTTCTCCTATAATGAAGAAAAAAAAAAGGAATGGTGTAAAGCAACATTGAAAAAATAAGGGGCAAACATGGTTAAATGTACCCACAATAAGATGTAGTGTCTAAATGATGAATTACATTACAGCACTTTTTTTAATTACTTTCACTCTTTGGCAATGTTTGTTTTAAAAAAATAAATGATTAGAATTTTATTAAAACCTAAACATGTGAAAGTGAATTTATACATTTTCTTTGTTCTTGAGAATTGACAACCCCCCCCCCCCCAAAAAAAAAACTATTTATTTGTTAGATTGCTTATTTATACTTTATTATTTATTGAATGGTTGGCAAAGCATTGGCTAATTGCCAATTGATTAGAACTTTATAAACTGGTAAATAATAAGGATTTCTTTATAGTTGGTTCACATATTTTAATAATTTAGTAAATGATGAATATTACATTAGTTCTAATTATATTAGGTTTTAGAATGTTGTAAACATAAAATTATTCTTCTAAATAAACAATCTAATAAATAAATAGTGTTTATTATTTTTGTTGTAAATTCTCAAGAAGAAAAAAGTGTATAAATTCACTTTCATCGTGCGTTTAGGTTTTATTCCAATTCTAATCTTTGTTTTTTAAAACAAAAAACATTGCCAAAGAGTAAAAGTAGTTAAAAAAATGGTATCATGGAAAAAAAAAAAAAAACTTTTAACACTATGCCTTATTGGGGGTATAAACTAAAAATTTGAAAACTATTGTTTATTTTACATTTGGAGTAATGATGAATTAAAAAAAAGGTTGTGTGGTTGTCTACCACTGGAGATTTTTAAGAAATTGGCATTCAATTAGTTTTAAGACTTTTGTGGAATGCCAAATCAGTGAAATTACAGGCTTCGTTTAATGGGTCATACACAGTTTACAATTGCAGTGGGTTTTCTGAAATTTTTTTTTTTATAAGGGTCAGCAGGAAGTCAAGAAACATTAAAGGTTTCTTCAAATCATGAAACCTGTTATTCTTTTCATCAGCCCTTTTGTTGGTTCCGCATAAAAATCTTTATTTTTATAACAGCTTAATCACTTAAAAAGTTAAATGAAAATGTTGTATCCTTAAAGTGGTTACAAACAAAGGTGGTCTCAAGTGGAGGAACAGCAACACGTGCATTTGATGAAAAAAGGGAGAGGTTTAATGTAAAAGAGAATATACTACTGAAAGACAGGGAATCAGGTGGCAGGCTAGTAATTCTCGAAGAAAGGATATCTACCAACTACCCCATGTGGTCAGATGTGGCACAAGGCCGAATTTAATGTGGGTTATCCAAGCCCGTAGGCTTGGCCAAAAATTCCCCGTACAAAATGGGGATGGGTAGCTGTTTCCCAAGAGACTCTGCCCCTCGACATAGCTTCATCTGGGGATCTTCTCTGCCTGAGGCAGAGAGTTTGACCAGCACAGCTGGAGATGAATTTCCAACTAATTCCCAAAGCAAGGTTATTTACCTTACCTCCACACGAGGCAGGATGTGGCACAAGGCCGCTTATTAATGTGGGGCAAAACTGAGCATGTATGCTTGGGCAAAAATTCCAAAGGTATATCCTGTGCTGACTATATATAGCTACTGATATAGTCAATCCACATAGGCGATAGGGAGTGTGGGACATTCCATTACAACAGTAAACAAACATACATACACATTATCTATCTCTCTTTCTCTCTCTCTCTCTATATATATATATATCAGAGATGCTGAGAGGTGTGAGTCCTGTGTCCCTCCCACTCCTGGATGCATAAAATCTTAAAGGATGCAGTAACTTTCCCATCTCTGTGTCCCAGGGATGCAACTAAAGTTTCCTGTGAAAAGTGATCAAGTGCACAAAACCAACCCATAACAGTTATATAACATAGTAAAACGAATCTGCTGTTGGTTGATACTAAGTAAATAATGACATCAATTTAATTTAAAATGTAACTAATATATTCTTTCTGTAATTGAAATCATTTATCCAATGAACTAGATATTGATGGCAACTAGTACATAAATATCTTATTTTTAACATGTATTTTCATTGTTAATTTACTTTTTAAAACTATCAGCACAAAACATTTTCCCTAACCATCCAAGACAAACTAAATAAAGTGAATCTCTAAAACCAAGTGAATATGAACTTACCATTTGTAGTGCTGACAGTGCAACTGTCCAAAATGTTTTTCTTCTTGCGTGTCATATGCTTAGGTGCATAATATGAAGTTATATCTTTCCGGGATGTGTATGCTTCCCAATTGATAGACGGTAACTTAGCAATAACTTGCTGCCTGGGGAAATTTATTCCTTTCCCTTGTTGCAACTTCTCAACAAACAACAGAGGATTTTCCAGGGCCTCTTTCTGCCACACATAAAGTAGATCAATGTCTTTGATGGCACGGATACGCTGCGCCTCAAGTAAACAAAGAGTCTTCAACAGGTTGTGGTAGTCAGGGTTGCACTTTAGAGCAGCATGGTCAGACTCAAAATAATATGGCTTGTCCATTGGGTCAGGTTCGTTTGGATCTGGCTCTTCTTTATCTTCCATTACTCTTTCGTTTTCCATTTCTTTGTCCTTCTTGTTGGAAATGGCGGCCATCTATTTCTGAAGGGAGAAAGGTTTCGGCAATTAATGACCAACTCTTCTTCAATTATTTCTGTAAAGGAAAAAATAAATAATATATAAAATTAATTTTCACATCTAAACTTTGTCTAGAACAAGGTCACAAGCTTATCAAATTTATGTAAGCAGTCTTTCTTTGTTTTGATAAATGGCACATCAACACCTAGTGAGTCATCTCATGCCAAAACAAGTAGGGTTGGAATTTTATATTTGTGGATTATTATTTCATAGTGAAATTAAGTTAAGTTTTTTTTTAACATTGTAGTCATGTCAAAAAGTTGGATTTAGTTTTTGTACGGTGGAGTAATGGATAGTGGCTTGGATTGAGGAATCGGAGAGCTGAGTTCAAATTCCACTCAAATCCATTACATTCACCTTGGGAAAGGTATGAATCCTCTTCTTCTCCCAGCTATGGGTAAATAGCAAGACAGAACAGATCCTATAGCCTTGGATGGCAACTGGTCTACCACAGAAAGAAATGGCAACCTACTGCTGGAAAAAATATCTCTCATCAGTCATGTATCAAAAGATACATGATTACCTAAGTGCATATCACACATGACATAACTTTATAAACTACTTATGTTAAAACTTAAAAACATAACTTTATAAACTGTACTTATGTTAAAAGTTAAATTATTTTTTTATTCTTTTTCCAGATTTTGGTAAATAGGTGTGTTTCTTTTAAAAAATTTAAAAATGTTATCCAGATTAACCTTGGCAAAGAGTTCTTTCAGGTTATTTGTTTGACAATATTTGATTTGGGTTAGTTTCAGGTTCTTACATGTTGTCAGTATATGACTTACTGTGTACTTTTCCTGGCATGTCATGTATATTGAAGCTTTCTCTCCCTTTAGTATGTGTGAGTGTATGATAGATGTGTGTCCTATATGGAGCCCAGTCAGTATCACCTCTTTTCCGGACCGTGTGTAACTCTGACACTTTCATGGGGTTGATTTGATTTTATGTAATTTATTGTTTGGGCAAGAGTACCAAATCTCCGTGTATTTTACTGTTTCATTGTCTTAGTTCCAGTGTTTTCTTTGTTGCTGTATCAGTTCTGTCATTTCTCTGGATATCAATATATCTCAGTACTTAGCAGAATATGATGTTTTCTTTTTTTTTGAGATGTCATTGATTTGGCTAGATAGTTTGATTGTTAGTGGGTTTGTCATTTTCTTATTTTTTAATGTAACAAGTACTGACATGGCGTCTGAAAAATGGTAAATTTCTTGGAGCTCTTTGTTGTCATAATATCTAGGGCCAAGTCAACATGGTATATAGAAGCTTTATCTTAAGTAATCACCCACAAGTACACTGATCAAGTTTAGTATTATTTCATTTTACTGGTGCTTTCAATGTGATTTAACTATATACAGGGTGATTAAAAAATAATTCCCTATTTTATGTATGATAGACTCTTCCATTTAACTATAATTTTTACAAGATGTGAGAGTCCATCAGACATAAAATAGGGAGTTACTTTTCAATCACCCTGTAGATTACCCATTTAGTACCTGTCACTTTGCTGACAGCAAGACAATTAAATTTCAAATACATTTACTAGAATATAAATTCACTTTAAATAAGAGTCATAAAAATGATCAGTTCAATAAGATCAAATTGGCAGCTGATCTCCAAAATGACCTGCAATCTGTTAACTGGAGCAAGGAATGGCTCATTAATTTTAATGCCTCCAAAATGAAGCCACACTTTATTAATCATCTGAGGGAACACATAATGCCTTCCATCAGCATGACTGATGCTAACCTTCAGGAGAGTGGCTCATTGTGCCTAATTGGATTATCATTTTCTGCTGTCAGAAAGTGGAAAGATTATATTGAATCAATTGCTAGGTTTGCTGGTAGGAAAGTTGGTTCACTTGTTGTATTAGACATTTTTTCTTTCCAGAATTTATATTACATATTCATAAGTCTACCATGCTTTGAATATTAATGCCACATATGGTCTGGTGCTCCTGCTATATATTTAGAGATCTTTGATGAAATGCAAGGAAGAATCTGTAATGTTATTGGTCCTGACCTGGCATCTCAGCTTTATTTTCTTTTACATCACCGTAACAGCTTCCCTGTGCCTTTTCTACATATAATTTAATGGTAATTGTTATGATAAATTCATAAAGTTGAGGTATCACTGAGGAAATTTTAAGTGTAGCACTTAATTGCACTTTTACAGTTGAAATGGCTAGATATAACTGTAAATTTTATGCTAACAGCTTCTTTTCTCGTACTTCCCACCTGTGGAATTCTGTTCTAGTTTCTGGCTTTCCGGTCAACTTTGATCTTCAGAAATTTAAATGCAATGTCATCTTAATTTCTGTTCTTTTATTGTTCTTGTTCCTTATTTCGAACTCAGTCAAATTTTGTATCTGCGTGTATATTAAGTGATACAAACACATCAAATACATGCACAGAAAATTTTTTTTTAAATAAATCACACATGAATTACGTTTGATTGTGCATTCCATTTTTGTTATTTATTTTCTCTTGTTTGAAATAAAGATATTTTTCTAGCTTTCTAAGTCTTACCAGTATCCTTTCCAGAATCTATCTTACATATCTGTAAGTCTACCACTCACCCAGGCTTAAAATATTGCTGCCACATATGGTCTGGTGCTCATGCTATATATTTAAAGATTCTTGAAAAAAAAAAAAAATTCCAAAGAAAAATCTGCAATTTTATTGGTCCTGACCTATCATCCTGGCTTCAGTCACTTTCTCACCACTGGAACACAGCTACCCTGTGCCTTTTCTATAAATACTTTCATGGTAATTATTCAGATGAGCACCTTGCTATGGTATCTAAACTTTATAAATTTAAGCACAGTACTAAATTGACAACAAGGTCTCATCAATTTACAGTTGAATTTGCTAGATGTAAATGTAAGTTCTATGTTAGTTTCTTTTCTTGCACTTGTGAAACTCTCTTTCGTCTCTATGCTTTCCAGCCAACTTTGGTCTTCAAAAGTTTAAATGCAATATCAATAGTCATCTACTGTCTTCCTGATTACTCTTCTATTGTTCTTTCTCATTCATAATCTTTCTGTTTTCTAATTCTTTCACACCCAGTAACCCCTTGTGTCTTTGTGGTTTTACTGTGCCTTGTATGGGGTAAATTCAATTAAAAAAATATATCAGTCAACTTAATAATGGTGTGTATTTTTTAATTATTATTTTATACTATTCAGTCAACTCTATGTGGAATTATAAAAAAAAGGGTCAAATTCTGGCACTTGGCCCACTAATCAATATTAAGGTCATCTGGTTTTCAGACAATGAAAGAAAACCTGTGAACTTGAGATTAATTTCAAGATAACAGTTGTACATAAATGTCAAGGTGAAAGTGAATTGTTTATTTAAGGGACACACACATAGGGATAAGAAATTAGTCCATCCAACCACCATAAACATTTTGTTAGGAAGCTGATTACTAAAGACACAATTACTAAACCAGAGCACTGTACTGGCATAAGATAATTCTAGAATATCAGCCTCTTTGAAGCATTAGCTAATATCTGTATGTAAAAATGCTAGCCAAGTGTTAGTGTGGTTGTTTTTGTTTAGCAGCATATCAACACCTCTATGGGTTATTTAATGCTAAAATCTAAATATGAAAATTAAACTTTATAATTAATTCAAGAGAATGCTATTATTTCATGATTAAATTATAATTACTTAGCTACATTTTTTTAACCAAATAATCTGACAAAATCAAACAAGAAGTGAAAACATGTTTCTCCTTACAAGAAATGAGATGAATCATAGCAAACTATGTATTTTTTTTTTTTTTGGGGGGGGGGTTCATAATGTATGCCACATTTTCAGTTTTGTTATAAAAAATTACTGTTGGTCACTTTTTAAATAAATAAATAAAAATGCATTGCTGGTAATTTCACTGCAAAAATGTATTATTGGTAATTTTTTTATAAAATGTATTGCTGGTATTTTTATACTTTCCTAGTGTTTTTATTTTAGTTTGGGAGTTCACTATTTGCCCATAACTTGGACCCTAACAGGTACTACCACTCTGTGTCAAGGTGGAGCTGGGAATAACAGCAATTAAGAGATAGTTCCATGTTCCTCAAATCTCTTGATGCCAGATGTAGTTTATCGTCATACTCAGAATGTTTAATGGTTGCATGCAGAAATCAAAGATATTCCATTTAAGTCAAAAAAAAAAAAAAAAAAAAAAAAATAACCACCACCACCAAGAGGTGGGAGAGTCCTCTATATCTTGCCACAAACACTCATGGATATACAATATATTAAACAATCTGCTAGTTTGGGAGTTATTTGAAAGTGAAAAGACCATCACTATCAATCACAAGCATGGGAATCAATACCAACAGACCCACAAGTTCATACTGATCATTAGTAATAAAAATATAAAATAAAATGATTCCAGCTCATATCTCCTTTGAATGTTATATTTTGAATCCTAAACATTTTTGGCAATCTTAATGGTTACTCTAAATTCTATAATTTTTTATTAAAATTATCCCAAACCTGATTTCTGCTTCTTTTTCTAATTTTTAAAGTCTTCTAAAATCTTAACTGTTTTCTTCAGTTTCTACTTACCTTGTAAACTTTACTTTTCACCTAATTTTCTTGTTCATTCAGATATATTTTTCAAGTGGGTTTTCAGTTTTAAATTTTACTGAATTTGGTAATGCTTACATTTGATTTTAAGACAACTAGTGATAGACTTGTTAGTTTTATTGATTACTAATGTTCATGTGTTAACATTAAAATGGTATTGAGCATTATTATTGAATAGTGAATCCAGACCTCACTGTGCACTCTATACTTATAACCTTGTGCCAAGTTAAGCTTAGTAAACAGAAAGTCTGGCTCAGAGCCAGAGAGCATGCATTAAAAATGATTACAATGTTTCACCATGGCATGTACATTTCAAGCATCTGCCCAATGTAAACATGAGACAAGACAAGCAAAGTCTGACTCAAGAGGATTTAAGCAATAAAAGAATAAAAGAGGAATTTGGTACATGTGCCAATTTAGTGTGGGGTTTTAGAAACTGCGTTGTTGTAGGAGAGTCTCTGCTCTTGGAAATGATCACTTGGGATCTGAATGATCTGGTAAAATGAAACCAGTTATAGGATTCATCTCCACCCACCTCACTGTTTATACCCCCATTCAATCGAGAAAATTTTTCTCATCAGAATCTGTCTTTCACATTCATAAATCTACCATTTGTCTGTGCATTGCATATTGTTGCCATATCTGGTCTGGCGCTCCTGCTGTACATCTTGCGATTCTTGACAAAATTCTTAAAAAGGGGTCTGTAATGTAATTGATCCTCACCAAGCATCTTGACTTCAGTCACTTTCTTACCAAACCTGACATGACTTTTTTCTATAAATATTTTCATGGCAACTGCTCTAATGAGCATTTTTTTTTTTTTTTTTTTACTGGTGACCCTGACTACATGAATTTAAGCATGCCATTAGATTGGCAGCTAGGTCGTGCTGTTTTAGCTATTTGCAACCCACCAATTCTACTCCAACAGCTTTTATTCTTGCCCTTCCCACCTGTAGAATTCCCTTCTGATTTCTTGCTTCCTTGATAACTACAATCTTCAAAAATTTAAATGCAACATCAATTGCTATCTTCTGTCTTCTTGAATGCTGTTCCTATTTTTTGGTCTTTTCCTCAATTCTCCCCAATAAAGTCTTCTCTTTCATTTTCATTTCCTGCAACCCTCTACATTCTAGTGGCATTATCACCTTGCTTGGGGGGGGGGTGAAATGATTAAAAAAAGAAAATCCCCTTGTGTACTAGTTGATATAGCATACCAATAGATGATAATGGGCATGTCTCCATTCACATAAATACAGTAGTAAATACTGTATGTTGGTCTTCAGTTGGAGATTCCTCTCCGGCTGTGCTAGTCGAACTCTCTGCCTTTGGACAGAGAAGAACCCAGACAAGGCTATGCCGAAAGGCAGAATCTCGTCTAGGGTGGTAGACAGCTACCCGACCCCATTTTTATGGAGTCTACGGGGAATTTTTGCCTGAGCATACAGGCTCAGAAACTCCACGTTAAATTCGGCCTTGTGTCACATCTGACCGTGTGGGCAGTTGGCAAATATCCTTCAGTTGGAGATTTGTCTCCAGCTGTGCTGATTAAACTCTCTGCCTCTTGGCAGAGAGGATACCCAGATGAGGCTATGTCAAATGGCAGAGTCTCATCTCAGGAAACAGCTACCCGACCCTGTTTTATATGGGGTCTACAGGGAATTTTAGCTGAGCCTATGGGTTCAGATACCCGACATTAAATTTGATCTTGCGCCACATCTGTGTAGGGTGGTTGGTAGATATCCTGCAGTTGGAGATTTATTGTGGAATTCACTTGACTCACTTCTAGCAGTTGACTACTTTTATGTGCCACTGGCAAATCTTATGTGTTGTTCTTGTCCTAAGTATTATCATTCATTACCAACCTTCGTTTGATTATTCTATTCAGTAACCTTCCTTAGGTTACAATGAGGTGACGATGATTAGCCAAAATTACAACACTGGTAATAGTACTAGCTTACAGTATACATGATAAACTAAATGTAGAATTAGTTTATTTTGTACCAATGAATATTAAAGATCAATTGACTGACAAAACAGTTTAGGTCTGTGAGACCAGATATCAGTTTTATAACCATCAATGTTGTTTTTTTTTGTTTTTTTTTTACCCCAGCTACACCATTAATAATAACTAGAAATACCAGTGAAAATTTAATGATTTTTCAATTTTAATTTTCTGATGAATCATAATTCTTAATTTAATGAATGAATAAAATATTTGCAAGTTCTACAATTATAAATTCCCCCCTTTGCATAGTTAAATACTGGAGTTCAATAAATTTAACAAAATATTACAATAACAATCGTAAATATGAATGCAGGCCATTATTTAAAGAAGTAAGAGGGTATAAATGAAAAGATTTAAAATTGACAAGGTTTTCCATTTCACTGAAATAGATGTTAAACACATGAGAGCATTATCACTTCCTCTATGATCTCCTTCTTTTCTCATTGAAACCAAACGGCTGTTGCGAGAATCACTACTTGTTACGAGGTGTGGATATTTTTCAATAAATATTTAATGGCTCCTGGAACATTTGTGCTGCGAACAATATTTGGTGGTGTGTCTGGGTAAAAATAAGTCACAAAACATAGGTTTTAAACAGACAATGCATGTATTAACAAAGAGAAAAATAATTACATTAATGTGCAGAAAATAAAAGAAAAAACATTAAAACCTTAGCTATTAAAAATGTGCTTGTTTGTGTGTGTGATACAAGTGTGCATGTGTGTAAAAGTTCAGTTGTCAGTCAACCAGGGAAACTCTCAACTACATTCTGCTACATCTTGGAGCAAGAAGAAGAAATTGTTTATCTTTTTATAGAACTTAAACAGTGTCACCTAATGGGCGTTTGGTGAAGGCAAAAAACACAGCATCACTGATATGTCTTTTCAGTCTTTCCTGGTGATCAAAATGGAATAGCCTATTATTTATAAGGCATTGGCAGAGCATAATGTACATGGTAGGGAATAAGCAGAATTATAATATGAAATATGAGATGTTCAATTAAGATTTTTTTTGGCTTGACAACCTTTTACCAAATAGGCTTAAGGGAGAGTGGTAGTGATTTATCTATTTAAAAAAAAAACAACTGAATTATCGACAGCTCATTGATATTAGTTATACAAAAATCAGCTGAATTAAATTTCCTTAGTATCATGCCCCAAAAAACATACAACTGAATTAAATTTCCTAAACAGAAACTGTTTTTAGTTTGATCCTGTTGAATTTGGGATTGACTGCAGAAACATTCCCTCCTCAAATTTATAAACAAAACATACAGGTGCATTCTGGGATTTCTTCTCAGCCAATAAGATAGGCCACTTCTCAGTCTCATCCAACTTAGTTCCTTTGTTGTTTACATCTCAGAACGCTGTTATCATTTCTTTGTATCCCTTTCGAGTGTTAACACCATTCTTAATTTGTGAACTTTCTTGCTTCATTACTGTTGCTTTGTATAATTTTGTCTTGCATATATTGTTTGCTTAGTATTATTTTTGTTCAGTTCTTTTCTTTGTTATTGTTTATTGTAAGCTTTGTCAATTGTTGGGCATTTCTGCCAATTACAATTTGAATTAACAATAACAAAATTATATACTTGTTGACTAATTAAAAAGAAGCTAATCCCGCCACTGGAAATTTATTTCCAGCTGTTATTTTTTTTTTTTAAATATTTAGTAAGCAGACGATAACATAATGAGGAAAGAGGGCTTGGAAAACTTGACACTATCAACATAGGCACAGGACAGAAGAAAGCAGCGCATAAACCTACCTAACAACCTTATGTAAAAATTGTTGGCAAAACAGGGATAAGGAGAAATAGGAAAAGACAAATTTTACTAAGGGCTACATTCTACAAAGGACAGGAAATTATGGAGAGCCATGATCGCTGACGTTCTGAAGGGACACAGTACAGAGAAGAAAAAGCGGGCGATAAATCGCTACTGCCTTTCCAAAACGTGCCCGGTAAATGGCGGGAGTCGAAACTTGTTAAACTTGTATGATTTTTGCATAAAGTGTACTAGACACATATAAAAATTATAATAGCATAAAACACAAGATTTACCGGTATGTCTCATTCGGGTAGTTGATGCCAAAGAGTAAGACTAGAGACATTTCCTAAATAAAAGTAAAAAAACATATCAAATCAATCGCATCTGTGTAACACTGTGTAGTAGTGTAATTACTGGTCATGCAGCATATTTTAAAAATAAAATTAAATGTTTAATTAATACTTTCGTAGTTTATTTATTTATTTTTCTTACCAAAGTCATCTTCCTAAATAGTTAAATAAGGTTTCCGATTCTATCTTCTCTTGAACACGTTATAATTTTTTCATTGGAAAAATTAAATTTTAAATGTCACACAATAAGTGACGATACGAAGATTATGCATTATTAATTTACTGTAGTGTAACAGTTGCTTAAAATTTCATATTTAATAATACGATGAATCAACAGTTGTAAAATTGAAATAGATTCATTTGAGACCAAAACTATGAAGTAAAAAAAAAAAAACGTGTAGCATTTTTAATTTGAATTTGTGAAAAAACAAAAGAAAAAGAAAACAAAAAAAAAAAAAACGCGAAAGGCTAGTATAATTTATGCAGAGAAGATGGTGTGTGCTTTAATTTCATAATCATTACAAGCAGTTGTATAAAATAAACAGTAAAAAGACAGTATTTTGACAATAAAAACTTCACGCAACATTGATTTCAGAAGTTAATTCTGTCATTCTCACTTTACGCTACTGCCACTTACAGTCATCATCAATGCCAATTTAAAAACAAACTTGTTTAAACACAGCAAATTGATATACTTACATTCAGGGGTAAATATTATCACAGGAAAATTTAAATTGTATTTTTTTAGATAAAATGTAAAAAAATAAAACCAACCAAGCATCAAATTGATGCAGGTAAAAGACCGAAACACATGCTATTGAGCAAAGATAAGGGCGCAGACATCTTTAAATGCCCGTATGTAGGCGTGGCTTGTTCAATGCGGAGAAATTAACATGGCGTCGAGTTGGCCTGTTGAGGAGTCGGACTATAATGATTCTTCAACAGTCTCGGTCAACATTGAGAGTCTTATAAATGGCCAACAAACGAATCTAAACTCCGAGCCATGTTCTTCACAACAGTATGCTAGTAGCCAACTCATCGAAGACGAACATTTAGAAGGTGGAAGCCCATCCTTAACGGGTAGGTTATAACGGTTTTCTCCTTACCTGCCCTTCATCTTCAAATTTCAATTCTCCCATCATTCTCGTTCAATCAACTCGCGCCGAAAATAGAAAAGGAAAAAGGATTTGTTTTGTTTCAAGCTTTCAGTTCTCTTTCTATCGTCGATCACTTAATTTTAATTCCCCCTCCACTCGACCCACGTCAAATAACATTGATAAACACTCATTTCGAAATTATGTGGTTGTTTCATTCACAAATCTACATTGTTTATTTTAAAGCAGCAATCTTGTTTTTTTTTCTACAAATATTAGCTAAACAACATGTCACTCTTTTCTTCAGTTGAAGTTTTGAAATCGTAATTTTATTTTTTATTTAATATTTTATTTCCTCAGTTGATTTGTTTTGCAATGTCTGTACTACACTTTTTAATTAATAATACTTTGGTATCTAAATAATAAATTTACAAAGTGCAAGTTTAAATTTTTGACAAAAATTAATTTTTTAAAGTTTATCTTCAAGTCATTTTTAAATTTTTATTTTTTTGGGAAAGCAACTGTTGTTTGGACTTAAATTTCATCTTCACAATCAAAGAGAAAAGAAAAATTTATCAACTGAACAAGGAAAAACTTCATTTAAGCGATTTAAGATTTTTAAACACTTTTCTTAAACCTTAAAGTTTAAGGAAAACTTGAGAAAAGTTTTATGGCCTCGATCAGAATATTTTAATAAAAGTTAAATTTATAAAAATTCAATATAACCAGAGTTATTTAAAACCTTTGACAGAAAAAAAATGTATGTGACATTTTTGCGCTTTTTGTAACTAACAAAAAAAAAAAGTTCAGAATTTTGTAATTAAAATTCGAATTTTTTTTATTTTTGGCGATTTTTCAGGGACATTTTTAGTTTGTAAATCTTAATGACAACATAGCAACTCTGACTTGAAATCACAAATACTTTTTTAGTTTTTTTGTTTGTTTTGTTATTTTTTATTCTCATATTTAATCTGAAAAAGTTGCTGGTTGTCGAAGTTTTCCAGAAAAAAAAGCATTTTCTCTTTTTCATTTGTTCTCTACGTGACTCATTTTTTTTTAATTGTCACTCATTTTGCATACTTAAGTTAAAAAGTTAAAATAAACACGTTTTTATCTTTTTTATATCTCAGATGTACTTTTAAGTCGTTTTTTTGGTAATCGTCGTTGGCTCTTGTCAATAATCGTCACTTAAACAAATACACACACAAAAAGTAAGTTTACTAAATGAAATTAGTTTAATTTTATTTTTGTATTATTCTTTTCTTTCACTGAAACTGATGATTTGTACTTTTTTACTCTTTTACTGACAAGACAAGGTTCTTCACTAAACTTTCGGAAGCTTGTATAGCGCCAAATTTGTCCTCAACCAAAGACAAGTTTGTTTTTGTTTTATTGAAAATGAAAACTTTGATTTGAACACAAGACGCTTGTGATGAAAAAATAAATTCCTGCGAAGATGGACACAATAGCAGCCAAGTGGTGATGTTTTTAGTTTACCAAAAAAAACTTCTTTCTTCACATTATTAATAAATTCATTTTTAAAATCAATATCGTTATTTTGTTTAAGATGGTCAATAAATGGTCCTACGACCTCCCCACCTTTTTTTTTTAAAAATAAATTAATCTCATACTTTTAGACTTAGACTAGTACACCAAATCCATCACAGTTAGTCAGGAACACCAAAAAACAAGAACAAAAGTGTCATCAAAATTCAAAAATTATATAAAAAAAAAAAAACCTACTTAAAATAATTTTTCAAACGTTCTGTTCAATAATCATCATTTAATCGACGATTTATTTTTTTCATTCAATTTCGAGAAAAAAAAACACAAAAAAAGAAAACCCGCCAATGTTTAATTTTCTAAACAAAATTTTAATTAAAAGAAAATAAAATGTCTTTCATTCAGCAAACGCGTCCTGGGTATGACGATAAACTACGTCCAACAGCAAATCCTCTGATTAGGAGGTTATGAGGAGCGTGGAACCACCTCTTAATTGTTGGTGTTCCCAGGTCTGCTCTGACCCGGGGTGGTAGCACCTGTTAGGGTTACAGCTATGGGCAAATAGTTAACCCAGAAACTGGGGTGATAACACTGTGAAAGTGTAAAAATATAGGTTTTAATACCAGAAATTAAATACCTTGTAAAAAAAATTATTTCCAGCAATAAATTTTTGAAGAAAAAAATATTACCAGCTATACATTTTTGAGGAAAAAATATTACCAGCAATAGTTTTTGGGGAAAAATTATTACCAGCAACACATTTTTGAAGGAAAAATATTACCAGAAATAGATTTTTGACAAAACAAAATTACTAGCAATAAAAATTTTGTCAGCATTAAATAACCCATTGAGGTTGATATGCTGTACCAAACCAAACTAATTAGTCATCAAACTGCTAATAAATCTTTGTTTACATTTGTTTGTGTGTGTGTGTGTGTGTGTGTGTGTGTGTAAAAGTAAAACACTTTGTTTTTTCTTTTTATTAAACTTAATCCCCAGCTGAGCAAGTGTCTCTCCCAACGATCGTGATCAATTTTAGGACTCCTGGGGTTTACAAAAAAAGTACCTTTCGTTAAGGTAAACAAACAATAAAGATTGAATAATAAAGCTAATGAGCTTTTGTGTCTGTTTTTTAAATTAAAAATGTCTGAATGACAGGACAGGGACAGTGAGTGGACAAGGATTGGAAGTTGTGGAGATCCATGATCATTCATATCCTCAAAGGAACGCATGAAAACATTTTTGTGAGTTGAAGAATGAACAATTTTGAATTTGATATTAAATTTCGTTGATTTTTAAATTTTCAAAAATTACAAAGTGAAAATCTATTTTTCAGCCCTCAGTAATTTTATATTGATTTTTTTCCACATAAAATATAACAGTTAAAAACTGAAAATTGTAAAAAAAAAAAAAAAAAAAAAAAAAAGGTATTAAAATTAGTAATTATTATCTGAATTTTTAAATTCTGTAAATGAATACAATTAAAAGTTTAAAACTAATGCTATGCAATATTTATCATTTGCCAATTTATAAAGAAATACATATGAAAACAATTTTTTATTCATAAATTTATTATAAACATTTACTAAATTATTAAAATATGTGAACTGATTTGATTTTCATATTTTCACTGATATTCGAACCCCAGGGATTTATTGATTGATTGATTTTGATTTTTACAAATTTTACAAACCCTTCATGAGCTATTTTAAGCTGAAACATTTAGAATTGTAAGAGGTTTTATATATGAAAAATATAGGTTATCTCCCCCTTTGTTGATAAGATCCCTGGTAGGGAGAGATGAGTCCATTTATCTGATAATAATGGGTAAGACCCAAATTTAGGCGCCAAATGGATTTGAGTGCCAAAGGTGAGAGGTTTGACGATACTGAGGTTAAAAGACACGTTTTAACTTACTCCAAAGGACGGGCAACTTTGGCCACGTCCAAAAATGAATAGACGAATTAATGCCTCATCAAGCAGACATTAGAAGAAGAGATATGATCAACTTGAGATAAGTGTTTCTATCCATTTCAAACAGATTCATGTATTGAACTTTGTCCCCAATGAAATGACATTAACTGCTAAAGAAATATATTTAGCAATTCCATTTTCTTTTTCTCCTTGCATAAATGTATTATTTATAAAGTATGTTTTTAAATGTTTCATTTGTTTTGTCGTTCATCCCTCTGTTTACATCACATATGGGTAGTCGCTAATTTTCGCATAGGTATATATTTTTTTTTTCACCTCAAGTTAATAAAGCCACTACGATGCAAGGTGAGTGTGAAAGAATATAAGAAAAAAACTATTAAGGAGAGAGAACAATAAAAGAATAGACAGACAATAACAAATAACATAGCATTTAAGTTTTTGAAGATTAAAGTTGAGTGGAAAGCAAGAAGCTAAAAGAGAGTTCCATAAGAAGTGCAAGAAAAGAAATTGTAAGCAAAAAACTTACAGTTCCATCTAGCAATTTTTAAAATAAGACTTTGCTGCCAATCTAGTATTGTGATTAGATTTATAAAGTCGAGGTACCAAAATGGAAAGCCCATCAGAACAATTACAGGGTATCTATGTTAGGGTGGTGGGAAAGTAACAGAAGCAGAGATGCCAGGTTAAGACCAATAACATTGCATATTCTTCTTTGGATTTTATCAAGAATTTCTAAATGCATAAAAGCAGCAGACCAGATGTGGCAGCAATATTCAATGCATGGACAAATGGTTGAATTATAAATGTCATTTACAGAACTTGTAACAACTGAGGAGACATACAATTTTTTTTTTTTTTAAGCCAAGATAATTTTCAATCCTTTTCAAAGTCTTAAAACTTTTTTTCACCCCCAGATGTTTTCCAGTCTTCTATGGATGTTTCTCAGCAGATTGGATATTGCCCTAATCTTAAACAAGTTCCAACACCCCAAGAGCAACTCCATCAGCCAAAAGAGAAAGATGAGGTATGTACATATTAATGAATACTAGACCATACAACTATGCAATTTCATTAGAAGAAATAGGTTTGAACAATTTAATGTTCTTCATTCATCATATTATTTTTTTTTTTTAATTGAGTTCACCCAAATCCATGAAGTCACTAAGATACAAGGGGTTACTGGGTGTGCAAGAATTAGAAGACAGAAACATTACTAACGAGTGAGAACGAGTGAGAAGATTAATCATGAAGACAGTAGATAGCAATTGACATTGTATTTAAATTTTTGAAAGTTGACTGGAAAGCATGAAGATGGAAGTGAGTTCCACAAGCGAAAAGTGCAAGTAATGACAATACGAGCACTGAACTTGCAAATACATCTAGCCAACTCCACTGTAAATTGATGAGATCCCATCACCAGTCTAGTACTATGCTTAAATTCATAGTCTAGGTACCATAGTGAAGAGCTCATCCAAACAATTGACATTAAAATATTCATAGAAAAGGCACAGTGAAGCGAAGTAACTGAAGCTGAGATGCCAGGTCAGGACTAATAATGTTTCTGATTCTTCTTTGGATATTATCAAGGGTCTCTAAATATTTTGCAGGAGGACCAGACCATATGCAACAGCAATATTCTAAGCATGGATGAATGGTAGACGTATAGATATGTAAGATAGATTGTGGTAAGAAAAAAATTGTCTAGCACAACACAGTGAACCAACTTTCTTAGCAGCTGATCTAGCAATGGATTCAGTATAGCCTTTAAACTTCCTATCAGCTAAGAACATTAGCCCGAGTAGGTACAACAAGCCACTCTCCTGGAGGTTAGCATCACCTATGTTGATAGAAGGCAGAAAGGGGTCCCTCAGATGATTAATAGAGAGCAGTTTAGTTTTGAAAGTGTGAAAATTAAAAAGCCATCCTTTGCTCCAGTTAGCAACAGACTGAAGGTCGTTTTTAGCATCATGCATCAATTTAATCTTATCGAACTGATGCATGTTTGTGTATATTGTAGGTGTGTGTGTTCATGTATAAACAATTAAAGAAGCATACAAAAACTTGGGTTTATATTACAGACCACTTATTCTCTTTTCTTTCTATAAATTGTAGTGAAAACAAAGTTCCCAATATTTCTTAAGTATGTCTGTTTCCTTTTTCTGGTACAGAAGTTAAAGTAAGAATAAGCATCGTTATAATGATTGAACTCAAGTCAGCCTTGTGCAGAGTTGGAATGACCATAAAAAAGTTTGTATTTACTCCATTGTTGGAAGGTTTAAGCATGGTTATAATGATCGAGCTTGCGTCACCCTTGCGCTGAGTTGGAATGACCAAAGAAAAGGCTTCTTTACTTTATAGGTGTAGGTTTTTGAAGACAAAACGTATGCTATGCATTGGAAAGTGGAAAAAGATTTTGGTTGTCAGAGGACCAAGGAAACTAACATGTCCCAGCAGGGATGTTCTTATCCATATACTGTTACATCATTGAGTGAGAGAGAGAGAAGGAATGAAAATGTTTGTCTTTTTATAAACTTAACAGTGCTGCCTAACAGGCATTTTACAAAGCCAAGTGGGGTAACCAAATTTTGGGTTCTTTTATTACTAGTATTATGGAAAAATGTATTTCTTTTTCCTTATTCATTATTATTATTATTAGTTTATTGATTTTATTTCATTTTCCCACAGTTGTATGGCACAGAATGCCATGCTGGTGTGTGGCTTGGTTAAACCAACATCATTATGTGGTTCAATATTGCATAGTCAGATGAAAGAGACACTTTTCTATGTGCCATGTCCCTATAGAACATGGGCGATCATGGCTCTCCACAACTTCCTATCTTTTGTAGCTCTTAGCAATGTTTATCTTTTTACTATCTCTTCTAATCCTTGTCCCCCCAACCATTTCATTTGGTGGGTTATATGCTGATTTTCTTTGTCCGGCTTGCCTTCAATATGTCCTGCGAGTGTTAAATTTTCTAAGCCCTCTTTTCTCAGTATATGCCTTAGATATTTCAACTAATTCTAAGTATAAGCATCCTTTTTCTTTCGATTTTCCTTAAAACTTCATCACTACACACGTTCAATCTATGGTATTCTCAACATCCTTCTGTAGAACCACATTTCTGTTGCCTCACCTCTCTTATACACATGTTATACTCTAGACTTTGTGCTATATGTTATAGTGATGATATATATGAATTGTAATGAGTAGAAGTAAAGGCAAAGAAAAACATGTTGACATAATGAGATAGAATTTAATTTTCTTATTGTTTTATGTGTTGCGGGCACCGCTCCTTAGTTTATCTATAAACAATGGCAACAATATTTTGCAAATGTAAATGATGAGTGTAAAGAAATGGAAGACAATTTCAACAAAACAATGTTTTATACTTTGTGAGTTTTTATATATCTGAGTAACAGAAAAGAGAAAATACAAGATATGAATGTAAAATGTTCAGTCACTGAGGGCACAGCTATTCCCATGTTTGGGGACAAGATCCCATGAATGTTGTCACTACAGCATACTGGGTGGAAAAGAGAGATGAGGACAAAACAGGAAGTGTCCCATTTTTATAGGTGTCACCTCATGACTTCTTGGCAAAACTGACAAAGCAATAGTGATTTTTTTTTTTTTTTTCTTTTTTAAGCATAGGTTTAATGTCACACAAAACTGAAAGTATGGGGAATTCAATAAACATCGAATGCACCACTCTGTTGTAAATGTTCTAGCAAAACAAGCTTGCTAATCATTACACCACATTAAGGTACCTGTGATGATTTTCGGAATATAGCTTAGATGTGGTACCATCAGTGAGAATTGAACTCGGTCATAATTGTTCTGGCTATGGGGAGATAACCCACATCAGTTTGTGATGTAACTAAGGGCTAGATTGCTATGTAGCAGAAATTGTATATAAAACATGGACAAAATGGGAACAGTAGGAGGAGAGTGGCAGTAAGAGGCTGACATAAGGAAACAGGGGAGGACAAGTATCACTAGCAGTGCAGTCCAAGTGGAATCATTGTCACCTGGATAGCATTTCTCTGTGGTTGAAATAATTAACACTTCTGCTACTGTGGACATCATTATATGTCTTTATGAAACTTAGATTGTCTGCTGTTGACATTATATATTACTTCAAATACTATTATAGTGGATGCTTCTGGCCTGCTTAACTGCTCAACCATGAAGAACATCACAGTAAGCAAGGCTCTATTTTCCCCTTTTAAGGAAAGCTCATTCTCTTCACTCAGATTATTTTTCTTGAAACCCATATCTGTCTACAGAATTTTAACCTGTTTGTTTTAATTCTTTGTATCATAGAATTTTTTTCTATTATGAAATGAAAGTGATTATTTGATATTTGTCACACAGTTTATGTACAGGGATGCTTAAGGAGAGAACTTTGTTTTTGCTAAGTGATTTAATGACATTTTGAATGGATATGGACCAAAATATGAATAAATCTTGAAATATTAAATCGCCTCCTCCTCATTGTTTGAAAGACTGAACAGCCTCTTTCTAGTTTGGGGGACTTGTTGACCTCTCACTGGTTTGGTGAACTCATCGGTCTCTTCCTAGTTTGGAGGACTGATTGGCCTCTTCTTAATTCTGGTGACTTGTCAGTCTCTTCCTAGTTTGGAGAACTCATTGGCTTCTTCCTAGTTTGGAGGACTTGGCGTTCTCCAGTTTCATATCAGCACATTCCTTTTGGGACTACAAGAATGAAAAAGAACCCTGAATTAAGATGGCTTTGACATTGTCATTTTTAGATAATAATTCATATTTAATGCATTTTAAAATCATCTTTCAGATTACCCGCTCTATGCTTGATGGTGAAAGTGGCAATAAAGAATCTGTCCAAGAACGGAAAAGTATTCGTAAACGATTTAAGAAGCGATCCTATTCTCCTGAATCTGGTGCCAGTCAAGCTAGTAAGCTTGGATCCACGAGTAAAAAAAATCGTAAGAAAAAGAAATACCCTCGGACATCAGCCTTTGTTAATCCAGACCGTCCATATGACACACTGCCAAATGGTGAGACTTTGCAATATATTCTTGTTGATTTTCAAATGTTTAACTGCCATTAGATTGTGTCATGTAATATTTACCAACAAAAATCTTATCCATTATTCCAATAGAAGATGAAACAAAAAAAACAAGAAGGATTCAAATATCTTATCAAAGTGTTATATTATTATTATTATTAATAATATTAATAATATTAGAAATTATTTCACACAAGTTACCAGATTTATTATTTTTTTTCAATGCATAGAATTGGACATTTATTGTGGAATGGAACTGGTAATTATCCAATTTTGTTTTAACAGAAAAATAATAGGGTATTTGCTTAAGAGCAATATTTATGACTCTAGTAAGTTCATTTTGCAGTATATTTGTACCATACATGAGTTTACCAAGTACTGGGTATATGACATAGTGACTCTTTTTTAAATATATGCTAAATTTCAACCAGTACAGGGCTAGAGAGACACTCAAGATAGAGGGTTAGTTTTACCAAAATGATAATGATGAATGAAGTGTGTGATATGAATAAAAGAGAAAGGTAAGAAATGAAGATCTAATACAAGGCTGGAGAGTCACTCAATATGCTATTGATGAATGAGGTGTATGATATGAATAAAAGTGAAGGTGGTAAGAAATGAAAATGTAATGCAAGGCTGGAGAGCCACTCAAGGTTGAGGGCTACAGTCAAAATGGTAATGATGAACGAGGTGTGTGATATGTATGAAAGGAGTTGATAAGAAATGTAGATCTAATACAAGGCTGGAGAGTCAATCATGGTAGAGTGTTAGTCGATAAAATGGTAATGATGAATGAAGTGTGTGATATGAATGGAAGAGAAATGGGTAAGAAATGAATAATACAAGGCTGGAGAGCCATTCAAGGTAGAGGGTTACAGTCAATATCGTAATGATGAGGTGTGTGATATGACTGGAAGAGAAGGTGGTAAGAAATGAAAATTATGAGGACAGATAAGGATTGACATTTGACTTGAAGAGGTCAAGATTAAAATGTTCAACAAATCAACCATGTGTTAGTTTGTTCTACAAAGTAGCAATTCAAGGGGAAAACTGTCTGAATGGAATTTTCTTCTTCTGTTTGGACTATGGAAGAAATGAGGATCATTTAAATCCATGAAAGTAGCATGGTGCACCCTCGATGTAAAGTTTCGAACAAGTGAAACTGAAGAATGGAACTCCTTTGAACATTTACCATCAAAATAGAACTAGAATATTGACAAACTTGCAAATATTGTGTCTGCAGGAAATGGGCTGCAGAATGAAGAATAAATCTTCCTTCCACAAGACTGTCAATGATTTATTCATCTTTATATATATATATATATATATATATATATATATATATTCATCTTTTTCTATCTCTCTCTATCTCTCTCTCTCTATATATATATATATATATATATATATATATATATATATACTAGCAGTAGAGCCCGGTGTGACGTCGTCCCCTGGTCGCAGCGCCAACCGTGATGTTCTATCCTAGTCTACCACGGCACCAATTGTGACGTCCCTAAACAGCACCAATTGAGATGTCTTCGCCGTGGCGCCAGCCGTTCGCTCCTTGCTGCTCCGTTCGGGTGTCGCTGCTCCAAATGTGACGTTCTAACCTTTTGGTGATTCGGGTGGGAATCTGGTTAGATTTGATATCAGCCTCATCGTTCCCAACTCGCTTCCAACGCCTGGTTACCAAGGTAACTGCACTGATCCCCCAGTCCACCTACCCACGTTGTGAATTGATCTTAGGCAGACGAGATCAAACAGTGGTTGGGGCCGTACTGCAAACCGAGTTCAACAGGGGTGATACCACACAAATATGCATAAAAGACAATAAAATGAAAACTCAAAAGTTCAAAGTATCAAAGAAAAAGGTAACAAACTTTATGTCTAGTTGTTCGATACATAGGACTGCATCTATCTCCCGACCCGTTCTATGGATTGTGACACGTCGTTTTCCGCTAGGCAAGTTTTAACACTTCAAGTTGTCTGCTCTCTAAGAAATTGGTGTTTCGGTGGGTCTTTGGACGAAAGTCAAAAAAAAAAAACTTATTTCGGTGATCTGGATCTAAGTCGCTCTTCAAAATAATTGTTCTTGGGTTGAAGAGGGGTCTGGAATGTGCGTGGATCTTGGTCAGCTATCTGTGAGGCTTGCTTCAACTGAAGACTGACTCTGAGAACTGCTGGAACTCAACTCAACTCTGCTCGTTGTGGCTTCGTTTATATGGGCGCCGACCAAAACCGGGGTGATTTTGTCGGCGCCGGGGGGGTTCCTCGATAATTCTAAATACATATCCACCTCTCTGGTTAGGAATTTCCACCTTTTTCCATTTTTGGGAACCTTTCCTCACTCCCACCTTCCCATCATACCTCAGAGGGGCGTGAACTGCCCTCCCCACATCTTCGTAGCAACCTCTCTTACTCATCCTCCAGATGGGCTGCAACAGCCTCCCTCGTGCGTCACGTGATCACCACTCGACCAATGATGTCTTAGTCGGGCGTGGACGAATCCGCGGCTTTGTTTCAGGAAGAGAAAAAAAATATCTTGCTTAACTAAAAAAAAATTATCTCTTCTCTTTCCCTTTTCTTCCTCTTAATCGTCGTTATCATTTCTCTGGTCGCGAACGGGACAATATGACAATGGCGGTCATAACTCTTGTTCTACACGTGGTTTACGTCAGGTATTTTATCGCAAATTATCAGAATGGGTGGTCTTCTTAACACAGTCTCGAAAAGAAACATCTCCAAAGTTTCAGTCAGTCTGTCGCCTCGAAGAAAGAAAAAAAAACATTTCTAGGTTCCCATTCATTTTCCTTCGGTACATATTTCTGATAACATAATTTTATTATCGCAGGCCAAGGATGTTCCGTCGAAGGAAAATCTGTCAACGGCCACTAGTAGGTGGTCCTTAATTTTTCATATCTGTCCAAAGTCCCTTTAGTTGCCTGTTTTTCGTCACTTATCGAAATAACATTTTCATTTGAATTTTTTTCTTTGGCCAGCCGGTATGTAGTTGATAATAAGATGTCTTCCCGTACCAATAGTTTGTTTTCATATCCTTAGATAACACAGCCGATGCCAAAACATATCTGATTCTTTCTTTCTTTCCCTCTCTTTCCACTCAGAATTTCCCTGTCATTGTAATGACACTCTTTCGCCATTTGTTACTTATCAAAATATCCTTTTATCCATTGTCTCTTAGCCGTGTGTGTGTTCTTGCTTATCACTCACAATTCGGTCCTTAGCCTCTCCTCTTTCCTCTTTTCTTTCTTTTCCCTTTCTGCCTCGTTAAATGGTGACACACCGGTGTTCCCCAGGGATGTAACAGTAAGAGATAGATCAAGTATCGACCATCATACAGACTGAAAAATAAAATTGACAAAGATTATTGTTTAAGGTTGACGGACACGCATGTTTTTTATGAATTGGTCAAATCCAAACTCAAACAAAAACATTGTTTTCAATCGTCATGAGTCTACTGATTGAATAGAATTTTATTATAAACAATTGTCTTGTAAATGGAATTTTTAAAGCATTCTGAATGTAAAAATAAAGAAAAAAGTGTGCAAGACAATAAGAAACACTACCTGCCAAAAAAAAAAGTGAAGTTTTGTTGAAATTGGTTGAAAAATGTAGGAAATCCGATCCCATATATAAACGAACTCACACACACACACACACACACACACACAACCAACCTGGATTTTATAATAAGTATAATTCGATAACTCAATATTAATAAATATATCTCGATATGAGTTGGCCCCCTTTCATTAATGCCTCTTAATCATGTTTTCAAATTGATTTTGTGCAAAAACAATTGTGTTTTTCCAATTTTTGGTGCTGTCTGAACCACCGCAAGGTAATTTTGCGTAGTCCTGTGAAGTTTTGTTGAAATCGGTTGAAAAATGTAGGAAATCCGATCCAATATATAAACGTACACACACACACAATCTGCATTTTATAAGTAAGATGATCTAACAAATTTAATTCATTTAGTAGCCTTTCTGTAATCTTTTACAATTTATGATTTTTACTTATTGAATACAGTAAAAAAAATTGCATATTTTGCTTGTGGTGATTCATAATTAGAATTCTGGTTTGAATATATTTTCCACTCGTTTCTAATACAAAAAATATTAACTTTATTTGGGTTTATTAATTACGAGGGTCGGCAAGGTGAAGGTGAGAGGGGAAGTGGGAGGACGTCACTCTACCCCGGAGGCAAGTTGCTTGGTAGAAGATATCGGCTGTGTTAATGTCGGCTGCGTTAGCATCATAGCTGGTTGGCAATATCTTTTGGTTGATGACTAAAAATTAACTTCCACATTTTGACTGTACACATGGGTTTCATTTGGACACCATGTGTATTTAAAGTAGTTTCTGGTTATTATTTTTAGTTAGGAGGACTTTTGTATGTTTAGGTTTCATTTGTTTACTTTTTGTGTATCGTTCTCTGAAAAAAAAAAGTTGAGTCACCAGAAGTTAATGGCATTCGGACGTTTCAGTAGCCAGCAGTAACTTCCGGCTCGGTGCGATACACTTAACTGTGCTTTCAAATTGATTTTATACAAAAACAATTGTGTTTTTCCAATTTTTGGCACTGTTAGAACCACTTCAAGGTAATTTTACGTAGTCCTGTGAAGTTTTGTTGAAATCTGTTGAAAAATGTAGGAAATCCGATCCAATATATAAACGTACAGACACACACACACACACACACACACACACAAAATCTGCGTTTTATAATAAGTAAGATGTATATATATTCATTTTTTTCTATCTATCTATCTATCTATCTATCTATCTATATATATATATATATATATATATATAAAAACAGAGCAGACAAGTTGGTCAACAAAACAAAGTCAAATGAAAGGGCACTGTTGTAATCAGTAACTGGTGATGTTAATATGATCATCTATCAAGATGAAAAACATTACTCAATATTAACTACGTGACAAAAATAATGTGTGGAGATTGAGGTTCCAAGTTCTGTATTTTTGAACACGCCTGTGTTTTTCATCAGTGGATGCAAGATATAAACAGAGGGATGGTGGAAACTAACATTAGTTCTTGAGGCTGGGTAGAGTTCACTTGTAGGTGGAATTGTTAGAAAAAATCCATTCCCTGTTTGATTTCTCACTGTGCAAAACTTTTTGTGAAAATAACCTTAGCTTTAAGAATTGTAATTGGTGGTGGGTGGAAAGTGAGTGAGATGTTGAACACAGAGGAAAAAGGGTTATAGGAACAGGGGTGGGGAGGGTATTAGTGTTAAAAGATTTTGTGTTAGGTGTGATATGGGAACATAGCAAAATATTGGCAATAAAATTAAAAATGAAATAAAAGAAAAAAGAGGGATGAAAGAAATAGTGCAAAAAAAATGGGGATAAAAAATGTTTTTAAGAAAATCATTGTTAGAAAATGGGGGGTGTGGAAAAAATAAATAGAAATAAAAAAAATATTAAAAATAAAGATGATGATAATATGAAAAGGGGGAAAAAACATACAAAAATAGAAGTGTTGTGTATCGAGATAGGATCAAAGTGTAAAAAAGCAATAAAAATAAAAGAGAAAAAAGGAGGGAAGAAATAGTACCAAAAAAGGATAAAAAATTTAAAGAGGTCACTTCGATTAATTCTCCAATAGGCTTACACAGATGGAAGCATATGCCTTATGGAGTAAAAACATCAGGTACCATTTTTCAAATGTACTAAAAATGTACTAACTGGTGATGTTAAGAATATGATCATCTATCAAGATAATCTATGTATTGGGGCTACAGGTAGAGAAGAACTAAAACAAAAAACGGATTATGTTTCAAACAAATTTAAAAATTCTGGGATGACCATAAACAATGATAAATTTGTGTTAAATTGTGGCACAATAACTTGTCTGGGATAGCAGATTTCCAAAGACAGAATTTCACCAGACACAAATTCGATAAAAAAAAATAGCAGCGGAAGATTGTTCTAGTTCCACGTGCCATTCCTCTTCTGGATGTTTCAGTTTTTTCCCTTTAACTCAACTCTCCAAGTTTGGTTTACCACTGCTGTGGCTTGGTAAATGTTTTAGGGTTAGCCAGTTTTTATAGCATTTTGCCAAAGTATAGGGAATTGTTAGAACCCTTTGCAGAGTTACGAAAAAAGAATGAATTTAGATGGACTCATTGGCAGAATACAGCATTTGAAGATTTAAAGTAAAAACTTATAAAAAAAAACCTGTTGTAAAAATTTTTGACCCTAAAAAATAAGTGACTTTAACTACGGATGCAAGTGAGCATGCCGTATCAGTGATTTTGTCTCAAGAAGGTCATCCTATAATGTAGCTTTCTAGAATGTTAATGAGCCGAGGCTAACTATTCAAATAGTGACAAAAAAGTGTTAGCTATTGTATGGAGCACAGAGAGACCTTGTCAATTTTTATTAAGCAGGAAGTTTCTGCTTAAATCTGACCATAAACCTTTAGAGTTTATTTTTAACCTTGCCTTTCTCTTTTTGCTTCTTTTCTTGCCTTTCTCTCTTTTTTGCCATTCTGTTTGTTTCTTTTCTTGCCATTCTCTTTTTTCTTCTTTTATTGCTCAACATAGAAACAAAATTGCTTTTTATTGCCTTTTTTATTGTTTTTTTTTCTTTTGTTATATTTTCAATTAAATATCTGTACATTTCTTTTCAGGTAGTCAATTTCAGTGTGATCTTTGCAAGTGCCCTTATATCTGCAATCCTCTTTTGAAAAAAGTCTCCAAATTGAAGAAGACTAAACAGGTGGCAGCAAGTCCCCGTCACAAAATAGATCCAGTCACAGAAAATAAACTTACATTATGCAATGCCTGTGGTAAGTTTAAACACTTCCCCTCCCACTTCCAAGACTCCCAAGAAATTTTCAACTGCTGGAAAATACTTTAGGAAATGATGAAAAATATTTTCTTTTACTTTCTTCCTGTAAAACCATAAAAAAATACTATTTATAATTCTGCTTGTTCCTTCATAATCACATGCATTATGTTCTGCCATTACCACAGATAAATAATGAACCATTCCTGTTTGATTCTGAAAAAAAATGGAACTCGATATATCAGAGATGTTGTGTGTAAGAGAAAAAGCAAAACAGAAGATAGAGGAAGTGATAACACTATCAAGCACTTAATGTCTGCTTTAGTGAAATGGAAATAAGGAAGAAAAAAAGAGAGAAATAGAAAGGAAAGTAGAAGAAAGATATTGTAATGCTAAAATGGGCATTTATGTTATTTTCATCTTTTTTTAATTCTTGTTATAGATAGCAAGAACGTATCTTCTTCAATATTATTCAAATTAAATTGATAATTATCCTTCATTAATGAAATATACTTTAAGAGGAAGTCAGGATTCAAATACAGCACAAAGAAGAAGGACCTTTTCAAAGAAGATAATAATCTGTAAGCTTTGGTGTTCCACTCACTATATATATATATATATATATATTTCAGATGTCATTGCATCATGCAGGAGTGTCCATTTTCTGCTTATAGTTGCTATGTCTGATGAGTCATTGAGGTACTTTTCAATGGATAAATGAAAGAGGTTTGATTTGGTGGGTCCTGGAGCTTCACACTGTCAAAATGTTGGTGAGGCCTGCCTGCAGGAGGAGGCTTGGATGGTTGACAAATAGATATAATCTTAAGACGTGAGAGCAGAAGATGGTGGTCTGTCCAGCAATCATCTCCTCCAAGCATGAAATGCGTGATGTGGACCTTCCCTTTTTTGTCCTGAGACTGAATGATATAGTCCAAGATGTGCCAGTGCTTGGATCATCGGTGCTGTCTTGTTTTGTGTTGGTTCAGGATTCAGAACAGGGTCACAGTCAGCCTGTTCTTCACAGAGATCAAGAAGCAGATGTCCATTTGTTTTGGAACATCTTCCGTGTATAATGATCACGGTCAACTCTGGGGTTGAAGTCACCAAAAACCACAAGTTTATTTGGTACTGGGGTGGTCCAGATTATTGAGTTCAAAAAGTCATAGAATGACCAGAGATAAGTTCGGAAAGTTCCATGCTTGAGTGGGGTTTGGAGGGTCATCAAATGTTTGCTGATGGCAATGGTAATAAGGTTGCACTGGTCCATGAGTTTGGTCTTCACAGTGAAGCTGACACCATTAATGTGTTGCTCACTTGCCTCCTTTCCTTTCCAAAAGATTATTGGATCCAATTTCTCTGATGTTTCCTTCTTTGGCGAGTTTGGTTTCATTCAAAGCAGCCATGTCAATGTTGAAACAGGCCAGCTTGCAACACACAAGTGCTGTGCTTCTCTCTGGACATTCTGTGTTCTTGAGATCCATCAGCATATGTACGCTTCATGCTTCGATAGTCAAGGGTTGAAAGCAACAGAGGTTTTGTAAGTTTTCTTTATTGCTGACTATTGGTTCAGTATTGTCAATTTATTTCCTTATCATTTTTCAATTCTGTGTACATAGCATGATGGGTTTAAGTTGTAAAAGTCTGAACTGGTGACACTAAGGATTGTAGCTCTTGAGAATATTTGGAAATAGCAAGAGTCTTGCAACATTTAGTTTGTGAGGAAAGTGGCAGTAGAGTGGAAAATAATTAATCACCCTTAAGGTCATGTAGATGCTTTTGAATTAAAGAGGCTGAAAGTGAGGATTGAGCAGCTTCAGCACAGATATGACAGCAATACAGCAGCTATTCTGTTAAATTTGTTATATTAAATTGTTGAACAAGACAATAATGGAATTTCCACAGGTACTTTATGATCATGAAAATACCAATTAACATATTCAGTCATTAAATTAATAATTATGACTCATTAAAAAAAGGAAAGACTACCAATTTTTGATAGGTACTGCTAGTATTTATTATTTGTGTTGTAGTATATGATTCATGCCAGGAAATACCAAATGGTTTGAATTGAATTTAATTTCAATAAGAAACCTCCAGTTCTGAGAGAAGTTGATCTGTGATAACACCAATGTTTACTGGGCTCACCCTAAGAGATCCCAAAATAGACATTGCACTTAGTGTCACACCAGAGCATCAGAGAAGCCAGGTACATCTGTGGGTTGACCTAGTAGGTGACTCCTAGCCACCAGTTATAGATTTCGGTGGTTACTACTGACATGTTAACAGGTGATTGACACATCTGTGCTTAGGATGTGCACATGTGGAACAAACAGATGAAAAGAAGATACATAAGCACTCCACCCAAGAGGGAAACTAACAGAGCATCTATCATATCCTCACATGAAGATCTACATTTGGAGAAAGCCCCAGATCCACACACTCATATTAAATGGAGAAGTCAAGAGGTGAATAAGCAGCGATTTTTCATTTTTTATGACCATTTTTCTAATGAACTTTCCTCTTTGGTACCTCTAACTGATGAATTTAAGCATATTACTAGATTGGCAACTAGGTGTCATCATTTTACTGTTGAACTAGCTAGGTGCAACTGTAATTTCTATTCTAATAGTTTCTTCTCTTGCACTTCCCACCTGCAGAACTCTCTTCCAGTTTCTTGTTTTCCTATCAATTATGATCTTCAAAAATTTAAATGCAACATCAGTTGCAACTTTTTGTTTTTCTGAATCCTGTTCTTTTATTGTTCTTTCTCCTTACTAACATTTTCCCATTTTCTTTCACTCTCAGTAACCCCTTGCATTTTAGTGGCATTTTTGCCTTGCTTGGGGGTGAAATGATTAGAAAAAATATAAGAGATTTAATTTAATGTTCTATTAGTTTTTGCAATTTGGCATGTTACAATATGAGGTGTGATCAAAAAGTATTGGAACTGGTGCTATAAAAAGAAAACTACAACATATATGAAATTCGCATTTAATCTCATTGAAAGGTGTTTACTTCTGAAGCTATGCACTTTATTCAGCATTGTTTCTATTAATGGAAGCATTCCTGGAACTCCTTTTCTGGAACAGCAAGCAGCAGTCCTGTCGCATCTCTTGGATTGCCTCAACATCTTGAAATCTTGCAATGGATGAGATCTGGGGAACATAGTGGTTGACACACCTGAGTAATGCTATGTTTGGCCAAAAAGCACAAGCCATGGTCACTGACGGAATCCCTGTGGTGTGATGAGACAACCACACTCTACACACTTTCCTTCCAAGCATATAACAGAGATCATCAACAAAGTTATAATTTAGTGTGCTTGTCTGATACAGTTTAAAGTCAATCTGTGTCAAACAGTTTCACTTTGTGTACTTAGCTCTGTTACCATAGCAACAGTCCTGATACTTCTTGATCAGACCCCATATGCCTCAAGGAAAATTGTCATTTGACAGAATGAATTACCATATGATTTATATAATAGACATTTTCCTTATGTCACCAATATCATTCTTTGGAAAGTAAAGGAATCATTCTTGTACTGTGGTTCTTAATCTGAGATGTACGCAGCTGTGATACACTCTTTGTGGTTGCAAGAAGATCCCAAAGAAATTTTACTTTTTAATTTTATTGTTGACATAGGAGGATTGTCCTGAAATTAATGCCTGTTTGGTCAACTCATTTATTTAAAACATGAGACAAATGTAAGTATATACATGTGTAAACATACACTTGTGGCTGTCAGTTTTTATCTGACTAGTCAGCTTCATCCAGTGCTGGATTTACATATGGGCTAGTCTGGGCTTCAAGGTAAAGAGCCTCCTTGCCTTGAATGTGTCTATTGGGACTCAAACTCTCCCCAGACACAAGTAGTTGTTTCTGAAGGAAATTGTTTTAGTGCATAGACTGAGAGTAAATATGTCCTGACTTTTGTATGCTTTAAATATGATTAATAACATTTAATGAAAAGCAACATTCAATGTCTTCTTTAAAATGTATTGAATTATTCTATCTTTAATGCTAGGCTTGTCCTTTGACCGTCCTCGTAAAACTAAAAAGACACCTGTGGTACCAAGTGCAGAAGAAAAGAATAAATACTTTCAGGAATCACAAGCATTTGCTTCTGCTTTGGCTGTCAAAATGGAAGATCCAATCGGTAAGTGTGTGGCACTGATTCTGATACCAAAAAAAAAAAGTAATCAATCCATTTCCATTTTCTTTTTTTTCGTTTGTTGATATTCTGAAATAAAATTTAAAATTAAGTCTTGTTTCCAGAATGAAAAGTGATAAAAAAATAATTTTCTCTTCAAATAAATTTATGGTTTGATCAAAATAATAAATTAGCAGAAACTAATTTATTTGGTGTCCATAAAAGTTCAATTTTTTTTTACTAGAGACTTAATACTCAGTAGAAACATTTATTTTTTAAAGTTTTTTATTTACTTTGTTTTTCAATTAAAATCTGCTGGAAACATTTGCATGCACCCAATTTAAACATACAATGTTGAAAAAATCAACTTTTTATTTTTTTAATCTCACAATGACTCCAAACTCTTCTATATTAGAATGATAAGGAGTAACAGAATGACACATGACACAGAAGAAGTAGAAGAATGATAGGAAATATTTTACTCCCTCAATTAATTGTATGTCAATTTTCCAAACTTCAATTATCCAGATGAAATATAAAGAGAAAAATTGACCTCACTCAAACATTTTTTAAACTAAACTCATTCTAATATTTCATTTTGGACAAGCGTTTTGAGAATTAAAATAAATATAATGAATGTTTGATAAAAATCACTTAAATTAATTCTTGTTAATTTCCTCCTTGTTTTCCTACAACACGCACACATTTGAATTATCACAGTTCAATTAATCACACCAGAGATGATTATACACCTTCTTTAATCCGGCTTCAGGTGATAACAAAATAAAAATTCCAGGTCCATCAGAAACAGACAAAATCTAAATGCATAAATAGCTGTGTTTTTTTTTTTTTTTTAGGCAGGGCTGGGATTAATCTTGTATAAAGCAAGGTGAGTCTTGCCTGACAAAGGATTTAACATAATCATTTGAGGCAAGGTTTTAAAAGGCCGGATGTTCCTCCTGATGCCCACTTTACACTCACAATAGTCCAAGTGCATTGAGTATTTTTCATTTTTATCAAGACATCATCTCTAGAAAGGTTGCCATTCAATTTAAGGCTTGAAACCTGATCCTAGCTTTATAATATTCGCCATTGACTCCTATAAAAAAAATTGACAAGTCATGTTTTTAATCCTGTACCTCACAGGATCAAAAACAGGACATGACTTACCAATCACCTGTCTATATGGCAGATTGTATAAGGTTACATTTTACCAGTAGCAGGTCTGAGTCTGACCTGACCTAAAAATTGACACATTTTGTATCAAAAGTAAACTGAACAAAAAAATCTTTCTTTATTCATTTTTTTGAATATTTAAGTATTCAGTTATCCAGAATTTAGAATTATGTAAACATTTTTTTTTTCAAACCCTCCTCTGTCTCAAGGTGTCCATATAATCAAGGAAGTACTGTAATGGAGCAAGATTAAAAAGTGAAATTTGAGAAATAAAAATAATCAGCTCAGGGCATGATGGTGATTGTACCTGTACAATCCCCCACTCATCTGTTGCCGTATGATACATTAAGAACCAGTCAAAGCAGTCAGTCTCCCTCCACAGTTATTCCAGAGTTCAGCCAAGTTGATGAATAGATTTACATTTATAACATGGGCTAGATGTTTATTTCCTACAAAAAAATAACTTGATGTTTCGGAAAGGTTACTGTGATGATGATCATCATCGCACACATACATACATACTTATACAAATTCAAATTATACAACAACAAGCATTCATTGGATAATTAACCAAAACTATAGTGTAATGGACAATTTATATAAATCGCAGCTATGCGACAATTTTATAATCGCTATATTTTCATGTAGTTGATTTTGTGCACTTTTGGGAGAATCGGATCCCAAGAGCCTTCTCAGCTTAGTAAATATTTTCAGAAAATATCAGCTTCTAATTAGTCAGTAAACAAAGTGGGTGTTGCAATCCACCCACTCACAATATATTTTTCTAGCACGTGACTAAGTTAGGTTTCCCGCCAAGTTCTTTTGATCCTGTCACGTGATTACATTATCTCTAAATTGCAAACAAGACTTTGCCTTTTTTTTTCTCTCTCTTCTTGCTGCAAAATGTAATCCCAGAGAATTATCATCTTGACCATGTGGTCAGACGTTAAATAATATTTCATGCATTCACGTACGTACGAACTCTTATGAACTTTTCCAACCTACATTACAAACATACAGAACATTTTCAAACATGCGACAAGAACTTTATTCTTCTAAAACTACAGTTTAATAATTAATCCAACTTTGTGAGCTCTGGTAAAAATATTCCAGTCTAAAAGACATAACTCCATCAATTCTTTAACTTCTATGCATGTACATCAACACACAAATAAAAACAATGTTATGTTTTGTTTTAAAACCTTTTGTTCCTTTTTCTTGTATTTCATGCTTTGTGGTATTTTACGTTTAATATAAATTGTGTCAGCATGTTATTCACGCAGCCGTAAACAAACACCCACAGTGGTCATTCCTCTTAACATGCCTCTACATCACCATTCCCAATGAAGATAATAAAGAAATCCAAAATGTTATTTTGGTTAAGTGTTTGTTGCCACATGGCATTGCGTTTTGTGTTGCCACCGACTTTAGCTCTTCTGACCCCAATGCCAATCCTTGACTGTATCCACGAAGGATGATTTCTTTTTCATATTCACTTTATTATCCAGGGCGCCTAGTAAAAACAAGGGGTGGGGGGCAAATTTATTGTCACTTTTATACTTCAGGAATAATTGACCTTGAATAAATTTCTTGAATATTCATGACCTTGAATAATCATTTGACTCTTGAGTAATTACTTAACTCTGATTGGTTCTTTTATGATTGATTAGTTTCTGCTTGATCTTGTGACTAGTCATTTAAAGGTTATTTGCAGACAACTTCTGTCTTTAGTTCTATCCTTCATGTATGGCTAAACAATTTTGAGCATCAAGCTATCATACTTTTCAAAGAAGATCATCTGATGTAGGGATTGACGAAATGTGCAGAAATTCTTTCTGAATTTTTCAGTCACATCACTCTTCACCAGTTTTCAATGGTTGTCTCATGTCTTTCTGAATTTACTGCTTTTTTTCACTGGGCACCCTGTATAAGAGGGATAGATGTGGTAACTTTGATTCTAAGAGATAGCAGGAGGAAGATTTTCAAGGGAGTACATGCCCATTCGTCGGCTTTATATTTTGTCATGTGTAGGCTAAGCAATCTGGAACATAAATTGTCTAATGATTTCTGAGTGTGTTTGATTTCCAGAAGCCTTTATCAAAAAAAAATATAAGCACATAGACATGACATTATAAATCCACAAAACCTTTTGATAATGACTTATAAAAGATAAAATCTCTCAGAAAACATTGGACAATGATTGTGTAATTTATTCCCCGAATCCTAAAAAATGGTCTGATTCATGGAAAAATAATTAAAAAATTTTAAATGAAAGAATTTTCACTGATCTTCAATATAAATAAAATATATGCACAAAGGAATTTGATGACATAGTCATTGAGTTCAATAGCTGGGCCAGGTAGTGTGTACTTTGACTCGGTAAAACAGAGAGAACAACTGGACAGTACTAAAAATAAAAACTAGATGAGATATCCCTAAACAGAGACAGTGGAATAAAAACAGTCTACCTTCTGTAGATTAAATAATGGGTTCAGTTTGGAATTCCCTGTAGCTTACCCAGATTGATGGATAGCACAATGGCTGAAACAACAAAGATGAGGAAAATAGTATAATGTCTGAAACAACAAAGATGAGGACAATAGTATAATGGCTGAAACAACAAAGATGAGGACAACTGTCCACATGTAAATAGTGTAAAAAAAAAAAAAAAGAAAAAAAAAAAGAGGTTCCCAAAATGTGGGTTACAGCAACTAAAAAGGGGGGAACAAAAACTGCTGATTTTTTTCTTTGCCCCTTTTTTATTGTTTTTGCACATATATGTTTTGTCCTTGATAGAGCTGTGAAGAGTGAGGAGTGATAACCAGTTAGCCCTTTTTTATGTCCTTTGTTTCTTGTTATATTTTTCAATTCTCCCCTTTATGGTGTGTATTAATATTTTGGCCATCATGGATCTTTGTGCCTGCAAAAAAAAAACAGTGTCAAAAGGACAGTTTTTCCCTTGACACTGCTATTATTTTAATTACCTTCACTCCCTTGGCAATGTTTATTGTTTTAAAAAGCAATGATAAGAATTTTAATAAAACCTAAACATATGAAAGTGACTTTATACATTTGCTTTGTTCTTGAGAATTGACAACAAAAATAATAAACACTGTTTATTTGATTATTTATTTATACTATTTATTATATTGTTAATTGGAATGGTTGGCAAAACATCTGCTAATTGACAGTTAATTCAAACTTTATAAAATGGTAAATAGTAAGAATTTCATTACAGTTTGTTCACATATTTTAATGTAGTAAATGTTTATAAATTTATTAACAAAAATTATTTTCATATTAATTTCTTTATAAATTGGTAAATGATAAATATTAGTTTTAATAGAATTATATTAATTTTTAGAGTGTTGTAAATATAAAATTATTCTTTTAAATAAACAATCTAATAAATACACATTGTTTAATATTTTTGTTGTAAATTCTCAAGAACAAAAAATATATATAAATTCACTTTCATATGTTTAAGCTTTATTCCAATTCTAATCATCACTTTTTAAAACAATAAACATTTTTGAGGAGTGAAGGTAGTTAAAATAATAGTGGTGTGAAGGGAAAAATGTTTGATACCCCGTTCTTTTGTGAGCACAAGGTTCCAAGTTTGCCCATATTTTTTTCTTTTCTTATTCTTGCTCTTGCTCCCCCTTTATTTTAATATATTTGTGTATATACAGGGGTCCTCGACATGTTGCAGATCTGTTTCTACGATGCAATGTAACCTGATTTTTGACCTAGGTTGGGACTCCTCTACATAAGCACTAACAAGTCTGCCTTACACTTAGGAGCCACAATGAAGGGCAAAAAGTTCCCGAAAAAATGACACAAATGAGCGACGGCGAATATAGCACAATCCAATATGGTGTACGCCTGGGGAAGAAACAATGTTGTCTTCTTCATATAGCACAGTATGACGACATATTACGAGAGATGACACCGTAACTATGAAATGTTATACGTAGGGTCTGACGTAACCTGAGGACCTTCTGTATTTATTCATACTTTGAAAATGTAGTTTTTTTTTTTTGTCCCACATTCTCTTTCTTAAAAAGTCAGACATCTAAGTAAACAAATATGTTTTACTTTCAATTGAGCTCCGGATAGCAAGGAGTGGTAACTGTTTAATTCTTTTTATGGTCTTTGTTTTTTGTTATAGTTTTAAATCCACCACTTTATGGTGAGTATTAATATTTTTTCTCTCCTGGTCCTTGCTCTTTCTCCTCCTTTGTTTTAATATATTTGTGTTTATATTTATTATTACTTTTAAAAATGTACATTCCCCTCAACCCCACACACTTTCTCTTTCTTAAAATATCAAAGATCTACGTAAACAAATATGTTATTTATTTTCTTAAAGCTGAGAAGCTTTGGTGTCCCAACTTCAAATCTCGGCCATGTGGCTGTCTGCAAGAATATTTATCTGCAAATGGTAAGTGTTTTAATGGAATAAAATAGATTTCTTAGATTCTTAGTATTGAAGATTGGAATTCTTTATAAAGGATTGCCATTTACAACTTTTAAACCATTTTTATTGTTAACTTACCTACTTATGAAATTACTAGCAGTTTAACCTGTCTTCAACAAGGTCTTTCATAATTGGGAAGTTTTGCTGTTCAATTGGAGCAATTTAAGTTTAAAGTCAGCCCACCAGAAAATCAATATTAGTAACAACAATTGGGTGCACCTGAGGCACATCCCCAATGGGGGATGGTTAACAATTTGAATGGGGGTGGCCTTTAAAAGGGTCGTTTTTGTGTTCTCAATCTTGCAAGGAAGGAGCTTCTTCCATGGACAATCATAATAATAATATACGATAATTTTTATTTATGATATAATTTTTTTTATAATTCTAATCTTTTGCGTTAGATTTTCAACTCTCTAAATTGATTGTATGCTGTTTTTTACAGACATTAAATTTTGCCTTTGATTTTTGCACAAAGTGTAAAAAATCAGTTTTGATTCACCTTCAAGGTTGTAATTTTTTCCAGGCAATTTGGACTCAAAACTAGCACTGAAGAATTATCTATCAAACAAAAAATTTCATCGAAATCGGATGAAAACTGTGGAAATGCATAAACAACATCAGATCACACATACACACATTTTGAGAATTATAGATATAGATATACTTTGGGTGGTAAACAACATTTTTATTATTTTGTTCAGCAGAAAGGTTCTATTGAATCAATTGCTAGGTCTGCTGTTAGGAAAGTTGGTTCATTGTGTCATGTTCAGCAATTTCTCTTGCCTGAATCAATCTTACATATTTATAAGTCTATCATTTGTTCACATGTGGTCCACATGTAGTCTAGTGTTCCTGCTTTATATTTAGAGATCCTTGATGAAATCTAAAGAAAAATCTGCAATGTTATTAGTCCCAACCTAGAATTTCAGCTCTAATCACATTTCCATCATCGTAATGTATCCTCTCTATGCTTTTTTGATAAATACTTTTATGGTAATTCTCTGAACTTTTCTCTATGGTACCTAGACTATGAATTTAAGTACAGTACTAGATTGGCAATTAGGTCTCATCATTTTACAGTTGAAATGGCTAACCATAAGTTCTATGCTAACAGTTTCTTTTCTCACACTTCTTGTTTGTGGATCTCTCTTCTAGCTTCTTGCTTTCCACTCAAGTTTGTTTTTTCAAAAGTTTAAATGCAATCTCAGTCATTATCATCTGTCTTTCTTAATTCCTGTTCTCTTATTGTTGTAGCTCCTTAATATTATTTTTCTTTTTCTCATATTCTCTCATGCTCAGTAACCCCTTGTGTCTTAGTGGCTTTATTGCCTTGCTTGGGATGAAATGATTAATAAAAACAAAGCATGAGCCATCACTGGATCTGTGAGAAGTAAAGTAAATTGTAAATGTAAAATTGATATTCTTTAGTATATAGAAAGAAATACATTTTAATATAGGTTGGTAGATATTAAGTGTTTTAATAAATTTGATATTCCAAAAGAAAATAGTTAAATAAAAGAAAATTATTATACATGGTTAAAAAAGTGAGACATGATTTTTTATTAGAAATTTTATTAATACAAAAAAAAATAAAGCTTTTAAGATTAAATTTTGCTTTCGTCAAAATATCCTCCTTCAGCCTTGATTATAGCAGCACAAATTTTTGGCATTTGTTATGAAAATTTCTCAAAGTATAAGTTTGATAATTGATTCCATTCTTTTTTCAATGACTCTAAGAGGTCTTTTTCATTTTTTTTCTTTCTTTCACTCTTCTGTCAAGTTTATTCCATGCTAATTTTGAGGATGGCTTCAAACTTTTGAACTCTAACGTATATTTTAGGGTAATGTTTAACCTTTGTACCCACAAAAACAAGTGTGTTAAAAGGACAGTTATTTCTTTGATCCTGCTATTACTGTATACACTTTTGACTCCCTCAGCAATGTTTATTTACAAGATTATAAAAATCTGTGAACCAACTACAATGAGATATTTATTATTTACCTTTTTATAAAGATTTAATCTTTACTATTTTATAAAGAAATAAATTTGGAAAGCAATCTTTTGATTCAAAAACATACAAGAAAATTATGAAATTGTCAAAATATGTAAGAAGAGGAAGAGATGCTCTCAATGTATTTTAGTGAATTTATGTGACAAAACAAATGAAAGAAATGCCTGGAAAATGCATTTTATCAAAATTTATAATTACAGTTTCTCATTGTTATGTGTTTGTTTAAATTTTCTTATTCCAAACATTTTTATAGATTTATGATTAAAAAAATTTCTTATGTAATGAAATATTTATCATTTACCAATTTATAAATTATTGCATTGTATTAGTTTTTAGAATGTTGTAAATAAATTATTCTTGTAAATAAGCAATCTAATAAATAAATAGCATTTAACATCTTTGCTGTCAGTTCTCAAGAATAAAGAAATTGTATAAATCCACTTTCATATATTTGGGTTTTATTAAAATTCTAATCATCACTTTTCAAAACAATAAACATTGCTGAGGGGGTTAAAAGTGTATTTTAGCCTATGTTTGGGGTTTTGTTGCAGACTAGGACTCGGCATACTTCCTGGTCTTCCCTACTACTGAGTAAAAGTATTTTTAGGAGTTGTTGATTACTCAACTTTTTCTGTTCTATGTATGTGTATTTAATAAACCTTTTCTTTGTTTTCCCTTCCTAGTCTTCTGTTCCTTCAATACTCTGACTACAGACTTCCTAAATCTCAGCTATTTTGAACAAAAACAACAAATTATAATCATTGCTTGTTAAAATCATAAACATTACTGAGGGAGTCAAAAGTGTATACAATAATAACGGTATCAAGGGAATAACTGACACTGATTTTTGTTGGCACACATGTTAAACTTTACCTATTTTCGAATGCTACTTTAAGTAAGAAGAAAAATGTCTTGTAATAAATTTTCTCTTTTTCTTGGACTTTTAGGAGACCAAGAAGAAATGAAGCAAAGAGCTCAGCAACTCTTGGAGATCATGAAGAATGCCAAGGAACTCAGCAGGCAAAAATGCTACAATGTAAATGAACTTGAAGCTGAAACGGAAAAAAGGACAAAACGGTATTTATTGATTTTTTAGACTAAACTCAGCTGCTTTCTCGGTGTCTTTATTGTTGTAGATGTGCCAGTATGAAATTGATGATTGAACATCACATGATAAAATCATGATTTGTATGATAGGCTACTCATATTGTAATTAGTTTATTTCTTCTTTGGGTGCTCTGCACTTGGAGGTCTTGTACCAAACAAAACTAAATTAGAAAATATCAATATGGGAAAGTTACCTCATCATGAAGCAAGATAACAAGGGAATCTTACAGACCATTACTGTTATAATGTGTTTGATACTCCATGGTTGCTCAGTATTTGTGGCCTTGTGCCAGATTAATTTTAATACCTGTCAGGTGTTTTAACTTGTCATGGGACATTAGTTAGGAACCTAATTTTGCAGATTATTACTGACACAGTGAGTGCAATCTTCATTGGATGTTCAATATTTGTGGTTTTGTGCCAGATTAAGTTTAATACCTGTAGAGTATTGATTTGTTTGGGGCAGTAGCTAGGAAGCTTATCTTGTAGATTATTACTACCATAATGAATGTGACCCTCACTAGATGCTCAATATGTTTGGCCTTATGACAGACTAAGTTGTTTTTACCTGCTTATAAAGTTTTGCATGATTTTTTTTTAAATTTTTTTTTTAATAGATTTCGAAACATTGGCTTGGGAAATGGACAAAAGCGATCAAAAGCTTTTGAAGAATTTGTGATGCTCAACCGATCTCAATTGAGAAATAAATTGCAACTTTGTGAACGAGCGACCCAAAGAATTCTTGTTTATTCTAATAACTTTCTCCACAAGAAACTCAAAACTGAAGAGGTATGAAGGTATTTTTTATATTTTTGTCCTTATTTAATTAAAGATACAAATATTGGACTAAAATTTGGATTAAAAAAAAATATTTTTAGATTCCTTTCTCTCCCTATTAGATATATGTAGAGATTGATATTCCAAAAGTATTACATATCTCATTAATAGACTGACCACTTGAGGAAGAGGCACTTTAATGTAGAATAGTATTTGCGTGTAAGCGAATATAATGAACCCAACTGGAATTGGAACTCGGCTCTCTGATTTACAATTCTGAGCCATTATCCATTACAGGCCCTGATGTTTCCAAATTCAATATAGAATTAGCTGAATAGTATAAAATGTAAACAACTTCTTCTAAGAAACCATGAATCTGGCTAGGTTAACTGGAGGGGGATTGGGTGAATTTTTTTTTTTTTTTAAGTGACATTTACCCTGTACAAGGCTGGGGCCACTCAAGGTAAGGGGTTACATAGTAAGAGGTACAGTTTCTGTGAATAGGTAAGATAACAGTTAACCCTAGACTTGAACAGGTTAAGATTATAGTGTTTGGCAAAGCATCTTCTTGGCAGTTGTTTCCACAGAGCAGTGCTTTGCAGGAAGAAACTGTTCAAGTGGAACTTCTTACCAAACGAATACAGAGGGGATCAGGATGGTTTGCTACAATGTGAGTGGCATTGCCAGGACCATCTTGACAGCATTATGGGCCCCTGGGCAAACCAGTGTGTTGGGTCCTCATGACAACGACTCACAGGAATAAAAAGTAAATGGTCGATAATATTAAACATATATTTATTTTATTCGCACTTCAGCAAAACCGGTTGAAACATGCTGTACAGCATCAACTAATCAATAATACACAGGGCTTGGAAAACACATTAATACTCAGTAAACCATGTAGATTAGATGGCATGGTATGAAATTACTACAAACTTCTTATTATAACAAGCATTTGTGGCATTTCTTTTCAGAGAATTGTTTTATTATTGGCTTGAAGTCAATGGTCTTCAGGAATAGGATGTTATTTTCCATGCTGCCTCATTGTACAATGAAGCAGATTTTTTCATAAGTTTCAGTCTTGAAAAAGAACATTCTCCTTTACAGTTCATTGCTATCATGCACATGAACACTCTGAGTGCAATTTCAACATTCAGGAATACAGATTTCAAATTGTCTGAAATTATTTTTCTGTACATCGCAGGAAGAGTATCACAATTTTCATCATGAGCCATGTAGTGCTTGAGATGCTCAGATTCATTTAAAAGGTCATCATAATTCATATACATATTAGCTGGTTGTTCACACTTTTTCTTTACTGCATCAGAAACAATGGTTTTCAATTCACTGAAGAAAGAAAATAGATTTCCAATCCTGGAATAATCTTCTGCATGTTTCATCAGTTCAAAGATTAATGTCCAGAATAGGGAGGAAAATTTTCTCCTTGAACTTTTTGGTTTTACTGAGAAATCCTTTTCTGCTTGATCCATCATATTTATTAAGACACATACTTCGTTTTTGTTCCTGTTTTTTTCCCATCACTGTAATCTGTATCTGGACACATACTCCTGGCTTTGAATTCGTATTCACTAAATTTGTCTCTAGTTTCCTGAAGATAGATAGTTAACTATTACCAGCAATACTTTTTTTTTTTTTTTTTTTTTTTTTTGAAAAAAATTATTACCAGCAATACAATTTTGAAGGAAAAATATTACCAGAAACAGATTTTTGACAAAACAAAATATTACCAGCAATAAAAAATTTTGTCGGCATTAAATAACTCATTGAGGTTGATATACTATAAAACAAAATAAACCAAATAAACCAAACCCTTTTCCAGGATTTCCATGTTTTGAGATGTTCTAAGAAAAGGTCAGCAGCTCTAGTATACCTAAATAGTTGCCATTTTTTGCTGACCCAATAATCTGATTTTCTCTATGAAATGGCAAACCACTAGAGGCAAGAAAGCAAATTACAGAAACCACATATTTCAACACTTTATGCTAATATTCCTGCTCTGAGCAATGTTGCTCAAGTAATAAAGAATCTATGCTTTCAGTTTCTTTATGTCTTATCAAATATGCTGTCGTGCATTTTCAATGTTCTTCCCCATTTACATGTTCTACAATAACATTGCTGCGCTTCCAGTCATTGAATTCAAAGGAGATTCTTTCTTGAATGATAGGCAACATACAAAGCAGTACAAACGACCCTGGGATGGTGAATAGAGTAGCCTTTCCGTAGTTCACGTTTGAACACATTGCCTTCATATTCTCTATTCCAGCTGTTTTATACACTCTGCGTGAGTTTGAAAGATTTCTATTATGACATGATGAAGGCTCACTATGGATCCAGTACCTATTGTCTTAGTATCATTAATGTTCCATAGCCTTGGATCTGTCTCTTGGATTGCAAACTCCTTTACTGTTACCGATTTGGTTATTTCCCTTTGTAAAATGTCACCAACAGCAGCAGCAGCAACAGACAATGAGGGTATGTTTGCTGAAACTAGGTGTTTGGTAGCAGGAATGGATGTAGATGTAGATGCAAATCTGAGGGACCATTACTAGTGGCTGATATTGCAGAGGTAGATGGCTGATCTGGATGCTATATCTGAAGGAATGGTATGAATGGCTGTCGTTGTACCAGTGTTGAACCACAATGTTATTTTTGAAAGTTTTCCTATTTTCTCCTCTTCAGCTTTCTTCTGTGCTCCACTCAAAACATTACATTTCATTTCTACTGAAAGGTTTATTCACCTGGAAATATATACCTTAAATATTTAGTATTTAGTCCCACATTAGGATAAGATGTGCTTGCAATGAGACCTAAATATTTAAACATTCTGCTTCCATAATGAACATATTCTTCCTTTAATTATACGAACAGTATTTATTCTTAATACAAACTCTCTACTGTGTGCTGATTCACAAAACTGCTGGACAAAACCTAGATCTAGCTTTGTATCAGTCTACAAGACTACATTCAACACTTGTACAATTAAAAAGCTTATCCATTCATATATTCACAAACTATTAATTCCTGGTAATTAGTACTGCATCATAAATTCATAATCTTAAATAACCACTACAAATGCTTACCATACAAGTGGTATTCAAAGTTATGTTACTTCTGCTTTTTCATACTTGCCCTATTAACGTTTAAGTCAAAATATGTAGCTAGTTGCAATAACAACGATTTTTTTTTTTTTAGTAAGTGAAATTCTTCATTCAAATTGGATGAAGAAAGAAATTCTTCAACAGAAAAAGACATTTTTAAATGAACAGAAATACAAATTGAGTTTTATCAAAAAAAAAAATATCTGAAGAGAAATATGAATTACTGCTGTTGTGAAATGAACATCGAATGAGAAAATTATTTATTTTAGTTAAGGCAACTGAATTGCTGTTTTTGTTTTGAAATGAACATCAAAGCTTAGGACGAGCAGCCATTTTGTTAAGGTTGTGACAAAAGAAAAAAAAAGAGAGAAAGTGAAGGAAAAGGAGAATAAAGAAATATTATCAACGCTATATTTTATAACAATCAAAATAATTTATATACAAAAGTAAAAATATAAATCTATTAAAATTAAATATTTGAAACAATATTGATTCAGTCTAGGGGAAATTTAAGAATTAAATCAAACCAGAGAAAAAATAAAAGATAATTTTGTCTCTAACAGAAAGTCAACAATAGTCTTGGTCACAAATATTAAAAGATAGAAATGAGTTTTGCTGGTGAGTCTGTGCTTGGACTGTGTAAAGACTGATCATGTGGGGTCAGAATCAGTTCTCTGATCTTTTCCATGATAGTGAAATTGTCTGCAAGTGAATTGAAATGGCGAGACAAACCAGCCTTTCCATAGGTGGGCAGCCTATTTGAAGAAAATCCTTGTCATTTTCAGTGTCTTTTAGGCTAAAAGGAGACATTCTCTCACTTTCTTTTTTATTTGAGAACCAATTCAAATGAAATAGATCTCTCTATTATGGGATATTTTCACCAATTGCAGTACACGTGACTTATCATAGTAATTTCTATTTTTAGTATTTCCTAAAAAGGGGCTTCTGTAATACAAGTCACTTAACATACACAAATGGGCTCATGAGGCCCCTGGGCAAGTGCCCATCAGGCCCATGTGTCAATACGTCTCTGGGCATAGTGGGTCCTTGCCACAAAGGTTTGAGCTAGCGGAACCAAGGAATACTGTTTGTCCGAGCACTTTCCAATAAGAAGCTTGTCATGTCTGCGAAGGGTGGAAAAATAATTTGTCACTCATAAGGATGTGGAGATGCTTTTGGACTCTATCGAGACTGGGAAGTAAGAACTGGGTGGTTTCCTCCCAAATATGACATCAGTACTCCATTTTAGGCCTGATCTGACTCTTGTAAAGGTAGAGATTAGCACGAAGAGTCAGGTACTAACTGGGGTGGTGCAGGGAACCAACCATTTTTTTTAGTTATACTGGATTTACTCAGTACTTTTAAGTTAAACCAGAGTTCAGTTCTTGCAGGTTCTGTTTCCACTATTCAATAATGGATTCTAATTAAGATTATTAATTAGTTCTTTCTTTTAATCTAACTCTTCATGATTTCTCTCATTTGCTTTAACTTGTTTTAATGCTATGAGCAGTGGCTTAGCTAGAGGTATTGGTGTGTGAGGGTTTCTGCCTTGGTCAGAAATTTTATGGGGGCGGCACTTTTGTGTCCTGCTGTAAGTTATAAGCCTGTATAGGCTGTATTGAAATAAAAGAGGTTTTAAAGTTGGGACAGTATTCACAGTTGAAGGATCATTTCAATTTCAAGTCACTTAAACTATGACATATATTGGCCTATCTACTATCTATAGCAACGTTTCTCAACCAGGGTTCCCGGAACCCTAAGGTTCCACAAAAGGTCCCCAAGGGTTCTGCAAGAAGAGGTGGGAAGTATTATAAACAAACAATATGAATTTTATTTAACATTACCGAAGAATTTGACAAAGGAGTATTAATTTTCCCTTAAACCAGTTATTCAAAATATATACTATGAAATTTACCACTTGAACTACAATGAAAATAAAAAGAGAACGATATGGTATTTAATTTTATTTTTGCGCAGGGATTCCTTGAGACATGTAATTTATTTTAAGAGTTACGCAAGGGTAAGAAGATTGAGAAACGCTGGTCTATAGAGTGAAAATTGACAGATGAAATAGTTTTTAATGATGTCATTGAAGAATTTACAACCAAAAAGCAAGAAAAGTTACTTTGGGGAAAGTTGTAGTTTTCCTTTCAGAAATAAAGATGCTCCTAATTTTTGCAACTTTTTTCCCTATATGCCGTTTTTTTTTTTTTTTTTAAATTTTTTATAACTGTTTTTGATAAATTTTAAGTATGTTTAGTATGTATTTAAAGCATACTATATTTGAGTATGTTAAAGCGATACCATAATGATACACAAAGTAGTTTTATAACTTTGATAGTGATTCATGGTGCAATATGTATTTTTTGTGTTGGCTGCCAAACTCAAGGGCTGCCACATTAGCTATGCCACTGGCTATGAGCCTCCTAAAGGGTGTTTTCATTAACAAATGGAGATCTCACCCGACTACATTTGTATTCTCAAATGCATTCTCAAAATCCATCAAACTTGTTGAATGATGAAAAATATAAAATCCCTATTTCTTTTGAGTTGTTTATAGAATAATGTTCAAATATATATCTGCCTAAATCATCAGAAAGAACAACAAAACAAAACATAAGGCTGCAAAGTGGTGTTTAAAATAAAATGCACCCATTAAAAGAAAAAAATGATCTTGTATGTATGAGTTGACTTTATATTTCTAGCTTAAATTATAATCCAAAAGGAAAGGAATTAAAACTAAGGACGTTATTTAATTTTTACAGTGAATTTAACTATTTCAAGAAAAGGATTAGAAAATCTTATTTGAATAGACGCTTCAAATCTTTTCCAATTAATACTGTATTTTTGGCCTTTTATAATTCTTACAAGACATTTTTAAATCCATCTTTATTGTCAGCAAATGTCGTATTTAATATTTTTTTACATCATTCTTTCCTCCAGCGAGAGTGCCGAGCTACACGTGTAAAAGGTAAAGCTGCTTTGGGATTACTTCCAGATCTTAGTCAACTCTGCAATATGAGATGTTGTGGTGATATGTGTGTTATGGTAAGTACCAAAATATTTGCACGTACATTTTTTAACTGATTATTTCACAATGTTCAATGAAAGTGTGTATCACTTTCTAAAGAGCAATAACCTTTAAATGGCTATTAAAGATTTATCTCCCTTGGTTATTAACGTCATTTCACGTATCAGTGGTGTTTGTTTTAAAGTAGGTATGTTGATGAGATCGATAACAAAAATAGCATAGCATGAATAGAAAAGTTCTTAAACTTGATGAAAATAATTTTTTACTGCCTAAATGTTTATGCTGTTATCAAGAGGAAAGATCAAAATATTTTTTGTATACATTTTTTTTAATCATTCCTAGAACATTTTCGATAAAAATCTTTTTTTAATCAGCAAATTTGACAGAAAATCAATCATCAGCCATTTTTTCACTTTTGTAAACAAAAGTGAAATTCTCCGTTTAAAATTCTTTTAAAAATCAATTATAGTTTTTTCAAAATTTAATTCAAGAAAATTAGAAATTATAAAGTTTATTTAATATATTTTGAAACAAACATTACTTGCTTTCTGCACTGAAAAAATGTACTTTAAAATAAGAGAAAGCCGGTCTTAACATTGGTGTTAATTGACAAGTAACATGTGATGATTTCACCATGCACTGACATCTTACATGAGGAAAAGTTATCGTACGGACGGTCAGAATTGACTTAATTTAGCTTTTAAGTTAATCAACTTATTTACCTCGTTATTTTTAAGGAAAACTGTCAGCACTCTGACCTATTTTTGGTTTTTTGGTACTTAGATTTCACATTTATGTTTATAATCTTTTATGGAAAAAATATAATACTATAAAAAAAAAATTAAATAAGACATGGAGAGTGAGATAAAATTTCATAAGAAAGTTACCTAATTAATTAGTTACCTTTCTTATGAAATATTATCAATAGTGTATATTTTATGTACATTTATTACATTTTACGGTATTTGGATTTTCACTCATTTTATTATTAATTTTGATATTTCATTTATGGAAAAATGACATAACTCAGATAATATGAAATTTATATGATCTTAGCTTTATAAGATAGGTATATAATACATTGTTGGTACCCTTATAAGTTGAAATGCTATACTTTTTCTCTTTTGTTAATTTTTTTAATCTTAAGTTATATGACAATATTGAAAAGGCATTTTGTTTTTCTAATAGTTACATAATCATATAAACTTTTTTATTTTATTTTTCATAGCTAAGCAAGAATAGAGGATTAGAAATTCAATGCAACTGGTTTCATGAAATTTTCATGTTTTGCCCAATGTAAACGTAAAAATGTAAAGGCCGTTAACAGCGCTGAACAACATTTATGTACAAAATCAAATCATGTGATGTTTTTATTGTATCATGTTTTTTCCGGGCTTCCATACATTTGAATTACAGACATTTTCTGAACATAAAAGGCAAGGAACAGTAAAATTTTTCTAACTCGAAGCTCATTGATTGTAAAAAGCTTGTGCAATTTATAATCTGTACAGATACATCTACTTAATAAAACCATTAAGTAAAGGATTCATCATTTCCACTAATTTTTCAATATTTAACAACTTTAATGTAAAAATAATAAAATACTTTAAGAAATAACAATTCTTTTAAAAATTCATTTTTCATCAAAAAAGTGTTTTCCCTTCAGACAATATTATGCATATTCACAAAAACAATTAAAAGCATTTGAAATTAAATAATATCTTTGTTTTATTGAGTTTTGTATGCTACAATTCAGAGCATATTTTTAGGTAGATGAGGTCTGATTTTTAAAAAAACAAAATATGATTTACTTTCCTCAAAGCCTTGTGCTTTTAACTAATATAATGACTTGCATGCTTCAACATTGAATTTCTACAGTTTTCATAAAATTATTGGGTTGGGGTTAATATATATATATATATATATATATATATATATATATAAAATATTTTTATCATGACTTTAAAAAAAATATAACACATTTATAATAATTTCCATCATTCCTGAATAGTTTCTGAAAGTTTCATTAAAATCTGACAATTATTTCTATTTTTGTAAGATTTTCAAAATTAATATCTGTCATTAAAAAAAAATGCACAAAAATTTGCCATGTTATTTAGTACTTCTGCTCACAAAGAGAAACAAAGGTTTGTTTTTTTAATCAAAAGTTAGAATGTTCTGAAAAGATGGAAAAATTTTAAAAAATAATTAAAAAATACTTTGTTCTTTTCTTTTAAGAGTAACATAAACATTTTGACAATAAAATTTTGCTTTCATCAAGTTTAAGGCCGTTTTTATCATGCTATGCTCATTTTCCAGTTATCTCATTTTAAAAGGATGATTGGCAGGTGAAATTTGTATAATGACTTCGGTCCATAGTAGATGTCCTGCTTTATGACATTATATCTTATTAAGTTAAACTTTTTAAATATATGGCGTGCCTATTGAAGTTTACCCATGTTCTCTTCATTTTGGAAAAACTTCTCTTAATTTTTTTTAATTTTATTTTATTCAATCAGATGGTTCTAACACATTTTAAATTGTTAAATAAATGGAGAGAACGTGCCATTTCTGGTCAAATGGAAGCACGGAGAGTATTGGCAGAGATGCTGACACCTTCAGGTTAGTGATGTTTGCAAATGAAAATTTATTTGCAAATAATGTTTTGTTTTCTGAAGCATCTTAATAAAATATTATTTTTTTAATATATATAGAAATTAAATCCTATATATATTTTACGACCAGCAAAATCTCATCGGAAGGTTTGTTTAATACATAATCATTACAAGAGCAAAATACAACAAAAATACTTGCTGTCTGTTATTTTTGGACAATTTCAAAAATAAAAATAACTCCTTTCACCAATCCTGCAAATTTGAGAAAAAAAAATTTTCATGAGCCTGTGTGAAATTATTTTTTAACTGATGAAAACCTTGTATTCCAAAAATTCACAACTCTATGTGAAATTAGATTTTAGATCCCTTTATGGATAAAAAAATAGAAGCCTACTGCTTGTTGTGGTTCAAAACAAATATGGAGGCCAGTTTCATCTACATGTGTGTACACTCATATGCACACACACACACACACACACACACACACTCAATGGAAGAGAGACAGCCAACGACCACTGACTATGGCCTTGTCCAAGCACACAATAGAAGGGATTAGCCACCAACTGCCTACTAAGTCTTTGTCTATGAACTCACAAACACATTAGACTGTCATAAAATAAGTCTGTTCCCACGTCCCACACTATGAACACTTAATTACTTGATAAAACACACATCACTACAAGGAAAATTGAACATTTTATTGCTATTATATATTTCTGAAAAGAATATATAAGTATTATTTTAACTGACATTCTATTCTATTTTTTCTTCAGAAAATCACCTTTTTTTTATATTTCATTTGAAAGACGTGTTGTTGTTAAAAGTTTGGAATCCTGGCACTCAGATAACAACAAAAATCTGAGCAGTCAGATCCAAACATGTATTTTAAATTTGGTTAAAAACAAAATGGCCTAGTATAAAACTGACGAAACTGAAAAATGTTTTGCTTTTTTCATTTTATTTTTAAAAAAAAACATTTTGTGCTAAGTCATGGATAATGAAAAAAGATTTTGAACAGACTAGTTTAGTTTTAAGGAAAAAGGAAACAGAAAGGACACTTCTACTTAGAATCAGGAGTAGACAGTTGACACATAATGAGGAAAGAGGGCTTAGAGAATTTAACATGCACAGAACACATAGAAGGTAAGAGGGACACTGAGGAAAGTAGTGAGTAACTTAACCAATGAGTTTATGTAAATGGATCATAAAACCTGGAGCAGGAAGGATTGTAAAAATACATTAAGAGCTAAAAAGTACAGAAAGTTGTGGAGAGTCATGATCATCCTAAAGGGACATGGTACATAAAAGAAGTTCAGATTCAAATCCACATATATCCTTTTTATATTTCTTTATTATTAATGGAACCCATTGAAATTTTCATGATACATAATTGGAATTTAGCATAAATGTGACAATATAGAAAACACATTACCTTTGCAATTAAATTTTATAGATTTTTATAGTAACAATCACCAGTGGTTAATTAACATATAATTAAGTATAGGATAAGAGTGTTTGGTTAGCTTTCCTTCTTCCCTAATTAGTATGCATCATGCTTGGAAGGCCCTGAGACGCTTGGCAGGCTGTGGAGTGAGATGCCAATCTGAACAGAGGGGTTTTGAGGTAGATATTGTGAAAAATGGATGCTCCTGTCACATGAAAAAAAATATGGCATTTTGCAAAATTAAGGAATTAAGTAAAGACTTTATAATATTCAATAGCTTTCCTTTATCAGGGTCTGAGAGAAGGTATGTAACATATTTCTAAACTTTGTTATCATTAATAGGGGTGCTATGCAAGAAAGAATATTTCCAGTTTATATTTCCCCTATTCTAGGCATTATTATACCTGTAATATACTAACACCCTTTAATACATGGATGGAACAGAATAGCTGAAAGAAAGGAATGACAGACAGGCATTATTCACAATGGGATTTTATATACCACAATGTCATACAAGACATTATATACAAATTTATAAATAATTTTCACTAATTTCTCTCAAACAGAGAAATTGTAAATGGAATAAAACAAGCACAGTGGAAAGGCAAGATGCAAGAGTGTCTTACTTGTAATATTTCTGAAGGGAAAACAGTCAGCTTGGTGATATCTTATATGAAATTTGAGGTACCATATGGGCTTTTCTGTTCTCCCTACCACTGTGGGCTTGTGATGACATCAAGCACCTTAGTGGTCTATCATCACCAACTGGTATGGACAGTCATGTCTTGTCTCTATGTGTGTTATATAGCAACTCTCTTTTTATCATCCCATGAATTTATCACCTGTGGCTTCCCTCTGTCTTTCCTGTAAATATTTTAATGGCAGTTATTTTAATGAGCTCTCATCCTTGGTACCTTGACTGCATGAATTTAAGACTTAGGAGTTTGCATGGCAATAAGACACAGCTCTATTCTGTTTTTGGCTCTCATTTTTAATTGTTTTCCATTTTTAATTTTCTCTTGTTTCTCATTTTTAATTGTCACTCATTTGAATTTTGCAATAACTGTTTTAGGTGGTGTCCGTAGTAACTGCTACAAGTTTATATCGTGGGTGACAGGTTGTAGCCACAGCACCATAGGACGTGTAAATGAACAAATGCAGCAGACTGGAGGTGATAGAGAACCTCCTGTTCATGGGCTGAAAAAATACTGGAAGGAGAATCCACATTTGAAAGCAAAACAGAAAAACTCTGGTAAGTAAAAAAAAAAAATATGTGGTTTCTTAAACCTTGTTAGTAAAATTAAAAAAAAAGGACAATTCTGATGTCAAACAAGAGCACTGGACTATGAAAGGTTCTTCTTAACTGTTCTTACTTGTAAAATCCCAGATTTTTAGAATTTTTAATAAAATGCAAACATATGAAACTGGATTTATACATTTTCTTTCTTAGTTCTCAGCCTATTTTAGTGAATTTATGTGGCGAGAGCAAATGAAAGAAATGTCTGGAAAATAGCTTCTTTTTTTTTTTTTTTTTTTTTTTTTTCAAAATTTATAATTCCGATGTTATGTGTTTTATTTAAATTTGTTTGTTTGCTTGTTTACATATATTTTAAGAAATTTATGCATAAAAAATTTGTTTCCATATTATTTCTTTATAATGTGGTAAATAATAAATATTGCATTGGTTCACGTATTTTTATAATCTTTTAGATATAAAATTATTCTTGTAAATAAAGTATCCAATAAATAGTATTTAGCATTTTTGTTGGAGAAAAATGCATAAATCCATTTTCATATGTTTGGGTTTTGTTAAACTTTGCCCTGTTATGTTTTAACACCAATTCCATTTGAACTTAAACAAAAATCTGAAGGTCCATAAGAATAATAGATAAAAAAATGCCATTCAGAAACTAAGCAAAGTGTTAAGAGACATAAAAATTTCATTAGAATCAAAGAAAAGTGTGCTAAATTACTATATAATACGTAATCTATATGACAGTGAATGCTGGACAATGTCCTCCCTGATGTAAAAGAGACTTAAAGTGATATTTGGTGATATTTGATTCTGCCACTAAACGTTAAGAATACCATGAACAGAACATGTGAGTTATGAGGAAGTTGTAAGGAAAATGAGAATTAAAAAGAAACTGTTGCTAACAATTGAAAAGAAATTTCTGAAATTTTGGGAACACCTAATGAGGCAAGAAAACTTGGAGAACTTAATACTCACAGGACAAGAAAAGCAGGAGAAAACAGCAAATTAGCTCCTTAGCAGTAAATGGAGGGCAGAACAAAGACCACAGAGACAAAGAGTTGTGGTAAAAGAGCAAGAGTTACTTAGAGCAACAAAATACATCAAGTAGTGGAGAGCTATAAATATAAAAAGATACACGGTTAAATCTGCAGCTTTTCTTACCTCTAGCACTGCATTGGTTTACTTTGTCTTTTTTTTTTTTTTTTTTTTTTTTTTTGTATCAAATCATTTCTTGGGATAGATGGGGAATTGAAAATTCTTCCTTTTGATCCCAATTCTCTTCGTGATTATATCATCATGGCGCTCAACACACTCCAACAAGACTCTTGCATTGTCTCGTGAGGCCAAGATGACTGAAGAATGGATGAGTTATAATCTTCAAAATCATGTCACTCCAAATATATGGCCTCCTAGCTCTCCAGACCTGAAATCGTCAGGCTACTAAATATGGGGTGTAGTCAAGAAGGAAGTTAATCAACACCCTCATAGCACTATAAAGTCTCTGAAATCTGTCATAACTAGCACAATGTCCAAAATAAAACTATTCTGATTCAGGCATGTTATCCCTTCAAACCTCGTATTGAAACGGTCATCAATGTTAATGGCAGATTCATTATGCAGATTCATTAAGAACAGTCTCATGATTATTCATGCTAATTTTTCTCTCAAAGGAAGCTCTTCTTTCATGACTTATGTCGTTTACTAAATTCATGCAAATATCCTCAAAGAATTGATCAAAGCCTTTGTAATGTAAGTGCATTGTTAATGATTTAAAGAGGCGCATTAAAAATCAGGAAGAAAAGGATTGTCATTAATCAAGCTTATTTATTTTGTGTTGTCTTAAAAGTAATTTTGCTTTTTTTTTTTAGTAGGCACACACAACGCACAGTTAACAGATGAAGTAGAAGTAACTCTTGACTCACAACAGACACGACAAACAAGTCACCCTCCAACAACACAGCAACAACAAACTGTGACCACATCAACTGGATCAAAAGCAGTGAACACATCAAACTCAACGATAACAACAGTCACGAATGTAAAGGAACAATTTAACTTTTTACTTATTTGTTTTGATTGTGTATTTTTTGTAATTTAAAATGTTTGAATCTGTTTTTTTTTTTATAGAAAAGTTAGGTATAAACAAAATATGTGCAAGTAGACTAACAATTCTGCACCTCGTAAATAAAAATCAAAACTAAAAATTATTAAACAAGTACCATCCATGATAACCAAATATTGAAAAACATCTGACATTGGATTTAAAGGCTTCAAAAATACACTATTGATATTCTTTGTGGCATAGTAGATATAGGTATTAATTATCACTTGCAGTCATCTAGAGGTCAGGAGGTCAATACCTGTTATAGGAGTAGATAGGTTTGCCTATTGTCCAGTTCACACTCGTCCATGGTCTTTTGAACAGGAGTAGAGGTTCATCCCTTGTTTTCTGTTTGGACTGGGTATCTGGTCTCTCCTAAAGTCTACTTCTAATATCTCTGCCTGAAATCTGTTTGACTTCTTCAAGTCTAGAATTAGCTATCTTTCCTGTTATCTTGCTCTTTCTTATGCTAATTCAATAAACCTCTACCTTGAGTGGCCCTTGGGCTTTGTATTGGGTGAACATTAGTAAAAAAAAAACAAAAGGAAAAAAAAAGAGTAGTGAATGCAACCCAGTTCAGCAGCAATGAACAAGAAATGATTGAGAAGAGACAAAATAATGCATTAATCAGCATATATGACATATCATATCAACCCAAAAGTAATGGACTCCTGAGGATGGCAGAGGTTATTTGGCTGAATCATTGTCTATAATAACAATCTATAGTAATCAAGATGAACATAAGAGTTGAGATAAGTCTGTTTATAATTTTTTCATCTCAAAGATCAAAACTAAGAAATTCTTTTTTTTCTTTTTTTTTTTTTTAAACCATTGATATGTTTTTGTCATTTTCCTATTTAATCAGCAAAATGAAGTTTCTTATTTCCTTCCAGCTGACTCAAGAATTTTCCTTTCCTGCTGTTTATCTCAAAGTCTATTCCATGTTTCTCAACTAATATTCAATCTCACATTTTATCATTGCAAGTCAGCCTTAGCTTAGAAAATACTTCTTAGGCTTCTATTTCTTGTATCGGTTATCTCCATGATCTGTAATTGACCAACCAAAACAGTAAGCAAAAAGAAAGCAAGCGTTCTACCTACCACTAATTGCGCACTTATTATTATAACAAAAGTTAAAATATTATTATAGTAATTACTGTCCTTTTCTGGTGAGATAATATTTATTTGTAATAAAATACAAAATGTGGCACAAGGCCAAAAAGGGAATTGGGAAAAGGACAATTATCTTCTGTCTCAATGTTAAACTTAGCTAGTCACAAACACTGACCCAAACATACGACAATATTCTTTGCCCAAAACAACACATTCTTACCTTTCTTAAAACATCCACCATAACACCTTATTGTTTCCATGAAAATACTAACTAGTCCTCTTATGTACAATTCATTGTCTGTGGGGGGAGGGGAATAAAATAGTAATTTAAAAATCTGAACCCCAATGAATATTTACAAAATATACAAAAGTTATTTATTTATTTTGTGAGATTTCACTTGGTGGTATTATCTGTATTTTATTTATTTATTTATTTTTTAATTTGTTAAAACATCACTTTCTTGTCTTCAAATCCGTTTTCTTCTGATAAAAAGAATGTGAAATGGAATCTTAGCAAGTAATTAGCTTTTTCAGTCATACTGTCATATAATAGTTACAATAAAAAGTAATTACAAATATTACAATGGAAGTAAATTATGCTTCCTTTAATAAAAAGTGAACAGGAAAGTAAATACTTGATAATTGATAATAATGGCTGACAAGGCTTCATCTAATAAAAAAATGAAGATGAAAGTAAATACTTGTCAAAAATTGATAATAATGGCTGACAAGGCTTCATCTAATAAAAAAATGAAGATGAAAGTAAATACTTGTCAAAAATTGATAATAATGGCTGACAAGGCTTCATCTAATAAAAAAATGAAGATGAAAGTAAATACTTGTCAAAAATTGATAATAATGGCTGACAAGGCTTCATCTAATAAAAAAATGAAGATGAAAGTAAATACTTGTCAAAAATTGATAATAATGGCTGACAAGGCTTCATCAAATAAAAAATATGAAGATGAAAGTAAATACTTGTCAAAAATTGATAATAATGGCTGACAAGGCTTCATCAAATAAAAAATATGAAGATTAGCAAATTAATGTTTTATTTGATAATATTTTATATTTTTAACACAAGAATGGATAAATTTTAAGATTATTTTCTTAACTGCATTTGTTTCTTTACACTTCAGATTCATCATATTTTTTAGTTTAATTTTTTTATTTATTTCAAATTTTGTCTTAATGTTTAGTGTGTAAATTTTGATTAACTACAAATACAGTAGAAAAAGACTTCAAAATTTGTAACAAAATTTCTTGTCTAGTGTCTTTCTTTTATATGCCCTTTCAGGATGTCAGTGATCATAGCCCTCTACAACATCCTGTTTTTTGTTGCTCTAATTAACTTTACCATTCCTTATTGTCCTTGTTCTACTATCCATTCACACAATTGCATTAAGTTGGTGATCATGGCTCTCCACATCTTCCTGTCTTTTTGTTGCTTTAATTAACTTTTTGACCACTTATCATTCATCTTGGTCCATGTTCTGCCATCCATCCATACAGCTTACCTTCAACATGCCCCTGTAAGTGATAAATTCTTCAATCCTTCTTCCATCATCACATATGTGTGGGGAAAATGAAATAAAATCGATAAATAAAATAATAATGAAGAATAAAAACAGAAAAAATAAATTAATTTTCCCATGTTGTTAAGAGTAAAGTAACCAGAAATATGACTACTCCACTTGGTTTTGTTAAATGCCCATAAGGTGACACTCTTTCTCCTCTTTGCTCTAAGATGTAAACCATGTGATAATTACATCTCCACTAACAATTGAACTCTTTTCTTACTTTCCAATGCATGGTGCTCGCATATTTCTTCCAAAACCTCAACCTATGATGTAAGTCAAGCTTTTTCTTTGGTTGTTCCAACTCAGCACAAGGCTGACTTGAGCACGACCATAGTAACAATGCTTATATTTACTTACCCTGACTTCTGAACCAAGAAAAAGAAAACGGACATCTCATAACCATGTATAAATCTCTGTGATAAATTAAGTAGAAAATTTCCTTTGGTTGTTCTAACTCTGTGCATGGCTGACTTGAACTCAAACATGAATACAATACTTATACTTACATACTTTAACTTCTGAACCAGAAAGAAATTGACATACCCAAGAACTTGAGAACTTTGTTTCACTAAAGTCACCATAAAAAGAATAAGTGTCTATAGTAGAAACTCAAGTTTTTGTGTCTATCTTCTGTGTTTACATACTGAACAATCATTTCCACTTAAAATACAAACCCTACGACCAGTTAACTTCCACATATCTTTCTGGTTGTTAGCACCTGTTTCTCTTTATCTCCTATTTCCCCTAAAACTTCCTCATTACTGACATGTTCTGTCCATTGTATTCTCAGTATTTGTTGATAAAATCACTTCTCTGTTGCTTCATTTTCATCTGTGAGAAGATTTTTCAGGATTCACTGCCATATAGATGATTATATATTACTTAGTAGTTCAGCACTCTTTTTGGTGTTTCTAAGAACATTTTCCTATCTCTTAATACTTTATTTAGTTTCAGGAAAGCATCTCTTTCCTATAACTGCTGTGTTTTAAGGATTCTGTATTACACTCTCCATCATCTATTACTACACTGCCCAGAAGAATTAAATTTTTGAATCTGCTTGATGTGTAGCCTGCAACTTGTACCATCTCTTTGCTGGCAATCATGCATTCTATCTTCTTACAGTTAATGATTAGGCCTTCTTGCTTTCTTTTGCTACTTTGTCCAAGAGTATTTTTCAGTTTAATTTCCGAGTCTGCCATCTATACAGAATCATCTACGTATCTGATACTGTTAAGATTACGTCTCGACAACAGAGACCCCTAATGGGGGTATTTGGTAACAAATAGATAAAGGGAGGTAAGTGATCTGGGAGAGATCTTTAACAGCTCAAAGTGGGGCAACGTATATCACAACAGTTCATACTTCAGAAATTGTTTTATTTCACATTATGATTGTGTTTAAACTTTCAAGTAAGTCATGACCATTTTTTATATAGGTCATGGTATTCTGGAGCAGGAAAACTAAAGCTAATTTTGACAAATGAACTTTATTTTGGGATTCAGCACACCAAAATTGTTCAAAATTTGCCAAAATATCCCGTGCAAAAAAAAAAACAAATTAAAAAAATTGAAGGCTTGTGTTATGAAAATTTCTGTTTTCTTTTTGTTTTAACGTTTTAGCATTCATCCTACCCAAACCCATCCCATAAACATCAGCTCTCAATGTTCGACCCACTATAACGCAAACCCATGTATACTCTGCCATAATATACTGATAACACCATCACAAATAATGCAGGAAGTCACACAAACTGTGAGACTTTGAGAGCTGATATTTATGGGGTTGGTTTGGGCATGTTGAAGGCTAAGGGGTTTAAGGTTCCTATAGAAAACTTGAGCTACTAATCCAAGAACTAACTTATTTTTTTTTTCTTTCTGATATCCTAATCAAAAATTAACTAAGCACTTTTTACTGACTCATATTGGGAAGATTATAATTTTTTATTTCTTCTTAAAGGTTCCTGTAGAAACTTTAAATCAACTTTTGGTTGAAAGACAACTGCTTCAACAACAACTGATGCAACAGACAATCATACAACAACTTTACCAACAAGAATCAAGTCAAGTATGTCTATTTATTTATCTACAGATAGAAAAAAAAAGACAGAAAAAGGTTTTAATGTCTGTGGTGTTGCTATCATAAAATTGTTAATATTTTGTATAAAGTCTAAAACTGAAAATCAATTGCATTACTCTCTGAGAGATAAGTTCTCATCAGTGATATGCAGAGGTTTGGTGATGCCCAGGGCCAACTCCTTGATTGTATGCACCTAAGACTCAAGTAGGAGGGGCCTATAAGGATGACAGCGGAAGATATTTTAAATATGTAAAAACAGATGAAACATTAAACACTTTATTCGAATTAAATATAAACTAAATTTTTATATCAGTCTTTGATTGCATGACCTCCCAAATGGATACCCAAGGCCGTTGCACCTTATGACACCCCCCCCCATCTTCTGCATACTACTGGTTCTCATCGCTAGATTTTACAAGTAAAATTACGGATAGACTTTTCTGATAAATGCATTTATTTATAATTTATTGGTTAGACTTTTGGGAGTTTGTAGGGATACAGAAAGTGATTATCTCTTTTTGGTGGAGATAAGTCATATGGGTCACAGGAATATTGGGAATATGTCTTCTCCAGATATAGAAAGAACCTCCAGCTTGCAGTCCTCAATTTGGAAAAACCCAAAACTCTCTGTTTCCCCTCCATGGATTATGTCCTCTCTTGGGACATAGAGATGATTCCAGCCCACTTGAATTTGGAGTCCAAAACATGGGTTCTTCAGAAATACAGAAGTATCTCCATATTATATATAAGACCCTTCCTCTTTGTTTCTCCTGATATATTGTTCTCCACATGGGACACATGTAAATATGTATATATAGTTATATGTATGTCTTAGTGATATAAAAGTCTGTTAAAGAACGAATCATATTTGTCATACCTTTTCCTTTTAGCCATTCTGTTCCATCCATGAAATATGGTGTTATTATATCATGGATATGATAATGCTCATAATGGGGGAAATACAAATGGGAAAATACATCTTTTTCTTCCATATCTCTCTCTCCTGTTATAAGTGGGACTCTTATTTTTGGTGTTGTTCAGTGGCGCATTTTTCTGAAGGCATTTTTTTCTTTTACCTTTTCTTCAAATTTAAAGATATCACACTGTTTTTTTTTGTTTTTTTTTTTTTCAACTTTGAACAATCAAGTTATAATTTTTAGAAAGGAAAGCAAAAAAACAAAGCAATGTAAAAGTAGAGCAGATATGATTTAAAATAGAAAAGCTGAACACTTTAATTAAAAAGTCTTTTAAAAAATGAAAGTGAATTAATCATTTTTTGTCTAGTAGTATTTTTGACTTTCACTTTCATTTTTTATTATGGTGTGCCTGTTGGATAAACTTGAGTTGATTGGCCAACTGCTGCAAAAAATTTCTCACCCATCATTTCTATAATGATCAAACTATTCTTTGTCAAATGCTAAAATAAACTGCTTTTAATTCCAATTTTAAAACAAAAAAAAATTTCCAGTTTAAAACGAAAGTAACCAACTTACTGTATTTGATAGCATATAATACATATGATCTTTACATTTAATAATGATAAATTGAAAATTCACCTTGGCTAACAAAACTGCTAACAGTTTTACTAAACTTTGCCAAACATCGTAAAACTAATACCACTTCATTTACCCCTTTTAGAAGAAACTGATAATATTTTACAGGAGCACCCAAACTATAAACACATAGATACTGATGGCTTAAACCACTTGACCAGGGAGTGCAGGCAAGCCTGTTTTTTTTTTTTTTTTTCTATCTATATTTATATTGTGTCACAAATTAAACCAAGCACAACTGACTATTGAAAAATTTTGATGCCATCCTAGGATCTTATATATTCTTTTTTTTTGGGGGTTTTTGTCTAAATCCATGAATTTATTTTGTGCATGCTAAGTCTTGAAAAAATACTATATAATTTCACTATTTTTTTTTTTCATAATATTGAATGTGTTAAAATAATCCAAATTTTAACAAGAAAAATTTCAAGCTGATGTTAAAAATTGGCACAAAACATTGTTGATTTATTTAAGATGGAATGATCTATGATGACATGTTTCTAATTTGTATTTAGATACATTCTATTTATTTTCAATTTTTCTAGTTGAATTGTTCACTTATATTACATATGATCCATTATTGTATATAATTAGGTTACAATAAAATTTGTATTTTATATGAATGCTGTCTTATAAAAATTGAGATGTAGCAGTGTGTGTATGTGTATCATGTATTCCAGGGATTGGATGTCATAACTCTTGCACTGGCCCTGAATAGGGACAATTGTGCTATGCCAACCCTGCAAGTGGTCAAAAGAATATTTCTACACTCATAGACCAGATTCTAATAATCATAAGGGCTTAACAGAACAATCTATCTCTGTAGATTAAGTAAAAAGTTGAGTCCGAAATTCCCTGGAATTTACCTGGATTAACAAATACTGGCAGAAGACTGGAGTGCACATTGGCCAAAACTTTGTGATAATAACAACAAAGATAAGGACATTAGTCTGAATGTAAATAAAGTAAATAACAGAATGTTTTATTATTGGTAAAAAGAAATATTATTAAATAAGGCTTACTGCTATATCACTAGTTCTCATACAATTACCAAAGTTAAGCAACATCAAACCTGGTCAGTAATTAGATGAGTGACTGCATGGAAATACCAAGTGCTGTAGGATGTGCAGGTGGTGTAATGGATAATGGCATGGATTTGGAAATTGGAGATCTGAGTTTCAATTCCAGTCATAGACGTTATATCCACTTATGCACAAATACCCTTGGGAAAGGAGTAGAGGTTTATCCTTTGTTTCCTGTTTAAGATTGGGTTTCCGGATGTGTCTAAAGACTACTTCAGCTCTGTACTCGTAATGCTTGCCCTTTTCTATGCTAATATAACTCCACACAGTAACCCTCTACCTTGAGTGGCTCTTGGGCATTGTATTGGGTGAATATTAGTAAAGAAACAAATCAATAAAAATCATTATCTCAAAAAAAATTCTTACAGTCTGAAAATATTTTTTGGCTTTAAATAACCTGCAAAAGGTTGATAAGCCATAAAAAAAATCTCATTAAAGATTATATCTTATAAAATTGACTTTATTTTAAAGTTTTTTTTTTTTTTTTTAATTTTAATTTTAGAATCCTGCAACCATTCAACAGTTATTGTTGAAACTAATAGAAAACAGCCACGTGAGTCAGCAGAACAATACTGTTTCTGGTTCAGAGTCTACACCTGTCTATACCAACTGTTTTCTGCGGACACAGCCTCTGGTTTCTCCTACAGGTTCACAAGTTTTGCCTACAGCATCTGACACCAGTACACCAACAATGATGGTATCGTTAGATCAGTCAGCAATTGCCCAACAACCAGTGACTTCTCCCCCAGGAAATATTACCTGCCAACAGTCAAATAAAGGTCATCAGGTCCACCTTCCACAAAACCAAAGCCAAACAAACATTTCACCTGTTATTACTATGTCCTCCTTTATTCCCTCAAAACCATTAGCTTTACATCAAAATCTCGGTAACCAGTCTCAAGTAACTCTTCCGCTTCCTTCAAGCAATGAATTATCTTCAGTTCCTATTCAAACTCCAATAAATTCTCAAGCTGGATTAATCAGCAACACCTCTGCTACTTCCAATGTGATACCCTTAACTCAAACACAAACACAAACACCATTAGGATTGGTTCACAAATCTGTGCCTTCAACATCCAACCCTGATTTAGAACCTCCAGTACAAACAGTGACCTCAAATACAAAGGTCACCACAGTCCCTCTCCAAACAAGTCCTGCAACTAAAACTTTGGAAATGGTTAGTGTCAGTATCCCAATGATCTCTACAAATACTACAGGCCTGGCTGAGAACTGGACGAATCTTTCTGTCCAGGTGCCACAATCACAAAACCCCAACAATCCATCCCACTCACATCAACGGACAAATGTAACCCATAATATTCTCCCTATTAATGTTCTACAACGCTTTTTGAATGTGACAGGGGTGATAACAACCAGTGATACCTCTGGTAATACAACGGCAACGGTTTCTGTACCAACGACTAGTAACAAGTATATGTGTAAAAAAATTACAAATACATGTAACACTATTGTTTGCAACCCTGCTTTATCCCCCCAACTTGGACAGGATCAGCAAATTCCTGTTGCATCACTTATACCAGAAAATTGTAACGTCCTTTCTACCCCACACCTCAAGCTGGCCCCATCTTCGTCTGACTCTATTAACACACCGAATCCAAACACCGTATGTGTCACAGAGACTTCTTCAAGTGGACAGTTCTTACTTCCTATTTCGTCAGCTCAGCCTAAAAAGAGTGCAAAATTAACCAATGTCTTGACTGGAGACACTAGCCAGCAATACATTAATTGCAACACTACCACTGTGATGTTTCAAACGGGTGAAGATGTTGAATTACTGCAGTTGGTCCCTTTATCAGTAACTCAGGCTGGGTCAGATGATAGCTCTGGCCAAACAGGAACTGTCACTACACTGACAACATCTCACAAGAACCTTCTAACTAGTGCTGAACCATCTAGAACAACTACGACCACAAGTGTCATCACAGATCTTTCATGACTTTAAGGTATTAGTAAAGTATAAATGTTCTTTACTACTCTAGTTTGAGAACCTATCATAGCTTGAAGTGCTCACTGCAGGTGACTGATCTGCAATGGAATGCCCTACTATTATGTCCGTGACACATTATGCGTGTAATGTTAATAATATCTGACAATAATACAAGACTATATTTTCCATATCTCAAAAAATGGTTTATTCACTTCTGAACTCTGTCAAATTAACATAAGCCAAATCAATATGTGGTTTTTGGTCTTTCATCAAACATTCAATCTTCTTGTGAGTATGTGAGCAATTCTCCCCTCATAGATCAGGCATTTATATAACTTCCTGTTATCTTGTCTGTGAATATCCTAAGTTCAGCTGGATTCACATCCTTCTTTTATGTTGGTGCACCCACTAACATCCTTTGAGGCCTGATTCTTCACTTGATGGCTTGGTGGTAGCCTTTTTGGTTAGCTCTTGGGGTTTCTAGATCTTTTGTCTTTCTGAGGTGACACTTAATACAAAACTTACTTTGGTATCCCTTATGGCGAACCAAATATTGGGGTTGCCACAGATCAACTTTGATTCAGACCACAGGTATTTCCTGGTATGAATTACATACTACATGTGTATGAGTTTAGGAAATATCTGTAACAAAGAAATCTTGTTACAAAAGTAACCTAACAGTGAATGGCGAAGGAGCAAGATGTGCATATCATGAGGATATGTAGGATAGATAATGGTTGACCTTAGATTTGAAGTTAAGATTGCAGTCATTGGGGAAACATCCTTGCAGGAGTTTGCTTTAGAATGCAACTGTTCTGGAGAAGAATCTGAGTGGAACTTCCTCTTTACTAATGGAATATGAAGGGAATGCAGATGATTTAACTCTGGGTACGTGGCCTGGCAGGTCCTCGCTGTGAAGGTCTGAACTGGTGGAAACAAGGAATATAGTTTGCCTGAACATCTACCATGAAAATAAGGATAAAGTAGTAAGTGGATGATCTTGATAGTCACACATGTATATCATCTGAATATAATTTCCAATAAAATCAGGTTTGATTTTGCAGGTGAATGATTAAAAATTGATCTTAAGATGTCACTAACATGCAAATTATTAAGTGACATGTAGCAAAAATCTAAAGCCAGTGAAAAGGAAGTAGTTTAAAGATATTTGAAAAGTAACTTGCTATTTTAAAACTTCTTTGATAAACTTCATCACTGTATAATTTATCTTTACATAAAAATCTAATTTACGAATCAATTTTAGATTAATTTGATGTCAATAAGTTAACCAGGTTATTAATTGTTACACCGGCCTCCTAACACAAGGGAATTACGCCGGTTCTCTGAATTATATAGTGCCAGTAATACCTACCTGGGGTAAGCAGCGACAGTACTACAACTGCCTAGTTGATTAGTACCCGTTTCCTACCTTTGTATCTGTGATGTTAAATACACTTGTTCCTTAAAGCAACCTTGACTTGATTTTCTTATTTTTACTATTGTGCCACGACACAACATTAATATTACTTGTACTTTGAAAATTAAAAACATGTTTTAAATAAGGTATTATGATTTTAAAATAATAAACAGCTACCTCCATAATGTAAAAATAAATCATTTGACAATTAAATTTTTTTTTTCTCTCAAATTGTCATCTGTGATTTGTTTGGAGAGACAGAAAAAGAAAAAAAAAAGATTGTTGTTTAATCTTGTTTTGTTTTTATAAACTTTAATTGTAACAATTAATATTATTTATAATATATAAATATTATATTTCATGTGATAATCTATGAGGAAAAACATTTAAGAAAACTGTTTTCTGATTTAAAGATTTAAGAAAATTGTTTCCTGATTTAAAGATTTAAGAAAACTGTTTTCTGATTTAAAGATTTAAGAAAATTGTTTTTATGTTAAAAATATTTAAGCAAACAGTTTTCTGTGTTAAAAATATTTAAGAAAACTGTTTTCTATTTTAAAAAACATTTAGGAAAACTGTTTTCTGTGTTAAAAAAAATATTTAAGAAAACTGTTTTATGCTTGCGATTGGAGAGAGTTCTAGTTTACCCTTGGTGGGAGACAGATGTGTCTGTGTTGCTGTTCCCAAGCTTCTATTTTGTATTGCCAGCTACATGTTGAGATGATTAGATGGGTGAGGAGCTGATAGGAAGTTGTTCTAAGTATCACCTATCTACCCACCTGAACAAGCAGGCTCTGAATAAAACACCTACATATATGGAAAACCTCATTCTTGTTCTTATTTTTTGACGAGGTATTTTTTGTTTTTTCTTTCATCATGTTACTTGGTGAACATGCATCGTGCTCTTCTCCAGCTTTTAGTGAATACTGACAAGATCGAGAATTGGAATGCACTATGAGGGTGATCATTGGTGGTTGGTAGAAATCTTAGGTGAAGGTCATGTTTATGTTTATAATTCTACTATGTTTTCTTCTATGTGTTTCACACAGTTGTCCACTTGGTAGTGGTTTTTTTTTTTTGGTTTTTTTCCACTTACAGTCATATATCAACTGTAATACTCCTGCCTGAAAAAATTCCTAAAATAACATTTAAGTTCCAATAAAAAAAAATGCCATTTGTTTGTTCAAATTATAAATTGCTTTATTAGTTCCCAGGTGATCACTGCAGTTGAAGCAATGTCGAGCCTAGTCAGTACCTAGATGGGTGACCACTTAGGAATATTAGGTGCTCTAAGCTTGGATGTGTGGGTGGTTTAATGGATAATGGATCTCATGATTATTAATTGGAGAACCAAGATCCAATTCTAGTTGGGTTAGATATATTCACTTACATGTAAATAGCCTTAGGAAAGGCATAAATCCACCTCTTCTTCTCCCAACTATGGGTTAATTAGTAAAGACTTGTATCACTAAATCATTATTATCTTCTCCTTCTCCCAAATTCTTACAATCTAAAAATATGTTGATAAGCCATAGAAAACAAATAAATCAATCAATGAAATATTGATTAGCTGCACAGGCATGTCTTTTAAATTTATTTACACTCTCTGGAATATAAATGTATAGAAACTATTGTAGCCACAAAGTAAGGGATCAGCCTGTGTATTGATTGTAATATAGAATTGATCCCCCACTTTATATCCACATGATAATTTCTTGTTTGTTTATCAAATTAGGTATGAATTCACCTCTTCTCCACAAGCTATAGGTCAATTAGTAAAGACTTGTATGACTAAATCATTATAATCTCCCCCCCCCACCAATTCTTACAATTTAAAAATATTTTCTGGATTTGAATAACCTGTAAAACATTTGATAAGCCATAGAAAGCATAAATTGTTTTCTTTACATAAAAATTGAAACTTGTGCAATAATACTGCACATTTCCAGCAATTTAAATGCACTTTGGCATCTTGTTAATATTTATGACGTAATCAGGAGATAATGTAAAATGGGGAGACATTTTTTAAAAAGAATAAATCGGTAAAAACAATTTCATATGTAGTTACATTAGTTGGTTCCACATAGGAAGACTATTTGGTGCTGTAGGAAATTTAAACAGTGTAAAATGACTCTAAACATTATTTTAATGCATAAACGTGTTTGAATAGATGCCCAGTCTTTTAAAAAATGTGAATTACATTTGCACATTCAGGAGACTGAATAAAGAAAATACACAGGCTGGTAGATTTTAATTCACACTATTTAAAAAAAAAAACAAAAAAAAAACAACTTCTACTCAAACAATAATATTTTGAATAATAAGAAATAATTTTTGATTAAGAATAAAAAATCCATTAATTCCTTTGAAATTACTTTGTTTACATTTTGGATACAAAACTAAAATTTCAGCAGATATGGATGTTACAAACATGTGTATGTTGCACAAAAGAACAAATGAAACATCAAGTGTCACTACTGAGGTGAAAGGGAAGACAAGAATTGACAATATAAAATTCTTTTAATTGCCAATACAGAGTATGTGAGTGGAATGTCTAAATGTGGGCAAGGGTGTTGATCTGTTAGTTGGGTCAATTGACCAAGGTCAAAGTGGTGACTTCAAGACAGATCTGCATCACTCCTTCATAGTCAGCCTATGAACTTTTCAGCCTACCCTCATAAATAAAAATGATAATTTTTCAAGGTTTTTAGAAAATTATTTTCTTAATGTTAAAAATAAATTTGTATAAAGTTTGTAAAATATTTTTATCTTTTGTACTCATGGATTAATGAAGAAGGATCTTTTTATTTATATTTAAAAAAAGAATCATAATACTTATCTAAAAACTTAGTGCATGTTTGTGATTGCTATTATTATTCATTATACATCAGCATTTTCATATGTGATGTCTAGGAGTGAATGGTAGCAAGTCCCTTAAAATCTCCAACACTCTTTTCAGTATCCTCAGAGATCCCAGAAATACTGTTGTTTGTACAGTCTCAATTCCTCTGATTTTTTTAATGCAACCAATCTTCATCCCAGCATTTTGGTAACAGTTCCAAACATGCTTACTATTATTTATATTACTTACATGTGGACTTTATCTTTGTTGATATTATCACAATGTTTCAGCTGTTGTGCCCTCTGACCTTCATTGTCGCTTTAGATAACTTTCAGGGAATATCAAACTAAACCCTTTATTTTTTAGGGATACAGAAGGTACTTATCTCCTTCTGGTTGAGATAGTCATATAGGTCATGTGATGGCCACCTAGTGACATCACTCCATATAGTTACAAAAGTGGCAGTCAATTTCAGTCGGTTTACAGTAGCTAAATTGAGCAGTTGCTTTTTTTAGTCCAAACCTTTGGTTAGGGCTGAGGCTAAATCTTCCTCCTCCAGCACATGCTGTAACTTACAAGTCTGTGACACCGTTTCCCTTTGGGAATATATGTTCCTCAAATATAGAAGGAAAATCTGGCTTACAGTCCACAATATGGGTAAACCCAGAACTTGCTGTTTCCTGTTCATAGAATATGCTCTTTCCTGGGACATAGTGGATGAACCTGGCTTTTTTTGAATCTGAAGTCCTAAATATGTCTTCTCCAGAAACAAAGAAGAATCTCCATATTATATATAAGACCCTATCTTTTCATTCTCCTTTCACTCTGCTTCCTTTGTAGATATATGTCATATTCTCTCTACATGGGACACATGTAAACATCTATAGTTTCGTGTATGTCTTAGTGGTATGAAAATCTCTCTGAGAACAAAGCATGTTTGATATTCCTTTTCCTTTCCGCCATTCTGTCCGTGAAACATGTTGTTATATCATGGATATAACAATGCTCATAATGGGGGAAAAACAAAAGGGAGAATAAATCTTTCTTCCATAGATCTCTCTCATTATATTGGTGACCAAGATACAATATTATTTACCTGACATGGGATATTATTATCACCCATTAACTGTTGAACATGATGTATTACTATTTACCTCCATTATGTTAATCTGTGGGGTTAGATTGTTCTTGTTCTGCTGTCGATATCTTGTCAATTCTTATTTTAGTAATGTTCAGTTTTTTCTCGCTTCATTTCCACTGAATCTAAGGACACACTGCCCCATCCACTACTTACAGTAAATAGGCACAATTCCGATTTTAATGATCTATATCTTTCTCAGCTCTCCAGTAAGGCCTTTCAAATTCCTTCTCCTTCACATTCAGTCTGTTAGGATTTATTTATTCACAATTATCAGAATCAGGTTCAATCTTTGGCTGAATGCAAAAATGCTAATAGATAATATTTTTTTTCTTTTCCAAGATAATATCTGGTTTATGCTGATACTATTTGCCTACATGGTTGAACCTGTTGCTTGCACTGTTCCCAATGTATGTTTGTTCCTACTCTGTTGGGCTTATTTTGTATTCTTTTTGGGATAACATACTATGTTCATAGCTTTTTCATTTACCATTTCATCTCTTTGTAGAGACTTTTATTTTTCCCGGATTTTATTAATCTCTCTTTTGATATTGTTTGTTTGAATTCAGCTGTTCTAGGTTATGATGATAAGAGATTCTATTTCTCCATTCAAGTTTGGTTTGTTTGTTTGTTTAATGACATATCAACTTCTTATGAGTCATTTAATGCCCAAATTTTATTTACTTGTGAATAAAATAACTTTTTTTTTTTCCAAAAATGTATTGCTAGTAATTTTTTTTTCCAGTAATTTTTTATTTGTTTATTATGAAAATGTATTGCTGGTCATTTTTTTCTAATGTATTTTTATATTTTCAAGTTTTTACCCCAGTTTGGGAGTTCACTATTTGCCGATAGCTGGAACCATAAGAGGTGCTACTGTAAATGCTGCTTGGGTTTATGTTTGAGGTTATCAAATGTAATTGCATGTTCTAAGAGCATTTATCTATTATACATTTAACGATTCAAGAAAAAAACGACTAGACTTAAATTGTGCATCAACAATAAATATATATTGAAACAATAACATACAAAACAATCATGCAATGGTGTGTCGTAATTAAGGGAGAAAAAGTTGCTTCCCTTCAACTGTATTCTGATTAAGATTGAATGTTCAAAAGAATTTCTCTTGAATAAGAATGTTCTGGATTCTATGTTGAATAGAGTCTGGTGTTAGAATAGAATACAGTTAATTAAGAAGTGTGTTGTTAAGAGAGAGAGAGAGTTCTGGTTCATGAACTTGGCTTAGTCACAGAGAGGAAGAATGTCTAATGTGATACAAAAATCTGTGTCTGTGTGTGCGTTGTGAGTAAAGTCGTGGATTTGTGTAGACAGGCATAATAGCTGGACTCTACTGACAACTTGCAAGAAAGTCGGTAAGAGTTGTTGGCAATGATCTTTAATGTCTGACTGCATGGTTAAGATGGGAGCTCTTGAAGATTACATCTTGGCAGCAAGGAGAAAGGTGAATGAAGAGAAACACGAGAGAGGCTTATTCGTGTTTTGTTTATATAAGGCTGTGTCACACGTGACAGGCTCGAAAGCTTGTATGCAGGAAAATTATTCCTTGTGTGCCGGCGATTTGATTGGTCAGAATTGACCAATCAGCAAGCTAGTTTTGAGGAGATTAGCCAATGAATGCTTGCTGTATGATCTGTGTGTATGTGTGTGTGATGGCAATGATGATCACTACACTACTACCCTATATCAGGATGGACCTTGGAACACCAGCACTCAAGATGTGGTTCCACACTCCTCAAAACCTCCTGATCAGGGGCCTTGCTACTGGATTTAGTTTATCGTCATAACCAAGACAACTCTATTCAGGTGTCCTCTGCATAATCATGTCCATGATTTTTTAGTTGTGATATTTTCTTTCTCCTAAATTCTACATACAGCATTTTTTTTCAGTTTTTCTTGTGTTCTTCACTCTGCATCATTATTTTTTTTATTTCTTGTTACCCTGTTTTGAGCATTCTCTATAATATTTTTGCTGCATTATTGGATGTATCTATCCAAATCTGTTTTAGTCATTTGACTACAGTCATTGATGCTGATGCATCCTTTGCCACCCTCTTTCCTTTTTAGATATAATCTGTGTCATTTTTGGGTACAGATCTCTGTATATAATAAGGATTTTCATAATCTGTCAATTTATTGATTTATTGACCTTGGAGATGTACAAAAGCAAATAAAAGCAAATACACTAGTTACTGAACTTTTCTTTTAATTTAAAAAAAAATAGGAAAATATCTCATTTTAAGGTGTTTTTGAAAGAAATTCAGGGTGAACCCACACTTTTTGCCTTTAGTGTAGACGAGGCAAAAGGGAAGCTATGTTATAGCAGTGGGGAAGTGACTGAAGCTGAGATGCCAGGTCAGGACTGATAATATTGCCAATTCTTATTTAGATTTTGTCAAGAATCTCTAAATATAAAACTGACACCCCAAACCAGATGTGACAGCAATATTCAATGCACAGATGAATCATAGACTTGTGAATGTGCAAAATAGATCCGAGGAAGAAAAACACAACATACTGAATCAACTTTCCTAGCAGCAAACTTAGCAATCAATTCAACATAATCTTTCCATTTCATGTCAGTGGAAAATGTGAGACCAAGAACGTGCAGTGAATGGAGGTTAGCATCAGCCATACTGATGGAAAGCAAAAAAAGGTTCTTTAAGATGATTAATAGAGAGCTGTTTTATTTAAGAGGTGTTAAAATTAAGAAACCACTTCTTGCCCGAGTGAACAATAGATTGTAGGTCATTTTTGAGATCAGCTGCCAATTTTATTTTACCAAGCCTATTAAACTTACTATTAAGACAGGAGAAAATGGTTGTGTTATCAGCATTGATACTTACTGTTATAATTTTCCTAAACCAGATCTTCTTCTGATTCATGTTACACAAATTTCCACCATTGACCAGATGTGAGAACTCCGAAACCCAAGACTGAATTAAAAATTCCATCAAACACACATCGGCTCTGCACACACCTTCTGCTTTCCTCACCCCCCCATAAAAAAAAAATATACAATCCAATTTTTTACCCAATAGCACCTGCTCCCGCCTAGGTTAGTCAGGTTAGTTATGTACCATGCATGATATATGCGTAGGCGATCATGTATCTTTTGATACATGACTGACGAAGCAGATTTTTTTCCCACAGTAAGTTGCCATTATTTTCTGCAGTAGACCAGTTGCCATCCAAGGCTATAGAACTTAGTCTGTTCTGCTATTTACCCATAGCTGGGGGAGAAGAGGATTCATACCTTTCATACCGTATTAGCACGTAAGTGAATATAATAGATTTGACTGGAATTTGAACTCGGCTCTCCGATTCCTCAATCTGAGCTGCTAAAAAAAAAAACAGAATGTGTCCAAGAATAGAGCCCTTGGGGATGCCTGTGTTATCGTAAAATGATCTAGAGGAATAGCTGATAACTTTCATTATGTAGTTTGATAAGAAAAATTGAATCAAATCAAAGAAACGACCAGAAACACCATAACACTTCAATTTGTGAAGAAGACCAACATGTATGTGTATCCAAGTATCCTTTTGACAAAGAGAACGATATCATGTGTCATGTCTCTTATATTTTCTACACAAACCAAATGTTGATTGCTCAATGACCCAAAGCCAACTGTATAAATACGTTTTCTGTGCATCAGATCCATGCATACATCCACTTTAACCAAAACAAAATTAATAATATATTATGACCAGTCAGAACCACTTTCAATCAAAAAACGAAAACCTTAATTGTGAGCCGACTAAAAACTATATATACTCAAACAGACCAGTGTTGATGTCAACACCGACATGCTGAGAGAGAGACAAGACACAGATCAGCATTTGATGTCAACACTAACACACTGAGGGAGAGAGGCACCACCGACAATGATGGTCACCACTAATGCCCAATTCACTTCTAAATTCACCACTCTTTCTCACCGTTACCTTAGCAATAGAAGTTACCAGTCTTTGTATACATGTAAATAAATTATATATTTATTTACCCCTGTTCAATGTCCTTTTGTTTGATGCTTGGATTTACTTTTGTGACCTGGAGAAGGAATTAATCTACACAACACTAACAACAGCAACAAGGTTCTGTCTTCCAGCTTACTCATTTCTGTCTCCGCAACACCTGCAACAAAGAATTCAGTAGTTGAGATAGAAGAGTTTAAATAAGCTTCACAGAGCACTAAGAGAAAAGATTCTACACTACAGAAATTGGTATAAATACAATGAATGTTTGAGAAAGAAATGTTGAGGGTAGTTTTTTTTTTTTCTTTTGCAAACTGGTTTACTTCTATTATTTTTTTTAGCCGTTGGGTCATAAAAAATTTGAAGATGAAAAGAGCCAAAATAATTGTTACTGTTCATTGTCTAAGGGAATATGAACTGACCGGAAGTTGGCCATAATGTAGTCTCATGTTGAAGTGCTTGCAGAATAAAATTATGGCATTCTTTCATAACAAAAAAAAAAAATGATTTTTTCTCTGGAGATAGTGGGAGGAGAGAAAATATCACCTCTTGAATATTGAAAAAGGAAGATAAAAAAAAAGAAATGACTTTATACTAAGTGACATTTGAAAGGAACAAACATAATAGAAGGGGGATTTTGTGGCAAATCCACTTGTGCCACTGGAACTTTAAAAAAATGTTTTCTTCTTTAGAACACATTTCTATTCACAGGTTTCACTTGATTATTTCTTTTTACCATTTACTTCTTCTGTGAGAAACAGCCCAGCTTATCCACAGGTGACATCCAAAAATCATTATTCCTTCTGGAACTTTATTTTTTTTTTACCTTCAGGACAAAGTTTTCATGTTTCCTCATCTTCTGATTTAGTTGAAAATTATTACACCATCTAGATGAAATTCTTATTATCTTCTCAATTATCAATTGACCCATCTTCTTATATTATCCATTATAGGCTCCAGAGGCTCTTAATCTTTAAATTTATGTAGGTGAAAGACATACTTCTGATTGGAAGAAAAATACAAATAATATATTTCAAATTTGAAAAATTAATTTTGAAATGGTTCGGCTTGACCAAATTACTTTTGATGCTTCTTTTAGAGCCAATTCTAAATTTAGTAACTTTTACAGACAAATGTAACACACCAAAATTATTTTTTTATAAACCACCTGACTTTATTTTAAATACACTTCTCCCAAAAGTAAGTGCAAAAGACAAACCTAGACAATTATAATATTCATTTATAATTATCTACACTTTTTATTAATCATTATTTTGAATTATTTTATATTACTTTGTAATAAAAATTATCTTCATCTACTTTTAAAAATTGCCCACATATAAATTATTATAATTCTATTTGTTCCTCCATTAGTTTCTTAGTAAGTTAGCATGTGCATTATGCCTTGCCATTACTCCAGATAAATAATGGACCATTTGATTTTAATTGTGAGGAAAGATGGAAGAAAAAGATGTATCGGAGATTTTGGTTGGTATTAGTAAAAAGAAAGCATGCATAAGAAAGAAATTTCTGTATCTAAAAATTTCATCTTTTTAAAAAACATTTTAATAAATTCCATGACCCTATTGTTGACATTTATTTTATATTTAGTTTTCTATCTTTGTCCATATAAAGTACTTTTTAAAGCGTAAATTTTAGTATCATTTGCAATTAGTGTAAAAAATCCAAGTAGAGTGCAAGTTGGTTTTTAACAGGAGTTACTGGCCTTTATGTAAAAACTTCCGCTTGATGTCGCTACGTGTCATTGCAGACTGTATTCTTTCTTCCTGCCACATCAACATGGAGGCTGTCTTCAACTTACCATTTACTGTTCTCGTTTGTCCAAATTTGAAATTGAAAAGGCCCGCATGGCTAAAACAACCTTCATCAATGTTCATGTTCATCTTAGTTTTGCTTTCTTATTTTATGGTCACAGGTGGTGAGTATTTTTTCCCGATCTTATATTTGTTTAGGAACAAAACACCAAGCGATAAGTCATCCCCATTATTTAAAAAAAAAATCTGTTTATTGACACGTAAACACTAAAAATTGTCGTAGTTTTTGATAAAATTATTATCACTTTATTCCGTATTCCAGTTTCTTTTAATTTTATATAAATCGGGCTTGTACGCGATAATATTTTGTATTGATGTTCTTGCTTAACTACACTGAAGAACTCTAAAAATATATTTTTCCTGTTTTAGAAGGAAAACATGTTTTCTTTTGCTATTTCAGACTAATTTTTCTTTTAAGAAATTTAATTAAGTATATTTCCATTCATTTTTAAATTCTTTTTTTTTGTATTAAAAGAAATCTTTAAAAAACATTCAATTTATTAATCATTTTTTCTTCTATCAACAGTTTTTGAAGATTAACGAAAATCTTGACTAAAACTAAAAAAAAAACGTTTGTTTCTGTAGTTTGAAAGTGAAGAAATGGCAGGGTAGACTTGACTCTCTAGCCTTGGGTGGAAGAAGGACAAATGTGAATTTCTAAGCGTAGAAGAGGCAACGAAAAACTATTTCATTAGCTTTCTAAAGAAAATATATGGCAATTCTTCGATATTAAAAACTAAAAAAGAAAGTTATCTATGAGGACTATGACTGTTGACGCCCTGAAAAATACGTGACATTTTTTAAAAAAAAGTTTGAAATTTAGAAATTTTATGTATCTGACGATTCATTTTTTTCTTTTTTTGAAACTAAAAAGAATCGTGTCGAAACTTTACAAAGAATCATAAGATTTACGTCGAAACTAAAAAGAACCTTTAAGATTTATATTCTAAAAAATAACCTTAAGATTTGTAAAAAGAATATTTATGTCGAAACTATAAAAAAAAAAGTTCGTTTTTTTTTTGCCAATTGTGTTTTGGATTAATAATTCATGTTCTTATTCATGAAACATCCAATATTGCTAGAAAAAAAAGGCTAAATTTATCAAAAGATTTACCATATAAAATTGTTGACTTTTTTTTTGTTTTTAAAAGAAAGATGCTTTTTTTATGAGAAAATAGTTTCAGATACAAAATACTAGATGTCCGAAAATATATTTTACCACAAGCATTAAAAAAATTCACATAAATTGTTTTATAAATAATAGATTAACTAAAATTTCAGTCTTAGAGTTGCTTTTTTTGTTTGAAACTAAGAAATCTCAAACAATTTTTCATAACTTTTTCTGCAGAATTTTCCTATTGGTGCATAGATTATTTTTTTTTTTTCTGCAGGCCAGCATCCACAGGCATTTTCTTTAAAAAAAAGTACTTAAAATTGATTTTAAAGTGAGATTTAATTTTATTTAGACTTTATTGTATTAACAAGAATAAACATCAATTTTCTTTATTTTTTAAAACATGAACCCAACAAAATAGCCCCCCCCCCAAAAAAAAAATAAATCAGTGCATTCTCCAAATATATTTCCTATGAACAATGAAAAATCCAATTTTCACTTTCTTGGTTATATTGATTGAACATTTAGTAACAACTACTCAGTGAAATAAAGTAGATTTTAACATCAGTTGTGTAAGTTTAAAAATGTATAGCTTATATTTATTTGCTCTTTCTTAAATGAACACTTTCAGCCATTTGTCATCTATAGCTCTACCCAATTCTTTGTTTCTGATTTTGGTAGCATCTATGCATTGATCGATGAAAAGTTATTTTTTTTTTTTTTAACTCTTGAATGTTCTCATAATTTAGCTTGTATAATATAAGCTGATGCGCAACTTCTTGTTACTAAAACAGTTGTCAGTAAAATGACTTTCACTAATTCTATCTGTAATCTTTGGTACGTTGCCAAATAATTCTTTAGTTGATCTTGTGTTGTTTCCAGTTAACATTTGGTGCTTTTCTCAGTAGTTGAATGTATGTGTCATCTCAGTTTTTTCCCACTGATTTTGTTAGTTCACCTGCTCAACCTGTATAAAAGGACTGTTTATACTGTTGACTAAGGTGTTGAACTTTCAAATCTTTTTATACCTACTAGCTTAAAAGCCACCCTACTGGGCAGCATTTAAGCTAGCTCCTGCAGAGGGCTCATGATTGGGACTTTGGCTTGTTCAGGAGTTTGAGAGTCTCTAAGATTTGCATATTCTCGGTATTGGAAGCTCTCCTGGCTGCCGTTTGATCTGGGTTTTCATTTGCATGGGATTTTCTTTTCCTTGCTGCAGACTTGGCTCTTTGGATTGTAATTTGATACTTTGTTGGTGGAGATTTCTTTTCGTGAAGCATACTGCTGCTGTATTTAATAGGCCACAATAAACTACAGAACTCAAAATTGATCACTAAATTTAAGTATTGCATTAATATTTAAGCTTACTTTTTAAAAGTTCAAAGTTAATTCTTCTGCTGTCACTTAATTTAAAGACAATGTGATGTGTGTAGGTCCTTACTTTCTATACAAACAATTATTTTTATTTCATGGGTGACTTTCACTGGATTTTGCAATTAATTTTGATTATTCTCAAATTTATTTCAAAATTGTTGCAAAAAATCACATAAAAAAAATGTCAAACAATCACTAATAAAAACTTGGGAATCCAAAATTTTTGTAACATGAACTATTGAAAGTTAGAGAGTTGTGTACCTTTTAATTGAAAAAGAGTGACACAATGACATTTGCATTTATTATATAGATTGTTATGAACACTTGAAACTTGTAAGCATGCAATCACCTTTGAACTGCTGATATTTACAGTAATCTCTTTCCACAATAAAATGTGCTTTCCAGATGAAATATATAATTCATTTGGGGAAAGCTTAAAGTTAGGTAGTATTTGTAGCTGCTGCTCTTAACTTGATAATTTTAGTAAGTTAAGATAACACTAAAATTTTTTATTTATAAAAATGATTACTTTTTATCTGTTTTCAAAGTGATTATGGTGATCCACACCTTCCTATCCTTTATAACTCTTAATAATGTTTATAGGTGGCTTTTTTTTTCTTTGATATGTCCTGAGAGTGTCATTTTCCAAGACTCCTTTTCTCAATCTGTCCCTGAAATTTCAGCTGCCTTTTTCTGATTCTAAATGTCTTTTTGTTTCCACTTTTCTTAACACTCATTGCTTATGGGTTCCATCCATAGTATTCTCAGTATCCATTTGTAGAACCATATTTCAGTTTCTCTAAGTCTCTTCTTTGTTAGGAAATTGTACACCATTCAATGCTATATAGGATGATTAACATTAAATAACAGTTCATCATATTTTTTTTTTCCTAACGAAATTTTCTTGTTTCTTAATACTTTGCTTAGTTCTTCGAAGGCATCTTTCGCCATTCCAGTGAGTGTTCGAATTTCAGTGTCACATTTTCCACCCTAAAATACTTCCTAGAGATATTTAAATTTCTGTACTTGTTTGATTTTGGACTCTCACAAACAGATGTCAACACTAATATCCACAAATAAAATTAGAAATGTAAAAATGACTTTATTTTACTTCTGCAAAAGATTATATAATATCGTTCATTAGATTTTTTTTTGGTAAATGTGAGTGAGTCAAACAAAAAAAGTTAAATGTTTATTTCGATAGTTACTTTTATAGTTCAAGGGAAGTAAATAAATTGTCAATATAAGGGAGGTAACTCTATGTGCAACGATATTAATCACGAAAATATACGATTTCGGTACCTCCAAAGAAAAATGATAGCTAAGGTTTAAAATGAATTTTTAAAAATGAAAAATCTTTGAAGCATTTATTTTAGTTTTAATTTTAAGTTAATAGATTAAATTTAGTATTTCAAATAAGCAAAATACTTTTCTGTATTTCAAGCCGAATTTAATTGGAATGAGATTTTTTTTTTTTTATCAGTAAAAACGCTAAAATCGGCCATATTGACACATCTGTCAACACAAGGGAATTCTCTTTATTAAAAACTCTTTCAAAAATAAAATATAGTTTTCTGAAACTTTATTTGATGAAGATTAGCAGATTTAAAGTAGGTACTGGCATGAGATCGCTGGAAAATGAGCATAGCAGGATAATGATGGCCTTAAACTTGACAAAAACAAAATTTTATTGTCAAAATGTTTGTTTTTATTAAGAGGAAAGAACAAAGTAATTTTTAATTATTTTTCAAAATTTTTGTCGTTATTTGAGCATTCTAACTTTTGATTGAAAAATCTTGTCTCTCTTCATCATCGAAAGTTCTAGTAAATAAATAACATGGTGGATTTTCGGTGAATTTTTTTTAAATGGCAGTCATTAATTTTGAAAATCTTGCAAAAATTAAAATAAACTGCCTTATTTTAATGAAACTTTCAGAATCTATTCATAAATGATGGAAATTATTATAAATATGTTTTTTTTTTTTTTTTAAGTCATGATAAAAAAATTTTTATATTTATTACCCCCCCTCAATAACTAATTTTATGAAAACTCTTGAAATTCAAATTTGTACATTTTTAGTAATTAGTGAAAAACACAAGGCTTTGAGGAAAGCAAATCATTTTTTTTTTTTTTAGTTGGCACCCTTCTACCTTAAAATCAGCTCTGAATTGTAACATACAAGACTCAATAAAACAAAGATATTATTTAATTTCAAAAGCTTTTAGTTGCTTTTACTTGTTTTTATGAATAAGGATAATATTGAGTGAAAGCAAAAAACATTTTCGATGAAAAATAAATTTTTACAACAATTATTTGTTATTTCTTAAATTATTTTATATTTTTTTACATTAAAGTTGCTAAACATTCTAAAATTAATGAAAATCTTGTACACCTTAGTCAATGGTGTTATCATTTACAGATTATAGAATAAAGCTGGTTACAATCAGCAATCTGCAAATAGATAAAAATCTAATATAACGTGTTTTTTTTTGTGTCCAAAAATAGCTTAATTCAAATATACAGAAGACTGGAAGCATCATGAAAACAATAGTCTGTCATGTGGTTTGCGTTGGTATAAATATTGTTCTCTGCTGTTAGCCTTTTCATTATAATTATATCACTTTTGTCCATCCATATGATAAGTTATTGTTTCATAACCTGTCGATACGTGATGAAAGCATCTATCTGCCCATTGTCATGCATCACCACTGTTAAGACCTGCTGTCTCTTGTTTTAAAGTACATTTTTCAGTGCATAAAGTAAGTAATGCTTTCTTTTAAAATATATTAAATAAACTTTTAAATTTCTAATTTTGTCAAAATAAATTTTAAAAAATGTGTAACTGTTTTTTGACAGAATTTTAAATGAAAAAATTAACTTGTGTTTACAAAATTGAAAAAAAATGGCTGATCAATTTTTACGGACTAAAAAAATCATGATTTTAAATGACAATTTTGGACATGCTCAAAATGATTAAAAAATGTAAAAAAATAAAAAAAATACTTTGATCTTTTCTCTTTATAATAAGATAAACATTTAGAGAAATAAAAATTATTTTCCTCAAGTTTAAGGCTGTTTTTATCATGCTATGCTCATTTTCCAGCAATCTCATGCCAGTACCTAATTTAAAGTTTAATGAATCTGATATTAAACAAATATTAGTTTAAAATATAACAGAAAGGCATTTTTTTAACACTGAGGTGGGTATTTTTATAAACCTTTTTATGCCAACTTTTTTACTAGACTTGTGTTAAGGGAATTTTTTCTAAGGGGAACATAGCTGTAATAATTATTTGACAAATATAATGTGAATGACTTTTTTATATGATTTTTTTTTTTAACTACCCAGTAATTTTAAAAATTCATGAAAATATTCTAAGCAATCTAATACTTTATGAAATTTTAGGCACAATGGATTTATAGCGTTACTTATAAAGATGTTTGTTGAGGAAATGTCAGAAAATTACCAATAAATTTTAATTTTACTATATTCACTGCTTTTATTTTCTGATAATATTGTGTTTGGACATGTCAAATCAACACATTTATACACAAAAAATAAATTCAAAATTCTTTTTAGAATATTAGGAGTCTTTGAATTGTAGTGAGCTTTTCCATTTATGATTTGTAAATATAGTTTTTACTTAATAACGATATCACTTAACTGCTACAAATTAAAAAAATATCTTATATCTTCCCTCTTAATAACATTCAAGTCTTTGGCGATGAAACTTTGTTTTTATTAATTTTGGGGGCATAATTTTTAATTTTTAGCAAATCTTTGGAGGTACCTGGATATAATAATACTTGTATTATTTTGTAAGTTTAATAAACCTGGTTACTCATATGTTAGGGTAAGAAGGTCATATGGTCAAAAATATGTTTAAGAGTGCCCAAGTGGTGTATGTAAATAAAATGACATTGATATTAATTGTAAACATCTCTGTTAAGGAGGAGTGTCTTTTCAACCAAGCCTAGTTTTGACATTGATTTGTAGATTGTTTGCCTTGCTAATCCTTTTTCTGAATGTCTCCCTTTGACAGTGAAAAGGATTTTTCAAACTAATGTTCAAGTATATCTATATCTTTACTACTCTTGTGTCTTTTCATAATGTCACTTCATTCATGAACTGAGAAATTAAGGACAATTGCCTTTTATTGCTTTCCAATAAACCCTTTAAGAATTGACTGATCATTTTTTTTCTTATTTAGGTATCATCTATGATGTAATTGTTGAACCACCCAGTATTGGCTCAACAACTGATGAAAGGGGAAACACAAAACCTGTAAGTGTTCTTCTTTATTTTTATATATATATATATATATATATATATATATATATACCCACACACACAGTGTTTGCATTTAAATATTTTTTTTCACTTGGATTTACCATATTTATTGATTGCATCTATTTTGTTTGTTTTTTTTTTTTTGTAATATTTCTTTTTTACATGTGGGTTTTTAAGTATATTTTTGCCAGTTGTTTTCTTGCAATCTGTTCTTTTTGCCTGGTAGCTTTCTTAAAAAAATCTTTAATTTGAATTTGTCATAAGAGACATTGTCACCTAGCAGTGTGTATATGTGATATGTAAAATAATGGGTGTTTATTTCCAAGTAGGCCTGACTATTTAGGGCAGCTAGCCAATCCCTGATACAGACGCCTGCTCAGGCACGACTTGTGATTGCTCAACACTCATTGAGCTAACCTGTGGTTTATACTGCAACTCTGCTTGAGCAGATCTTTGTTGTTGTTTCTGAGAGTGCATCATTTGGTGTGATGAACAGTTCGAACAAACCCAGTATGCTCAAACCCTTGGTCACAATGACTTGTGACTTCATGCTATCACAACAATCAACAAACAATTCCATCTACCCAATTTCACTCACAAGGCTTGGGTCATTATGCTGTATGCATTTTCCAATGGTTCTGCATGCTGGTGTCATCTCTCCAGAAAAGAATTCACATTCCTGACATATTGACCATGGTGAGATTTCAGAAAGTGAACATTTTAACCAATCGGCGCATATATATATATATATATATATATATATATATATATATATATATAGGAAATTGGATACCTGTCAATGTTTTGGACTGTAAAAATGTGCACATTTGTTGAAATAAAAAAAATCATTTTATTATTTAAATTTTAATAAAAATTTTATTGCTACCGACTGAAATGTAATAATCAGTGCTTTTTATTTTTTCTCAATTTGTTGATTCTGTTAATCTAACTGGGAAGATACCTATTGAGGGTTTCCTGATTTTTCTGAACTAATAATAAATTAGTGTAGCTGAAAATACTTGGCCTTGAATATTTCTCACAAATTCTCTTCAGATTTAAAATCTAGAGACAAAGGAAAGTCTGCATTTCAAAATATTTGAAAAATATTTGATTGTTTCATCCAAATTAGCATATTGCTAAATTGAGAAGAAAAAGCTGTTGGATTATAAGAATGAAATGCTTTTTCAGAATTTGAAGACTGAAAATATCTAATTGACAGACTTCTTGATAGTATATCTAGAGATGTTTTGTTCTTTTATTGGAAGTCACAAAGTGAAATGCTGACTCAAATTGTAACTAAAAAATAAACTTTAGTTTGAGAATGACTTTTTATTTCTTTTTTACAACCAGAGAAAACAATGAGTCACTTTTACTGTTGTGGTGTATATAATATGGCTACAATATTATGAAATGCTGTACTTTTTCCCATTATAATGAACCTTACTAAGCTAACATTTGTGGGTGGAGGATTCTAGTTCTGTCAGTTTTATGTTCTAACCACAAAGCCAATTCTGCAAATACTCCATGTAATTTTGTTTGATTTTTGAGGATTGAGCAAATAAACCAATTTTTTTTCTACAAATGTGCCAAATTTTCAAAATTGATAAGACACAATCAATTTCTAAGTTTTTGCTGTATATTTGAATTATCAGTTGTGTTTGTTTGGCATTATATGACTCGTATGGATGTTTTTTTTTTTTAAGAATACTTTGTCTCAAGAGTCAAAAACACTTGTTTAATTATTACATTTACACCAAGAAAACTCAGTTTTAACATTTCAAAACCATGTTATCTGTTTGATTTACAGCTGCTTTGTCATGATTGGTAGAAGTTTCCTTTACAATATATGATCATCCTCGTCGTATAATGTGAATAAACTATGACAATGAAGTCCTAAAGAAAACCTTTTTCTACTTTGTCAGTTTATTCCTTAATAGTTATTGACATCCAGGGTGCAGCGGGAAATACTTTCCACATAATGGTAAGACATTAGTGGTAATGGTGTCTTCATCTGGCTCATGTCTTACTAATATATGGAAGATATTTCTGCTGCACATTGTATAAAAATTTATACATGGTTTCCCATGATGGTAATACAATAAATTATTCTGTAGCAAAAATATTCACTCAAAATATATATCTCCATATGAGAGAAAGAACAGATGGAGTAAAATTCCACTGTTCGTAGAATTTATTTTTTAAAAAAGTGCTCAATATCATTATTATTATAGGAGATTATAATAAAATCACCAGTTACTTAACATCACCTGAAGAAGTACAAAGTATTGAAACATGAAAGCTTTTGTGTAGTGATTTCAACGTTTTTATTATAATTTTTTATAATAAAAGTATGATTAATATAAGTAAAAGGTTTGTCACTTAGCTGGTTGATGTTACCTTCAACATCCCGACTCCAGAGATTTGTAGACGGACTTGTTTGTCCACTCTTCAGTGGGTATCAGCAATTTACTGCTTATATTTTTTTCAAGGTTTTCTTTTTATACACATTTAGCACTAGTGTAAATTTTATTTTGTATTCTCTGTATTTGTGTGTATGCTTGTCCACTCACTATAATCATGATGTCCTATTTCTTTTTGTTTTTTGTTTTTTTTATCTGGAGCAGACATGTGACTTATTTTTAGCTATTTGCTTATGGGTATTTTATTTTTATTTTTTTTTTTTCACCAGGGAACTTGTATTTTGTATATTTATGTTTCTACATAAATAATTGGTATTAATGCTTAGGCAATAAATATTTTATATATATATATACACACACACATATATATATGATACCAATGATGTTAATACTTAGATGGTAAATACTTATACATGCACACACATATGTTTACTGGGTTATTATTTCATTTTTTTGATTCGGTTTGATGATATATGTATTGTAGCAGGTTAGATTTGGAATATTGTCAGAATTTATGTATATATGTCTGTAATTATATGCACTTCTATTTGTGCACGTATATAGGCATGTGTACATATACGCACACAAATGTACATGTATACTTCAGTCTGTGCTTTGTTAACAAGAGTAGTGCATAAATGTTGAAGATATGTAATTTTTTAAATACATGTATGTATGTGCATATATATATATATATATATATATAGCACACACATGTAAGTAATAAGTAGTATATGCTTGTATCGTGTTATCATTTATTTAATGGTTAGTAGTTTGTTTTTTGCCTTGGTGTTATATATTGAGGTATTAATTATGGTGGGTTAGGTCTGTTCATTTTTTGCTGTTTGTCTGTGCATGTCCACATGTACATACATGCACATAGGTGCATACTTTAATATTTGTTTGTTTATTAATTAATTTTATTTTGTATTTTTTTTTTTTAAATTTATATTTGTTTCTTTTTAGTTTGTGCTTAGATGTCAAAATAAACATTTATATGCCTACATTTACCCATTATTTCAGTTTTCTTGTTTAAAAGTTTTAGTTTTTAAAACTAATTATTGCTAATTTTTCTTTTATGCATAATTTACAATTTTTATAATTTCCCATTCGATTTTGGTAGGAATATTGTTTTCTTTTTGGCTCCATATGTATTTTGATATGGTTGTATTGTTTGTATTTTTTTGTTTCAAATGACATAATTGTGATTATATCTTTATTTTAAAAATTTTTGGTTAAGCATTTGTTAAGTTTGCAATTTTCTTTGTTTCTGTAGTTACATTTAATGGTGTTATTTTATTCTATGTCATTGGTTTTGTGGAGAATTTTTTTTATTTATTGTGCTTAGTTATTATTAACTAAAGCTGTAACTTTGTATTTTTATTGATAATTTACTATTTAGGGAAATGTTTGTCAGTTATTTTGAAGAATATGTTCCCTTTTATTGTATTGTTGTGGGTGAGAGGTGAACCAAATTATATTTCTTTTTCTGTTGTTTTTGAATTATTCTTGGTTTTCTATTCTAGTTTGTTCAAATATCCGCCGTTTCTTAGGGCTGATTAATGTCTTTTCTTTTTATTTTATTTTCATTGAATATTTTTAGGCTATTAGAATTTGTTAAAATTCATTTATTTATAGATATAGCTATTTGTTTAAATACATTGTGGTGGGGGAGGTGTTGGGTTGTTGTTTTGGTTTCTTGCTTAGGTTGAATGTTGTATCTAAGAAATTTAATATTTTTTGATTTGATTTTATATCTATTGGGTTAACCCTGTTAGTAAAAATGAAAATTTAAAGCTCTAAAGTCATGAGTCTTGAAACTTCTTTGAGACAAGAGGAAGGAAAATGGTTTAATGTGAGTGAATTAGCTGTGTAACTTTTTTTTTTTTTTTTTTAGTATGGGAAAATAATTAACTTTTTCCAGATAATATTTAAATCTCACTTTTTGTATAATGTAAATTATTTATTTTTTCATTCTTCTCTCTCTCTCCAGGTGGCTTTCATGCCATACAGGGTGAATGGTCAATACATTATGGAGGGTTTAGCATCTAGCTTCCTGTTCACTCTTGGGGGTCTTGGATTTGTCATTCTTGACCAAACAAATAAACCCAGCCTGCCTCGTCTCAACAGAGTGCTTTTGTTCTGTGTATCCTTCATTACTATTCTCATTTCTTTCTTCATGTGCAGAGTCTTTATGAGAATGAAATTGCCGTAAGTATTATTTAATTATCTTCTGTTTTAATTACACTTTACGGAAATCAGATTTCATGTACACTTACTGTACGTAGTGAAGAAAAACAGTTTCATAAAATGTATGACCTAAATGTAGAAATTAAAGAAAATTATGCTACTACACTTGCCCTGTATACTTTTACTTTGATTATTGGCTATATTTATTAAAGATTTATATCTTGTAAAGACAATTTTGTGTTATATTTAAACCTGTAAGTTTTTTTTTTAAATAACATGAATGGTCATCTGCTGTTTTATATATATATATATATATATATATATATATATATATATATATAGCAGGTCATATCAACCATGTGTAGAAATTGAAGAACACATGTAAACTTGATGTATGCCACCATAATGGTTGCTAGTTACATTATGTAACAAAAAGTCCTTGCTTATAGAAGAAAGTATGTTGTAGAAAGAGTTGACAATCTATATTGAAATATATATTTCATTAAATGGAACCCTGATACTATTTTAAATGTTTCTGAAAAATTATTTCTAACATGGAATTAAATTATTTTTTGTTTTTAATTTACAAATATAATGGAACAGAAGTATAGAAATTCTTGCCATGTTCTCAGTTGATTTGTCTATAGTTAAGCTAAAATTCTTAAGCTGCAATGTCAGTTGTTTTTTTTTTTTTTTTACTCATATTCTACCACACTCAGTAACCCCTTGTATCTTAGTGGTTTTATTGCCTTGCAATGATTTAAAGAAAAGTTGCAACTGTTTAGCTATAACGTCATTCTCAATATTTTCTTAGGACACAGGTTTACTTTTATTGAGACTTATTTTATCCAGACAAATTCCAGTTAATCTATATGTGAAAGGTTCATTAGTTAACTTCAAATTTGCTGGAATTGCTTTTGTAAATTGTTAAAGAATTGTAAATATGTTGGTCAGAATTGTCTTTGGCTTGAATTTTAAATGTTAAATTTCATTTCTTTTCATTTCAGAGGATACCTTGTGGCTTGAGAGAATTTTGTACTTTTATTTTATAAAATAAAAAAAATTACATTTCATAATTTTGTGTTCTTTGTATTTCTTAATACAATAATGTTAACATTTAAAAAGTCATGGGATATTTTTCTATATAACAAAAAAAAAAAAAAAATGGAAATTTTTTATTTTTATTTTAAATTATTCCAAACTTTCTTCATCTTTCTTCCTTCTGTTCTTACCAATCAAAATCGCACTCTTAAAAAGACGTAAATAAAGTTCAATAGCAACAGGAGAGTCGTCATTGCCTGGGATAGGGTAGGTAATGAGGCAAGGGTCAGCATTAGTGTCCACAATACCTATGGTGGGGATACACATCTTGGCAGCATCTCTCACTGCAGTATGTGTTTCAAATATATTGTTCAATGTACTGATGAAGATGATCAAATCTGGAAGTCTTGTAACTGATCCAAACATTACACTGGAATTAGTAAAGACGCCTCCAGCCCAATAACGACAGTTGGCATATTCTCCACACTCTTCGGCTGTTTTCTCAATCCGAAGCATCATTTGTTGATTTCTACTCATGAACAAGATAATGCCTTTTCGATAGGCAATGTGGGCAGCAAAGTTAAGTGCATCTTGAAACAGTGGAAGTGTCTGGTCAAGATCAATTATGTCCACATCAAGACGGTTGCCATAAATGTACGGAACCATGAAAGGATTGCGAACACCTTTCTTGTGACCGAAGTGGACCCGGTTAGTAAAAAGTTGTTTTAAGTTGATGAGATTTCTGACGTTGAAGTAATCATGGTGTGCTAAGCTTGCTTGCTCAAGGTCCAGCGATTCTGAAATGAGAAATGATTTCATAAAGAAATACACTATTAATTACATTGTTTTATAAAAGATATTGCAGAGTAAAGAAAAATAAGACTTTTTAATGGTTACTCACAGCTGCAGATTGAGGGTCTGAGTAAAAGTTGCAAAAGAAATCATCCAAATATTAGGAAGAAGGTATTGCTGAATTTACAAGTATGCAAGAGAGATAAAGACAATGATACAATCTCTTAAGTAAAAAGGGCCTGCCTTTGAATTTATAACATTTGCATAATTGCAGCAGCCTTTTTACAAGCTGAAATCTAAATGCAATATATTCATTAATGCAGCATAACTAAAGAATGGATGAATAAAAATTTATTAAATTACACCGGTCAACATTTTTTTTTTTTTTTTTTTTGACCCAAATGTTGTTGGGCAATGGGCACATGTTTCCGAGCTATTTTTTTCATGCTGAATCTGAAAAATCAAGTCCATTTTTCCTCATCACATAGAAATTATCTGCATGGAGAAAACTATTTTTCTTAAAATAGGCCAAAATACCCATTTAACACATATGCCAGGGCCAAGTAGAACCAACCTTAAATGTTTTCAGGTTAGAATAACTTATAGAAGAAAAAGTATCCCAATAACTTAAAGAATGCATTTTCTGTTCAGAAAAAAAAATTAAATTAAGGCAAACATGTGTCATCAATTTTTGAATCAAAACAAAGATACAAAGGAATGAAAAATACATTCATTTTTGTCCATCCAAAGGAATAAATCTTCTACTACTGTGCTTTTGAAAAGGTTTGATGCTCCAGCAGAAATTAACCATCATGTTAACATCGCATTTGCTGAGTTGGCTATGCCTATCTTAAGCACTGATAAAGAAAATCTTGTTACTCTCAAATACACTCACCTAATATCCTAACAACCCTCATTTATTGATGTTCCTATGTTATACAGAGACTGCATGACAATATCAGACCTCCGTAAATTTTAAGGTGATACAAAATCTTATGACAGTTTTAGGCTTAAAGTGAAAACTACTAAGAAATCTAAAAATCACTGTTTTTGAATATAAACGAAATGTTTCAATTATGTCACTCGCATATCCCCTTTTGGCCTCTGTACTTAGAAAATGTGATGTGATGGGGTAAAATGAACTTGTTTTCAGATTCAGCATGAACCCCCCCCCCCAAAAAAAACCCCCCAGAAACATGTACCCAACAACATTTGGGTTAAAAAAAACTGTCAACCGGTCTTATTTGCTTGTGGTTAATGAGGTGGGAAATTTACATTGGAGAGATCAAGACAACATACTATAAATATTTTTTTTTTTTTTTTTTTGCATTAGCTAATTATTTCTAAGCATTTATATTAATCATTCTATTAAAAAATATCTGTAAAGATTATTAATTTCAAATGTTGAAAATAATCATATGTATACATATATGCATACACAAAAATTTAATTAAAAATGACTGACAAGGTAATGTTAAGTTTTTTTATTTAATTTTTCTTGTTCTTATTTTCTTTTCAAGGCATAAACTATGTAGAAAATGTCCAAATGTATGTCTGAGCACTTTCGGCTATACTTCTAGCCATTATCAATGATTTATTTTATTTCTTACTTTTAACTGAATGTATGGATTGTGTTATGTATGTTATCTAGAAATTTGAACAATTTCTACATAATTTATGTCCAGAAAAGAAGAAAATTTAAAGAACACAAAAAAAATTAAATAAAAAGCTTAACTGCAGTACCTTGTCAGTCATTTTTAATGACACACTTGCATAGAAGCGGAATTGCTGCCCATATATATAAGTTGTAATTGTCTATATAATTACAGCCAGTATACAATATGTAAGTGATATGGGTGAATGTCACTAAATCAGGGTGATTTTCAATAACCAAAGTATAAATGTTTCATGACCTTTGCAAGAGAAGAATTTGAATATAAAGCAAAGACAAATTGCTGACTTGGAAGTCAGAGTTGAGGAACATAAGAAAGCCATATTCAAAAGGGACCTAGAAGAAGTTTTCTATGGTAAATCATATCCAGAGACAGGACATTCATTATCATCCTTGGATATAAGGTTCAGATAGTGGATAGAAGAGGACATAACTGGAGAGTGGGGAAAATTGAAAAAAGTATTCTACATTAGTGGAGTGGTAAGTTTTGCAAGTTAGGCCTGTATAGATTTTAATATGATGTTGGGGAGGATGCTTGTGTAAATCAGAATCACCGGTTTTACATGCATTGTTGGAATAAACTCTTTGTATATTAGCAACCATCTTGTGCCATTTAATAAAATAAAAAGGAGTGATCACAGTATTTCCTTAATAATTACAGAGTTGAAACTATAAAGTACTGGCCTGCACAACACAAATAAATTGGATAATTTTGAGGAACACACTTAGAAAAAATTTCAGAACAACATAGATGGATTCTAAAGAAAACTAAATAAAATGGATAAAAAATTCACCAAATGTCTTTGTCCAACCAATAAAAGTAGGAAACTAACTATATAAGATAAAACCTTACCCTTTCCAAAAAACAAAACAGGCCATGAAATTCATATCAACACCAAAGAAAGTGTAAACAAGATGAACACATAAACTGCCTATGACATAAGGGTTTTTTTTTTTTTTTGTTCTCTTAGGGTTAGGTGGAAATGTAAGACATTGACAAATCCTTTGAATCGCTTGCACAAATCTTCTGACATTTTTGCTGGAACTACATAATCATTATGAGAGTAATAATAAATTAGAAGAAATTTACTCTGAACGAAGAACAACTTTAGACATACATAATTGTACATTCACCCAAACACGATTGACTTTTCTCAAAGTTGTAGACACTATTTAAATCTGTCTATATTTCTGAGATGAGGTATTATGTACATTATTCAGACTATTGTTCTCATCTTTGTCACCATATTTATTACAACATTTCGTCCGGTTTACACTCAGGCCTTCTTCAGGTGGTTGGAATGTTGAACTGAACCATTTATTTTGCTCACTGGGGTAGACTGTTCTAGTTCCACGTGCCATATCTAATGGATGTCAGTTATCAGTTATCTCCTGTTAATTCACCTATTCAAGTTCTCTGTGGTCGCTGAAAACATTAAGTTTATAATACCCAGAAATTCATACACAGATGTCCTCAAGGACACATGGCACAGTGGATAAAGGTGCTAGTTAGATCTAGTGACAGGACTCAAAGAGTGTGAGTTCAATACCCGGATAAGGCAGTGGAGAACTTTCAGAGGGAAATTAACAGTTAATAATGATTTTACTGATCCAAGTTGTACTTAATTAATCCATAGCTGGAGGGAGAAGAGGTGGATTCATACCTTTTCCCAAGTGTGTTTACACACAAGAGAATATAACAAATCCAATTGGAATGCAGCTCTCCATTACATCACTGATATTTTCAATGCGATATGGTCGTACACTGTATAAGAATTAAGTGTTAGAAATATTGTCAAAATAATAAACTGTTATATAAGCAGCAATCCCTCTTCTATGCAACTGTAATAAATGTAATAGTTGCTTACTTTTTGTAAAACAAGAAATGTGAGATTGTTGTTCATCTAAAACAAATATTTCTATGCTGATATAAAATACAAAATTAGCATATAAAATTATATTAATTGATTATTAATAATAATAGTATCTGTAGATATTATTTTATTTTTTGACTTCCCTGCGAAATAAGCAGAGTTGCTACAAATCAAATAGTTTATGGGGATCTGCTTATTAAAGTGAAATGCAATAAATTACAAAGCCTTTTCTCACCTGTACTAACTTCATTTTCAGGTGCCGGAATGACACTTTGGCTGTACAACTGTTGATTGCGATGTAAAAGTCTGGCTTGTAAAACTGGGCGAGGCACATGGCCTATAAATAAAAAAAAAAAAAGTATAGTTCAAGCAAGAAATCCTGTTTGATAAATATCAGTCAATTTAATACAGTCTACATAAACGATTAATTCAACTTTTATACAAAAGGGAATAGACAATACAGATAAAAGACATTAAAAATGAGATTGTGGTGGGGGTCATTTCAATCTGATTATTTGGATGAGGAAGGAATTTATCAAATATAAAGCACATTTTGTTTTTCAGAAAGAAAATCACTTCCCCAATATTTTAATAATCTATTTAGATTTAAAGTCTTCACAACTTGGCAATAGCAACAAGTATTTTGAAAATATTGTTGCTTAATACATTCAGAAAAATAAAATGAGTTTTAAAAGAATCAGTAATCTCATATGGCAGAGAATGCTGAACAATTTCCTCATATGAGAAAAAAAGGCTTGAACCGACAGATGCAAAGAGTAATATGATTGCAAAAATAATTGGCAGATAATAGTGAAAAATTTAATTGGAGGTCTTAGACAACCATGATGCAAGTTTGATAATTGCAAGCCAGGAGTATGCTGATATCAAGAGATGTTAAAAGAAAGAAAAAACAAACTCTGAAACATTTAGGTGGTGTACCAATGAAAAAGTGTTGAAAAATCACTTTGTCGAGCTTAACAATAAATGGCAAGACTTGTGATATCAATCACAAGGCCTCCTTTAGAACAGATCCACACAGGACAAAAAAATAATATATATATATATATATATATATATATATATATAAAAACAATATTTCAACCATTCTTTTCACCAATAAACACCCTTAATAGCCCAGATTAATGGTGCAAAAGGCTGGGAGACTACTGATGAAAACTGCCCACACAGGTTGAAATGTCACCAAGGCAGATGTGGCATGTAATGTTTGAAGTGGAATTACAAGTGGAAGGCCCATGGTGAATTTCAGATAGTGTTAACAACAGCTCAACAGTTTTATTTTTGGAAGACACACATGGAACCATGGTTCAAGAGACCAAACGCTTTCAGAAAAAAAATGTTTGTCTATGAAAATAAAGAATTTCTGAATAAAATATGTTTAAAAGATGCTTGATGAAATGATGACTAATTTGTCTGACATTAGTCCAATTGAACACACTTGAATCATTGTGAAGATTTTATATTGACAGACACAAATTTTCCAGCAAAGTCGTAATTTGGAATGCTATTCTGGATGTAGTCAGTTTCATATAAAGAAATACCAAGAGTTCAGAAAATGAATAAATAACTTTTAAGACTAGTTTCAGGGAACATACACATCTCTATATTTTTATTTTAAAGTGACACAGTTTTCAATGTTTTGTTCAAAACCTAAGTCACCGTAAACTTGCTGAATGTTCTGTAATTATAATTTTTAATGACAACAAGATTTCTGGAACCTAGCTAGAAATGTGAAATTTGGGAAATCTGGTAAAATTCATACAAATGTTCTCATATCTAACAGATGTTCCCTCAGGGTGCCCCACCTCCATGTCCTGAGCATCTGTTGGGTCTTAAACTAATCCCAGACCTCAAGTAGAACTTGTACATACAATCCATTGCTGAAGATGCTGGATAAATGGTTGATTCCCTGTACTACTCCAGTAAGTACCTGCCTCCTCCTGCTATCTTCTACATTTACAAGAGCCAGATCAGGCTGAAAATGGAGATGCACAGTCTTCACTTTCCAACCTTGATAAAGTTCAAAAGCATCTCCACATTCTTGTGGGTGAAAAATTATTTTCCATCCTACAACCACTTTCTTATGGATGAAATGTTGCAAGCTTCTTGCTACTCTATTGCTATTTTTGTGGAAAGTGTTCGGATGGACCACATTCCTTAGTTCCACCAGTTCTAATGTTCACAGCTAAGACCTGCTATGCCACACACATTGTAGCCAACCACTTTCATTCTTTTCGTATTCCATTAGTGAAATGTAAGTTAAGCAGCTTCTTCCCACAAACCGCTGCTTTGTGGAACGAACTCTTAAGAGGAGGCTTCCCCAATCACTAAAATCTTAACCTGTTCAAGTATACGGTTAACTGTCATCTTCCCTTCATATTCATATAAAATGTACTTCTTATTGTAACCCTCTACCTCGAGTGGCTCTTGTAGAGTCAACATCATTGTAAAAAACAAAATAAAAAACTATAATTTATATATACTATATGAAATATTCTATGTATTCTAGTGTAAATATTTGTGTTCTAAAAATTAATTAGTAGTGTTCTAAAAATTATGAAAAATTAAAATTGCTAATCCTGTGAGGTCAAGTGTACATAAAAATGATAATTTTTTTAAGGTTTCTCGAAAATCATTTTCCCAAGGTTCAAAATGAATTTGTAAGAAGCTTGTAAAATCTTTTTACTTTTTGTACTAATGGCTCAATCTAGAAGGTGTTTTTTTATTTATCTGTTACAGTCTCAATGCTTCTGATTTCTAACTCAACCAATCTTCATTCCGGTGTTTTGGAAACAGTTCCAAACATGCTTACTATTATTTACATTACTTACTAGTGGAATATTGTCCTTATCTTTGTTGTTATTATCACAATGTTTCAGTTGTTGCAACCTCTGGCCTTCATTAGGTATAGAACATAAGGTCAGAATTGTACCTATTTACTGTAAGCAGTGGATGGATGCAGTGTGTACTTAGACTCAGTGGAAATGAGGCAAGAAATAACTGAACATTACTAAAATAAGAATTGATAAGATATCGACAGCAAAACAAGAACAACCCCATAGTTTAAAATAAAGGTTTCAGTTTGAAATTCCCTGAAGGTAATCCAGATTGACCAGCACTTGAGAATGCCTAGAGAGCACAATGCCCAAATATGCAATATTTCATATGTGTGTGTGTGTAAAAATTTCAGATAGAGCATATCAATAAAAGGACAATATGAATGAAGACAAAAGGAAAATTTATCTTAGCCGACTCGTTTCGTCCTCTGAGGGACTTTATCAAGAGAAATGTAAAGATTTTATTTTTTGATAAGTATTTATGTACAAAAAAGCAAAAATGTTATTGGTCATTTTCATGGTTATTATTAATGAACACTCCTATAACAAAAATTTTGAAAAAAAAAAAAAAAAAAAAAAAAGAAAAGTTTTTGCTCTTGTACATAAATACTTGCCACAAAATAAAATCCTTACATTTCATTTACCTTGATAAATTCCTCCGGGAACGAAATAAGTCTGCTAAGTATTCCTTTTGTTTTTATTCATCAAAGAAAAAAATGTTTATCACTTAGGTGATTGATGTTACCGCCAGCATCCCAACTCTCTCTCTACACACACAATTATGCTCACACATTTTGAAATTAACACAAAAAATTATCAACGTGTGTTAATTTAAAAATATTTAAATTTGCAATACTAAATCATTTTTGCATAACAAACACTGAGTTACTTCCCTTACGTTTTTTTTCCTAGCCTCATATTGAGCCTTGTTGAATAATTGAGTTATTAATTACTCACCAAGGACACTTTGTGGATATATATATATATATATATATATATATATATATATATATATATATATATATATATAAACTAACGTGTATCATCTTTATGGGAACAGCAAAAAATCCTAGTCAGATAATAATTCAGTGTTTGTTGTACAAAATTTAGAGTAATAATAACTTAACAATATTTTAACCTGCTTCTTCTTGCTACTGAATTAAATTTTGAGATCATGAAAAACAAGACGTAAATAATTAAATGAAAAAAAAATCTCAATTATTACAAGAAAGTAGGAAGATTGAAGAAGCGTTCAGTTATTTTAACTTGCTTGTAAATTTTAAACGCGTAAAATAAAAAACTAAAAAAGTAAACAAAAGAAAAAATTTCGATTTTGATTTTTTTTGACAGATAAAATAAAAAACAGTAAAGAATAATATTATTAAGTTTAGCGTTTCAAACATTTTCCTATATAACAAAAGAAACATTCCCACTTATTTTTTATGTTATCATTTTTAAGCTCTTACTTAGATTTGAAAAAAAGTCAAATATCCGAAATAAAACATATTTTTCCATGTAAAATTGAAATAAACGTGTTTTTATTTTTCTTCACAGAAATTAAATTTCCTTTTTTAAATTTTGCATAGAGAAAAAAAAATAGTTGAAAATAAATTATTGTATTTCGGACGCTATTTTGTTATTTTTTTAAAACAATTATGATTTTTGATGCATGAATTTTCAAATCCAAATTGGGTAGTGATTCAGAATATGAGGCTAGTTCAAAAAACGTAGGTGGAATGTAAGGGACATAAATGTTTAGTATGTAGAAATCGTTTGAAATACTTAAACTAAAAACTTAATAGCACCTCCATAATAAAATAAATAAAAACTATCAACAATAACATGCTTGCTGCTTGCATGGCGCATTCTGCTGTCTGTGAAATAAGGTAAAAAAAAAAAACCTTGAAAATTTACCTTTCAAGCAATTGTAAAATCGTTTTTTACGTACTTGTTAATGTTTAATGAATGATTTTTCACCCATTTTAAAAATTGCTTTTATTTATTTGACAAAACGTCTTTAATTTTATTAAAAGTTTTTTTATTTTTTTTAAAAAGGATCTTTATCTTTCTTATGACATTTTTTTTTTCAAATTATTTCTTTTTAAAATGACTGCAAAATTATTTCAGTATTTAATAACAAAAAAATCATGTTCAAATGCTTTCTAAAAGTCTATTTAAATATTTATATAAAAATAAAATAGTAAATTTAAAAAGTTGTGACTTTACTGACTCTTTATGGAAAGAATTTTTATCTGATGACCTTCAATCTCAACAACAAAACGAAGGAATTTATAAGATTTTATTAATTTTTACGATCTCAAAGGGTAAATAAACCAAAACATATTCATAAAATTTTAGGATCTAATTAAAAAAAAAAAATAAAGCGAAAAACACTTACACGGAAGTTTTTGCCATTGAGGTAAACTAGAAAAAAACTGTCTCAATAGATTCATCCGAATCAACCTGTTCGCCATTTTGCTGCTCTTTACCGGAAATTTTGACAGGAATTATCTCCCTTGCAAGTTTTTTTTTTTTTTTTTTTAATTTTTTTTATTTGAGTACATTTTTCTCTAATTGTACTTGAAGAATTCGATTTTTATTCTTATTTCATACTAGATTATAGTAAAATACTTTTGGATCTTTCATTTGTTGTTAAATTTATTAATTTCATTATATTAATTTCGGCAAAAAAACCTGAATAGCGCACAAGTGTGTTACTGGGGATAAAAACAGTAAAGTAAAAACAGTACTCAATGATAAAATAACAGCGCTACTAATATTTTCTTTTTCACTGTTTGGCACCAATATTTTATGACTTTAAAAATCCAACAGAACCGCATTTTATTCCATGTGTACCAACCCTGTACTTGGATATAGTTTATGAAAAACTAGGTAATCCGTATGGGTAAACCTTAGAAGGAGGATAAAAATCCAGAGAGCTCAATGTAAATCCAGAGCAAATAATATATATATATATATTTAAATAAAAACAGACCACTTTAAGGTTCCATGTAAAAAATTATTTCACCACAACCCTTTTAAAGGACTGCGGATCATCAGACTTTACTTCCAAAGGTTGAAAAAAAACAAAAAAAAAAAAACAACTTCGGAAGTAAAGTCTGATGATCCACGATCCTTTAAAGGGCTGTGGTGAAATAATTTATTACATGGAACCTTAAAGTGGTCTGTTTTTATTTAAATTATATATATATATATATTATATATATATATATTATATATATATATATATCGGCGTATACCTGTCTGCTGGGGAGGTTAGCCAGTCCCTGTTGTGCAGACACCTGTGCAGGCACATTTTTGTTTGTTCAACACCCACAGAGCAAACCTGTGGTTTATAATGCAACTCTGCTGAGTGGGCGTTAGTTACAATTTCTGGGAGAGAGCGCATTATTTGGCGGGATCAACAAGTATAGTACGTTTGTGGTGAGTAAGAAATAATCATAACTCTGTTTGCACATGCACTTCTTTGTAATAATAAAAACTTTGAGTATAAAAAGAATGACAAAAACAAATTCGCGAACCTATGTGAAATTGTCTTTGGAACCATGAAAACCTTGTTTTCACACTAATTTGAGAAAGAAAGAAAAGAAAATAGCGAACCTATGCGAAATCCCTTTTCCTTTTTTATACAAAATAAGGAAAAAAATTTAATCAACAAGAGTGTCTGAAATCACGTTGTGGAATCTTCCACAACAAACCAGCCTTACCTCTTTTTAGGAAATGCACTCTTCCTATCTGGTAAGTAACATTCTACTTTCACATAAATATAACAAGTATTCATTGGTCGATCACCTCCAATCTAGCTTGCTGATTGGTCAGTTCCGACCAATCAAACCGCCTGCACGCGACCAATCTGTTTTTCCCGGGTTCTCCGTTTGAGCCTCCCACGTGGTACACGACCATTATATAAACCTAACACGCGTAAACTTTCTCGAGTTTTCCTTTCCATTCATCTCTCTCGCACGTCTCATTCCTTGCTACCAAGTGCCAAGATGTAACCTTCCGGAACTTCCGTCTTAGTCATTGCTGACCAGACGATTACCAACATTCACGAACTCTGAAATCACCTCTGAACTTTTACCTCACAATTCCAAACTTTCTTAATATGAACTCCGGTACAACTAATACCTAATCAAAGAGACACGACCCTGTCCTACCTTTTCAGTTCGCATGCATGTACATCAAACATTAATAAATCTAATTGTTATGTTTTGGAATCATTCTGTTCAGTTTTGTATTTTATTCTATGTGCTATTTACGTCAAGTATAAATTGCATTGCTTTCACGCATTGTCCTTAATCTCATCTTTCTTAACCATCACATATATTGGTAACTCAATCACTACAACGATGATAATACAACCGCTACATATTTGGCAACCCCGACGTTCGTCGTAGGACCATACCACTACATATTTGGTGATTCCATCGGGAATAAACAATAATGGTACCCCTATCGCTACAACGTGAAAAGTTTCATTTCTATTCACGCGTCCAGCGTTCAGATTTTCGCCAGCGTCAAATTACTCGTCAATTTAATGTCTACCACGTTCGGGATTCAAGTAATAATAACAACAACTCAAATTTGTTAACCAACAAATTATATATTGAATAAAATACAACAAGCATGAAATAATTTTGTATTCACAAAGTAGATTTAGGAAACGGAAGTTGTTTCCCTTTAACTGCAGATTGATTAGTAATTAATTGTTCGAAGAAAGTTCTCTGGTGAGATAAATGTTCTGAAACAATTATTAGAGCAAAGTTTGCATGTTAATAATGAATAACACGAAGAATACAATTGCTTGGTATGTGTTGTGAATAAACTGGTTTGAATCAACAAAGTTCTGGTTGATTGTACTTGGCGAAAGTTACATAGAGAAAATATAAGTTTGTAGTTACGAAATTCTGTGTGTGCGTTGAGCAAGATCGTGGATTTGTCTTAACGGCTGGAATCTTACTGGCGACTTGCGAAAAGTCGCCCCTTTTAAGGAAAAAATGTAGGCTCCTACGGAATCGCGGGAAAATTCGATCTTACATTAAAAATATGTGATTGGTTAAAAATTAACCAATCACTACACTCGTACTAAACAGAACAGGTAAGTATGCTCAGAACCAAAAGTTTCAAAGGAACGACTGCGATGGCTAAATTGTCCTATACAAAAGTAGTAGTAATTTATTAGCCAATCGCAGGCGAATAAAATGTGGGTGTGGAAAACATAGCAATTCGCTATAATATTATCGGTTTTTACCAAGCTTTTGGCATTTCAAAGAACTTTATTTCAACAATCCAAGAAAGCTAAGTGTTTCAAACTATCTCTCTTCATCTACTTTTGAATGTATGCAACCATATATCCCTTCTGTGGACAATGAACTCTCTTACTTTTGTTTAAACACTTTTGAAAACTATTTTGTGTCAGATCATTTAATCTGCTCTGTGAACATTTCCTTTTTATGACACTTCGTTAAAAAATTTCTGATTTATTTTCCTAAAACTAGCTGCCGTCATAACTTCAAGCGTGTAAATTCGTAAATAAATTCCTCATCTTGTTTTGTCAAAAATAACCCGTATGTTTCCTTGATATTAACCACCACCATTAACCTTCTTGGCGTGGCTAAGTCAAATGTTCATTTTAAGTTCGAAGTTCCACGCCACCTTAACATTCTGCTACCGCTTGCTTTCGACTGCAAATTTTCTGCAGAAAATGGATCACAGAGCTTTGATATTTCTTTGACTCCTGATTAATCAATTAATGCCAATATCATGTTTTCATCTACGTCCGCACGGTTAAAATTAATTTACCGCCGAAAATCTGTTTATGTGTTTCGAGCCTCTTACGTGACACAAACATCATAAATACCTGGACACATATTTAACTCTTCCTCTTTTGCCTTCTCTCACATACAAGATGTAATCTCTGTGGAGAAATTGCGTTTGTCCCTTTAGGGGAAGACGCTATGACACATACGCGCACACACGTACGTACAAACAATGCACATTTCTTATTCACTCCTTCAACTACAAGAACACAGAAACTTTTTCAACTTGTAACAGTGAGATTTTCATCAGCAACAAACACGCCGTCCGAGAGAATACAAGTTTCCCCTCTTGTCAATATTCACGAGTGGGACCCTTTGAAAGTCAGCAGTATACGTTGCCGCCACGTCACTTAAGAATTTAACTTTTTAATTTTCAACTCTCACCAGTTTTTCATCAGCGAGAAATATTACTTTAAAATCATTTGGAGCTATAAGTTTCGATTCAACATTTTCTCAGCTTTCCAAAGTTATCTCACTCATATTTATCTCTATTTGGTGAACAATTTAAGCGCAAGTTATTTCAACTTATTTACGCTAAATTTTATTCAGAAGTTTAAAAACTAAAAACTACATTTTTAGTACAAATATAGCGACCATCATCATCGCATACACACACATACACCCTTACAAATTCAAATCTTTAACAGCATTCATTCATTAGACAGAAAGTAACGCTGCTATCTGATGCGATAATTTTAAAATCGCATATTTTCATATAGTAAATTTTGTGCACTTTTGGGAGAATTGGCTCCCAGAAGTCTCCCCAAAGTTTAGGCACTGATTGGTCAGTATCAACCAATCAGATTCTCTGCATGTGGAGAATGATTTTTCCCGCGCAGATTCCTAATTCGATGACTACCTATGTAAACAGAACAAAAGAGGACCAAACCAGTGAGACTTCGACTGCTACTGGAATCCACGTCAGTCGAAAACATGCGCCCATCTTCTCACTCACTCTCAAATTACATATTCTATCACACTTACATATTTCCCTCTTGCACGGCAGAACTGTCTAAGAACATTTATAAGAGACTAACAACTCTTTCATTTCCTGTTCAGAGAACATTGATAAACTTTTATAGTCAAAGAGAGACTACACTCGTCTGACTCATTTTTCGTATATATTCTTTATTGTATGCATTGTTGAATACAATATATATATCTTTGCCTTGCCCCTTTTCTTACATCAGTTTGGATTCCTAAAACAAAAATTAAATAAATGTGGTGAGAGGCCTAGACACACTACATCTCATTGATAACTCCGACGTTCGTTTGGAATTCCGCCACACAAAACACAACTTCTTGATATTGCAAGACTACGATTTCCTTTCATTAAACAAGTTTCATTGAACTCATCTTACACTGAACTTTCCAGCCTACAACACCTTATCGAAGAGCATTCTTTCCATTGAAACTGTAGAACCCAAATTCTACATTATTCCAATATCCAAAATAGTTCGGTCAACTCAAATCTGTGCAAAAAGTGGATCACAGAACACTTTCAACTTTATAAACTTTCCAAAAAATCTCGAGCCCTCATTGGTTAATAAATATACAAGTAGGCGTGACTATCCACCCTCGCCCAACTTGTGAGAAATTCTGCAATTTAAGCTCCTATTGGCTGATTTGTAACGACCAATTTCATTGGTCGAATTTTGACTTGGGTTTTTCGCGGGCATCTTTTAACGGCTCGTGCCCTTTGACTCAGTTGCAGCAAATTCGTGGAAAAGTCCGGACTCATTTTTGAATATCTTTGCAGGGCCTTTAGCGCCCAAGATCAAGCCTAAATAATTAGGCTAAGATTCCTTTCTACCAGTTGTGGCATATTATTGGAAATGTCCGGACTCAATTTTGAATATCTTTTCAGGGCCTTTAGCGCCCAAGATCAAGCCTAAATAATTAGGCTATGATTCTTTTCAGCAACCGAAATGGTAATGCTTCAGAGACAACGTCATGTCCCAGCTTAATTCCTTCAAGGCTGTAGAATTCAGTCATTTATTGACTGTCATCAGATGTGTACGTTTACACAAAGAACTTTATGAATGATCTCGACAACAGCCGAATTTCAACTTCTGCAACCGAATGGTAATTCCAGCTTCTCCAAGCAAATTACAGCTTCTCCAACTTCGTAGAGACCAATAGAGTCCTACTGAAGCTAAAGACACTACCTATTCATTGAAGAACTACCCCACCCTGTTCCCAGGGGCAAAATCTTTTTTTGCAAGGATACAATAAAATTTGTTTTAAGTTTTAAGGTAGGCCTTGTTGATTGTATGTCTTTCTTGTCTCTGCCAAGGGTTGAACTGTGTAAGAAGAAATTCTCACAAACTAATTTTTACAGCTCGTGACTGAAATCCAAGTTCGCACCAAGTCTCTGTGAGCCACCCGAAGCAAATACAAACAGAAAATCATTCACACTCGCCAGTGAGAATTGACATCAATCGAATTGCAAAAAGTAAACTTCACGTCACACAATTTTAAGTTTTTTTCGTTCATACGAACATTATACAACTAAACGATATTAAAACTCACTCATCAAAACTTATCAGCGAACTTTATTCACTCATCAAATTTCATTACGCAGAAGTTAAACAAATTCAAATCAACATATTTTTTCTACATTCGAGAACATTGTATTACACAAAACAATCAAAGGTAGATAACTTCTTTGATCACAAATTGCATTCAACTTCATAAACATTTACTACTTACATGAACAGTAAATTTTTTCTCTTGCAATTAATTTACGGAATCTTCAATAATGGATTCTAACAAACTTCCCTTCGAATTAAAAATTATTAACAAAAATATATTAATTATTAACAAAAATATATTAATCTTTTTCCAAACTTGAGTTCAACATAAATTAAACTAACAAGATTTCACCTAAAAAAATCAACTATATTTTTGTAAAATATTTTCATTCCAAAAATACATTGAAAATTACTTGTTATTCAAATATTTTTTTGTCTTCAATCACAAAAATGTTTCTTGTTGTTTCCTCTTGATTTTGCTTAACATATTCGTAGAGTAAAAAATTGTATGGATTGATTTAGGCCGTCAACACCATTAAATAAATGTAACCACGAAACTTTCTACAACAAAACTTACTATTAAATCTTGAACTGAAATCTTTTTTCTGTGAGTCAAGATAAAAAATATATCTTCCTTAAAGTCTTTAACCAATTCAACTAGCAGTTAAAGGTAAATAACTCCTGCTTATTATTAATTATAAATGCTACATATTAGCATACACTTTGTAAGAATTTGCAGCTCAGTTTAAATTACCTGAGTAAATTCATTCTTCAGTTTTTTATATTGCGGATATAAAAATGTTTTTTTTTATTTCTAGAAAACATATCGTTGTTTTATATTTTGTCGCTGATGACCTTGTGCTATAGACAAAGTTAAATGTTTGTGGAGAAGTTTATTTTCACGCAACCAACACAAATAATATCATCATCTGATATATACATATTTTCCCTAATACCCTACTCCTCTGCAACACCACTATATATTTAAAGGCTCGGTCACAGTGACTTGTGACTTGACACACTAGCACGGCCATCATCGGAACTGTTCCATCTTCCCGATTTCACTCACAAGATTTGGGTCAACCCATGATTTTCAAGCATTTTCCAATGGTATATCACCCCCCTCCCAAGCCGAAATTATCAAGAAGTTCCTGACAAAGAGACCATAATGAGATTCGAACCCGAGTTTCATGGTCAGAAAGCAAACATACCCATAAATATATACGAACCTGTGGCCGATATATACATATAATAAGAATATACATATTATGGCCGCCACGAGGATGACTGTCACATGATATATCATTGTAAAATTTAGTTTATCGTGTCCATAAAGAAATAATATTAAATAAAACATGATTCATAACTCTGCTGTGGGGTTATTCCCGCTTGGCTTTGCCAAAAACGCACGTTAGGGAACGCTTTTTAAACCTACTAAAAGAAAAGTATATTCTCTCTCACCCGATTTTTAGCTCTTGCTTCCAGATATCGTCGATGTCGATAAGGAACGCTGTCACTGAGGCGCGTTCGCTTCCTTGGTCCTCTGTTGACTTTTGAACTCTCTCACACACGCACATACACACACATATCTATTACTCATACTTGTTACAAACGCGCACACGCACGAGCGCGCGCGCACACGCACGAGCGCGCGTACACACACACACACACAAACAAGCATACTCTTATAACTAGCTTTAATCATTTTTCGTTTCATTACAATTGTGTAAACATGTAATTCCTTTTGTTATTATCATGCATTGTTATTTGATTTATTTGTTATTAATTTGTTTGCACTTATTTTCACCCGGACTCACAACGAGTCAGCCAATATTGTGTGCGATATAAATGTTCCAGATGCCCCTAAATATTTACTGTAAAACTTACACATTCTAATATCCAAGGTGTTGATACCCGCAACATAACGGTGACTTATTTCTACCCGAATATATTAATATCCCACAACACATTCATTGTGTCGTGTCCACCCCCCCCCCCAAAAAAAAATAACAATAATTAAAATTAATTATAGTGTCAGAAATAATTAAATAATTATAATTATCATTAATACACTTTTTCTAAACAAATGAGAATCGATCCCACTTTTCTCCTCTACACACACAAACACGTGGCATTTTCACTGTCGGACAGGTAGTCAACACAGACAGACCATCAACATGTCAGTCAACGAAAATTTCAGCTTTTCTTTTTTCAGGCCATATTAATGAGATTTATGTCTTAGCACTCAACAATAATTCTAGGTAAGAAGGCCCCAGGCACTTGTATTTTCTAACTACATTATATGGACACTTACACACATCTAAAAAAATGCTACGGAAAAGACTGTATACATTTTACTTAGTCATTTTCCTATCATAGCCAGAATCCGATTCATATCTACATTTGATCCGAAATTCAGTTTTATTTAGTATTACTGTCTCTTATATTTACAACACCACATAACACTAGATAATAAATAATAATCGTTTTGTTGTTTCCACATCTTGCTGTTTCTCATTTTCTACGAGTATTTTTGTATTAATAAATGTAAGGGGGTCGTTATAATTATTTACTCAGAGCTATAACTCCCCTACACTCCCAGTAAAGGTTGCATGTCGCTCTAATAACTTTCCTTTTTAAGTAGAGTTTTCCTAGCAATTCAAATATTGTTTTTACTTTATGAAATGTTTTTGCGTATTGCCCATTACTATTTCACAACTTTGTTGATAGTTTAGCCGATGTAAGCATGATTAATGGACATTACTCAACGCTGCTATAGAGCGAAATACGAGATATATTTGAACTATCGGACAAGCAGTTCACAAGGACAGGTCGTTAACATGTGCACCAATCAAAATTTCGGTTCATTTTCCAGGCCATAATAGTAACATTTAGCACTCAAAAATATGAGGTCCTTGCGCACATCTAAAAAAAAAAAAATTAAATAAAAAATAAAAAAACATAAGAGAAAGGCTCTATATACATTATTTATTTTATACTGTCGGATTGTGATTCATATTTGATCTACATTTTATCCCAAACACACAATTTTACTCGGTATTACTCTCTCTCATCTCTCCAAAATCACATAACCAGATAATAAATAATATCTGTTTTGTTGTTTCCACGTCTTGCTTTTTCTCATTTTTACGAATATTTTTCTATATATAAATGTTATGTTCTTTGAGTGGATATGACTCTTTAAACTGTTAAAACATATGCCACAAAGTTTAGAAACATGACACACATGTTTTCTTGTGATTAGATTTATTTTTGTGAATGCTTGCATGTTTTTTCAATCAACCAAATGACTTGCTAACTTTTATTTTTTTTACAGTAAGGCTCACTCTATACAAGGCTCAAGGGACACTCGAGATAGAGGGTTACAGTAAGAGACAGTTTATGCGAATAGGAGGGGAAGATAACAGTTAACCCTTGACTCGAAAAAGTTAAAATTGTAGTGATCGGGGAAACAACCTCTTGGGAGTCGGTTCCACAAAGCAGTGGCTCGCGGGAAGAAGCTGTTCGAGTGGAATACGGAGAGAATATGGGTGGTTTGCTACAATGTGGGTGGCATAGCGGCTCCGGGCCGTGAGGGTTAGAACTGGCGGAACCAAGGAATGTAGTTCGTCCGAGTACTTTTTATGGAACTAGCAATAGAGCAGTGAGAGGCTTACCCACGTCCCGCCTCTGAGAGAGAGTTTGGTGGGTACTAATTTTTTCACGAGTGTGACATGAATTTTTACTATTCAATGCAATTTTGTAGTTCGTCGGTACTTTCGTACGATGATGTTGGTCATATCACATTGAAACACCGGTTCTCGTACGAATCACCGGAGTTAAGCAACGTTGAACCTGGTCAGTATTTAGATGAGTGACTGCTTGGGAATACCAGATACTGTAAGCTTGGATGTGCGGGTGATGTAATGGATATTGGTTCGGAATTTGAAATCGGGGATCAGAGTTCCAATTCTAGTTGACTTCGTTATATTCACTTAAGTACAAATACCTTTAGGAAAAGTATGAATTCATTTTTTTCTTGCCCCGGCTATCGGTAAATAGCAGGACAGACCCCTATAGTTTAGGAGGAACAGTCTAAATTCAAGCCATACATTAATCCTAAACTAAAATAATTTAAATACTAACTTGCATTAAGAAAAGGAACATCTTTTAGTCAGTATCTGTCTATATTTCTGAGATGAGGTATTATGTACACTATTTATATTATTTGGACTATTGTCCTCATCTTTGTCGCCATATTTATTACAACGTTTCAGCCGAGGGAATTGTAGAGGGGAATTAACAGGAGATAACTGACATCCATTAAACATAGCACGTGGAACTAGAACAGTCTATCCAAGTGAGCGAAATAAAGGATTCAGTTCGACATTCCAACCACCTGAAGAAGGCCGGAGCGTACAACGTTGTAATAAATATGGCGACAAAGATGAGGACAATAGTCCGAATAATGTAAATAGGGTATCTTTTACTCAGTTTCGTTTATTATACATTGAATTGTGTCACTTCGCGCACATATATTGCCATTCGGCTAACCTGATGAATATTTAGAAATTTTCTTCAATTAAAAAAAAAAAAATTGAAAAACCGATATCATTTTTGATCTTGTATACTTTTGTAAACTCGTTACAAAATAAAGGCGTATAGGTGAGGAAGATAACGATTGTAGTGGTCCGGGAAACATCCTCTTGGGAGTCGGTTCCACAAAGCAGTGATTCGCGCGAAGCTGCTGCTCAAGTGGAACTTACTTCTCACCAGTGGAATACAGAGGGAACTTGGGACCTAGCCATGAATGTTAGGACTGGTGGAACTAAGAAGTGTAGCTCGCCCGAACATTTCCCATGGAAGTAGCGATAGAGCAGTGAGAGGCTTGCCACATTCCATTTATGAGAGGGGAGTTACAGGGTCAATAATAATTTGTCACCCACATGGGGCGGAGTTACGTTTTTGAACTCTATCGAGACTGGAAAGGGATCTTTAGCGATGTACTGTATGTACCACTTGTGGTCCAAGATGAGTTTATGGCGCAATAGTCGCTAATGATGGACTGAAACCAGCTTGGTTTTCGAGGTGTTGAATGTAACCAACCAGTTTTCCCCCACTGTGATGTTAGAGCTAGATCAGATAAGAGATCAGTTCCCAGTCTCTGGTCATGTTCAGTTTGGGATGTGCACCCATATATCGTTGTGTCATCGGCATACATATTCACAAATGATCTGAGTATACTAATAGGATAATCATTTATGTTAATGTAAAAAGAGGTTTGAGGTTTGGTCTGAGAAATGACTCCTGGGTGGAAGGACGCCTGCGTAGATTGCTATGGCCCCGGGTGACTACCTTCAAGGACATATTCGTTAGGAAGTACTTTATCATTAAAAAGACACTTCCAGTGATTTCATAGCCAGAGAGCTTGAGCAGCAATCCTTTGTGCTATATCTTGTTAAAGGCCTTCAAAATATCTAATGCTATGGTCCTTTGTTGTCTAATGCCTTACTGATTCTGTGAGTAATGGTATTTAGGACATCAGAAGTGGATCGGGTAGATCGAAACCCGTAGTGCTTGTCGTCAACATACTGTTCTTATTATCGTGCTCAACAACCTTCTTGTTGACGAAAGCCTCAAAAAGCTTGCTAATGATACTGTGGAGACCGATGGATCTATACTGAGAGGAGGATGAGCGTTCGCCCGCGTTCTTGAAAAGGTTGGGAAGGATTTTTCCTTCATGCAGCGGTTAAATAACTTCGCTAGGACCGGGGATAGTTCTAGGTTGATATTCTTGAAGACAATGACTGGGACTTTCTTAGGGTTAAGGCTTTTGATAAGTCTTGAAACTTCTCGGGCTGTAATGAAAATATTACTGAGATTGTGCTCAGTGAGATGTAGGAAGTTGGGAAGAAAATGGCCTTTGCTTTCTAACGTTGAATTCGAGGCAAAGATTGAGGCGAAGAGCTTCGCCTTATCTTGTGACACAGTTGTTGGAGTGCGAAGATTTTAGGAAGAGATGAATAGAAATTATAATGACGGGTAAATTTTAGTGAAAGAAAATCATGTTAATGTTGTTTTTGCATTTTAGGAATTTCATGGAAATACAAAATTATATTGGAGTTGAAGTAAAAGCTTCAAGAAGAATTTATCAAAGTTTCAGATTCATTTTAAACCCTATCGTGTTTATTTGGAGGTAACCCAAATTGAAGATTAGGTATTTTTTTAAAGGTAATACTTATCTTTTACTTAAAGCAGAAACGCTGGAACTTGCGTAGAACATGATATTTTGAGAGAACCGGAAAAATAAAAATCACAGATCTAGATAGATGATCATCTTTATGATCGATTTAAAGCATATGATGTGTTATCGAAGGAGATGGGAAGCGAGATAGAGCAGGCACAAAGTACAGATGGAAAGATAGAAAACAGTTACATATGGATGAGGAGAGTTATTTCAGGTTATTGCTTACTCCCAGACAGGGGAATGTGACGCTAATTAAACAATAAGGAGATGAGTGATCATTTGAAGAGATTCAGTAGAACAGGATTTGGATTATGAGATAATGTTAGGAGAATTAAAAGGGGAAAGTAAACGTCAGAAGAGAAAAAAAAAGGAAGAGGAACAATTAACCTTAACAATAGAATTGAGAAAAGTTGACGAAAGCGTCATTACCTGAACGATTATGAATATGAATCTCCTATGACAGAAGAATATAGAAACGTCAACGAAGAGTTAGTGTGTGGTACTGGCGGTCGCTGTGGAGAGTCATTACCTGAACGATTATGAATATGAATCTCCTATGACAGAAGAATATAGAAACGTCAACGAAGAGTTAGTGTGTGGTACTGGCGGTCGCTGTGGAGAGTCATTACATGAACGATTATGATTATGAATCCCCTATGACAGAAGACTATAGAAACGTCAACAAAGAGTTAGTGTGTGGTACTGGCGGTCGCTGTGGAGAGTCATTACCTGAACGATTATGTATATGAATCTCCTTTGACCGAAGAATATAGAAACGTCAACGAAGTGTTAGTGTGTGGTACTGGCGGTTGCTGTGGAGAGTCATTGCCTGAACTATTATGAATATGAATCTCCTATGACAGAAGAATTGAGAAACGTCGACGAAGAGTGTGGTGCTGGCTATCGCTGTGAAAGCTAAATTCTCAGGTACGGTTGAATAATGGATAGCGGCTGGGATTGAGGAATCGTAGATCCGAGTTCGAATTCCAGTCAAATCTATTACATTCACTTACATGCTAATACCCTTGGGAAAGATATGAATCTTCTTTTCCCCGCAGCTGTGGGTAAATAGCAGGACAGACCGGATTCTATACACTTGGATGGCAACTGGTCTACCGCAGAAAAAAATGGCAACCTACTACGGGGAAAAAATCTGCCTCATCAGTCACGTATCGAAAGTTACATGATCACGCATGGCACATAACTGATTGAGTTTAACTTAGAAAATTTGATGAGTATTAAGAAGAAAATAGAGTCTAAATATCAAGAGAAATAAGGAAATATAAACCGGTTAATGGGTAATATGCAGCCATGGAGAGAAGAAGTAGATGATATGACACAGACTATGGCGACTGGATTCCAAGAATTCAATAATTTCGTTTAGCAATATTTTCAATTAATGACAATTATTAATACGGTGCAACAAACTGGCCAGTCTCTAATAATCCTGTTAAAGCAATTCGACAGAATTATGGGAACCTATGCTAAAGAAATCCCCTGACGTAGTATTAAAGAATATGCCAGAATTATTAAAACCTGTGGAGAAAATTAATTTTGAACAGTTGAAAGATAAATTAAATACAATAGGAGAGACGAACTCAGTTTGGGAAGATAATTCTGGGGCCATAATAAAATAAATTGACAGCTGTAGTCGTGATTATCTCAGTACCATTGATACTGAGAAGGCGTAGGTAGATGGTAATCAAACGAGGTGTACCGGCAGGTGTGCATGAAGGCGAGAAAAGAACACCATTCAGTGTTCTTTACCAAAGCAGGTCAAATTTGACCGAGAGAGATTCAATGATCGAACTGAAAATGGAATCACCACCTACCGAAGAGAATTTTAAGCTTGCTGGAGGAAAATTAAAACTCTACTGGAAAGAAAAACTGAATAAGATAAGCTATGAAAAAAAACAAAACATGGAAACTAATGAATTAATTTGTAAGGGGTGATGCGAGCGCCACTTAAAGATTAAAGAAAAATATTTATATATGAACAAAATAGACAGATATCCAGGTGCATGATAACAGAAAAAAAAAAGACTTTTTCAAAAATTTCTACTGCATGATTAGTAAAAACTTGTGGATGAATTAATTTGTAAGGGGTGATGCGAACTCCAATTAAAGATTAAAGAAAATACGTATATATAACCGAAATGGACAGAGATATCCAGGCGCATAATAACAGAAAAGGAAGAATTTTTATTTCCAGTGCATGTTTAGTGGAATTTTAGTGCATGAAAACTTTTAGTTTCACCAAAACGGAAGGTGGAGAATGGGTGCCAATTACAACTGGGTAAAGTGATGTGACATTGAGATCTTCGGAAGTTGATCAAAATAAATAAATAAATCAAAAAAAAAAAAAAAAATGAAAAAATAAAAAAAAGAAAGAAAGAAGGAATAGGAGAGAGTCTACTAAATGGATGATAATTGTTGAAATTGATGGATTCAAAAGTTGAGAAGAAAATTAAAAACGAAATGCGTTGAAAAATCATGTTTTTTGAGATAAGGAAAATCGAACCTAGATTTAACGAGACGAAATTCAGTAGAATTGAACCAACACAAGACTGCCGTCCTTCCACACCTCCCACCGATAAGAGAGAGACCATTAAGGTATGCGCGAAGATGTCCGATAAAATAAAACATACATATGTTGTCGATAGCGTGAAATGAAGAGAAGATTGAAATAATCCAAATATTTTACAGTTATCCAAACTAAACCTATTCTGATATTTAATCGCAAACAAACGTTTTGAGAATTTAGAAAATCATAATCAGCGTTTGATATAAACGCTGATAAAATCAGTTCAGGGGATTTTCGCTATTTTTTTTTGTTATTTTTAAGCATTTCACTCCAAGCAAGGTGTTAGTGCCACTAGCACGCAAGGGGGATACAGAGACTAGGAGCAAGACTAAAGAGGGGTGTTTGAGGAAAGGATATAGAGAAGGACGAGGATCAAGATCAAGCCATCAGAAGATGTCGATTGACATTACAATTAAATATTTGAAGATTATTGCTGTCAGGGAAGCAAGAGGAAGGGAGTTCCACAGTAGAGAAGTGCGGGAGTAGAAGCTGTTGGCGGTTACATTTAACTGTTTCGACAATGAAAGGGTGGGACCGAGACGCCAACCTGGTAGCACGCTTAAATTCATGCAGTTGGGGTACCAGTGAAAGTAGATCGTCAGAGCAATTGCCATGTAAATATTTGTAGAAAAGCCAGAAGAAAGCCACATCACACCTGTGAGAAAGTGACTGTAGACGAGATGCTAGGCCAGGACATATCACATTGGATAAAATTGAAATAATCCGAACATTTTACAGTTATCCAAACTAAACCCATTCTGATATTTAATCTCAAACAAATGTTTCGAGGATTTAGAAAACCATAATCAGCGTTTGATACAAACACTGATAAAATCAGTTCAGTGGATTCTCGCTAATTTCCTCTTTGTTTTCATACAAAGAACATTCATTTTGAATTATCACAGTTTGGTCACGCTAGAGATTATGGCTTACACAACTCTCAGATGAGCGTGACACACAAACTATGCTTGACTGCAAAATGGAAGTGGTAATGGAACAATCTTTTTGTTTGTCAAACACGTAGGAAAGTCAACACATGTTGAATGAATAAAAATTATTTCTCACGGAATATGACTCCACCAAAAATGCTCTTGTTCCACTCACTGTGACGACGGCAGATTTTCTTCATCATTTTCCAGCGTTAAACATATGAAGATCGCCTTAAAATGTTACTCGTTATTAGATTTATGTGGCAGTCTCGTGTCCGTTTTTCATAAAAAACTGTAAAGATTTGGACGTCAAGAAATCTTCGAATGCAGCATCCGTATCTCCTTTGTAACGGAATGACGTTTGGCTTAAAAAATTGTCAAGAGGCTTGAAAAGAGAAAAGAATCGATGCTTATGTTAGACAAATGTTTATGTTGGATGACCTTTCAACCAGAAGCTACCCTCTCAAAGACAGATACTTGAATCCAGCTTTAGAAGATTTTCTTCTTCTATGTGCCGTGTCCCTTCAGGACGTTGGCGATCATGGCTCGCCACAATTTCCCGCCCTTTGCAGCTCTTTTTATAATCATTTCACCCCAAGCAAAGCAATAAAGCCGCTAAGACACATTGGGAAAGAATAAAAAAAAAGAAAAAAAAAATTATTAGGAAGCGAGAACAATAAAAGAAGAGGAATCTAGAAGACAGTAGATAACAATTGATACTACATTTAAATTTTTGAAAATCAAAGTTGGCTGAAAAGAAAGAAGCCGTAAGAGTTCCACGGGCGAGAAGTGCGAGAGAAAAACAACTGTTAGCATAGAAATTGTTGTTACATCTAATCATCCCAACTGTAAAATGATGAGACCTTGTCATCAATCTAGTACTGAGTGTTAATTCATAAAGCCTCGGTACAATAGAGCAAAATTAATCGAAACGATTACCATGGATATATATAGATATATATATATTTATAGAAAGTAACTGCAGCTGGGATGTCAGGTCAGGACGAATAAGATTGCAGATTCTTTGGATTTTATGGAGGATCTCTAAATATAGAGAAGGAGCACCAGACCATATGCGGCAGCAATATTCGAAGCATGGGCGAATGGTTGTCTTATAAATATGTAAGATAGATTCTGGAGAGAAAGAATACGAGACACAACACAGGAAACTAAATTTCCTAGCAGAAGACCTAGCAATCGATTCAATATAATCTTTCCACTTCATGTCAGCGGAAAATGTTAGCTCGAGAAGATGCAACTAGTCAATCTTCTGGAGGTTAGCATCAGCCATACTAGTGGAAGACGGAAAGAGGTTTCTCAGATGATTGCAACAGTTTCGTTTTAGTGTCGTTTAAATTAACAAGCCATTTCTTGTCCCAATTAACAGAAGATCATTTTTTTTTTGATCAGCTGCCAATTTAACCGTATCGAAGTGACCAGACTATTAAGACAGGAGTAAATGGTTTTGTCATCAGATACAGAGTTTTGAACTGATAACATCAGAAAAGTCACTGATGAAAATTAGGAAAACGTAGGTTCAAAGATCAAGATGTCAGAGTATGCTGGCTTACCTTCTCAAAGAAACCGAAAGAGAAGAGTCTTGAGGCAGTACAAATGTGGTTCTACAGAAGAATACCATGGATTGAGCAAGGACGGGGTTCGAGAGAAAATGGAAACGAAGAACACCTAAACATAACATCAGAAAAATGGCAGGTGAAATTTCTAAGGAGAATAGTGAGGAACTCTTTCCACCGCATATCATCAGAGAACGTTAGCCTGAGAAGACTCAACGAGCCACTCTCTTAGAGGTTAGCATCAGCCATGCTGATGGAAGGCAGAAAGGGGTCTCTCAGATAATTAATAGAAAGTAGTTTTGCTTTGGAGGCCATAAAATTAACAAATCCTTCCTTGCCCCAGTTAACAACAGTATTTCAGTCACTTTTGAGATCAACTGCCAATTTGACCTTATCGAACCGATCAGATTTACTATTAAAATAGGATTAAATAGTCGTGTCATTAGCATAGATAACGAGATGAGTGCTGAAATCATCAAGAAGGTCATCAATGAAAATTAGGAAGAACATCTGTCCAAGGATAGATCCTCGGGTGACACCTGCCTTAATGTTAAAAGATCTAGAAGAGTGGCCGTTCAGGAGAACTTTCATTTCGCGATTTGATAAGATTGAATCAATTCAAATATACGTCCAGAAATACCATAATTCTTCAACTTGATAAGAAGACCGGTATTCAAAACCTTGTCAAATTCCTTTGAGATATCCAAAGCAACAGCTAGAGCTTCACCATTTGTATCTAAAGCTTGATAGACTCTTTCAGCAATAATCGTTAATACATCATCAGCTGACCTAGAGAAGCGAAAGCCATATTGCTTGTCTGAAAAGAAGACCAAGCTATGTGAGGGGATTAACCAGTTCAGAGTTGGTTAGGTCTCTACTACTTTGTCAAAAAGTGATAGAAGTCTAATATGCCTATAGTGAGAAGGATCAGACAGTTCACCTGTGTTTTTAAAGACAGAAGAGGATTTCTAACAAGCAGAGAGAAGCCAGGAATTTTAGAGAAAACAGTAGTCAGTTCAGGAGCACATTTCTTAAGGACTATTGCGAGGATACCATCAAGTTCAAATGCCCTTAGTAAATTTTGTCTTTTTGCTATCTCTCCTGACCTCTGTTCTGCCATTCATTTATAGAAGTTCGCTAGGTAGGTTATGCACTTTTTTCTTATGTACCTCTTACCTTCAATATTTCCTGTAAGTGTCAAATTTTCTAAGCCATCTTTCCTCATTATATGCTCTATAAATTTCACCTGTCTCTTTCTGATGTCAAGTATAAGTGTCCGTTTTGTTTCCATTTTCTCTAAATCTTCGTCATTGCTCATATGTTCAGTCCATGGTATTCTCAGAATCCTTCTGTAGAACCACATTTCGGTTGCTTCAAATTTTCTCTTCATCTGTGATGAGATAGTCCAACATTTACTACCATATAGGAGAACCAATATTGCATAACAGTTAAGTACCCTTTTCTTTGTTTCTAAAGAAAATTTCCTGTTTCTTAATACTTTGCTTAACTTTTAGAAGGCAATTTTCTCTATCTCAATGCATTTTCTGATTTCGGTGACGCACTTATTAAAACACTGTTAAAACACTTCCCAGATATTTAAATAGTTATACTTGCTTGATTTTGGTATCTCCAATTTATAATTTTCATGTTGGACTGTTTCTTTTACTGACAACCATACGTTATCTTTTTCTTGCAATTGATGTTTAGTCCTTTCTTCTCGCTATCCTTCACTACCTTCAAAAGTTTAAATGCAACGTCAATCATAATCTTCTGTCTTTCTGAAATCTGTTCTTTTATTGTATTTTCTCCTCTCAGTAACCATCTCACTCCCAGTAACTCTTTCTCTCCTAGTAACCCCTTACGCCTTAGTGGCATTATCGCCTTACTTGAAGTGAAAATGGTTAAAGCAAAAAACAAAAGGTGAAATTAACTTTTCTTTTATATACCACATCATAAATCATATATATACAGCATTCAGCTATGAATATCAAACAAAACAATTCTTTTATACACACTTCGGTAATTCTATGTGAGTGATTGTAAAGTTTATGTGTCGCGCTATAAATGTGTTATATACCGTACCTATGAACACTAATGGATATATATCCCAATCCTCATAAATACGTTGGACACTATTGTAAGTAGGGGTAATATACTGTCTAAGTAGTCCACCACTAGCAGTGGTTTACCTATTTCACGCTGCTGGCGAGTATTGTATTTTGTTGATGTTATAAAATTTACCATTTCATTTTCAACCTCCGTTTTGGTTATTCTTAATTCAGTAACCTTTCGTAGGTTACAACACTTGTTCTCCCTTTCTCTCTCTTCTCTTCTCTCTCTTCACTCTCCTCTCTCTCTTTTTGTTATATACCGTACCTATGAACACTAATGGGTATGTCCCAATTCTCATAAATACGTTGGACACTATTGTAAGTGGATGTAATATGTTGCCTAAGTAGTCCACCACTAGCAGTGGTTTACCTACTTCACGCCGCTGGCGAGTATTGTATTTTGTTGATGCTATAAAGATTACCATTTCATTCCCAACTTCCGTTTTGGTTATTCCTTATTCAGTAACCCTTTCCTAGGTTACAACAAAATGAGAATGACTTACAGCCACACAGCTATTTATGGCATACTTGATTGTTGTCTTTGAATTGATAATAATTTTGACCCAACCTTTGTGCTCGTAGAGAAAATGCAAAAAGTGAATTTGGCTTAATGGATCATCTTCTTCGGTTAGACTCATGAGGAGAGTGTTCAATTATCAAAAGTGGTGGAGAATAATCCATGGCTGACAACACGTTCCAAGCCATCATTCTTCCTCTTCTTGTGGAATGATTGTCGCTAGTACAACTGTTTAAATTCAGATCAAAGCAAGAATGGAGTATTGCTACCATATCTGGGCTGAGGCTATCTAGTCCTCATTGGCGAGAGTTAATAGAGTTCAAAAGTGGCTACATGACTTTGTGGGTGATTAATTATTTTCTATCCCGGAGTTCCTTTCTCACAGACGAAACTTTGCAAGCCTCTCGTTATTCTATCGCTGGTTCTATGGCAAATGTTCTGACCCGCTACATTCCTTAGTACTACCAGTTCTGACCTTCACGACCAAAAACCGCTATTTCATGTACACTGGGACGAACCATATTCATTTCCTTCGTATTAGTAAAAAGGAAGACAACTTCTTCCCAAGAAATACTATATTGTGGAACAGACCCCCGAGGGGATGCTTTCCCGATCACTACAGTTTTAATCTATTCAAGTCTAGGATTAACGTTATCTCTTTACAGAGCCTCATAATATACAGTTCTTAACTCCTACTCTTACATTCATGCAACAGTATCATTCAATAACCTTATACCTTGAGTGGCTCTAGGGCCTTGCATTGAGTGAAAATTAGTAAGAAAAATAAATGATGGTAGGTGTGATAAAACATTGAACTGGGCGTAATATGCAAAAATCTCAACAGATACGATTGGAAATTTCCACATTTGACGATAATAGTAATATTAAATGATAATGGTAATATTAGCCGTTTCGTTATAAGGAAACATTCGGTATTCATTGACCAAAATATTTTAAAATGTATGTATTCATCTGCGTGAACAATATCTTATTTGTCAATAAAATAAAGTATTCTCTCCTTTAGACTACTTTAGATGATGGAGGACGTTTAATTGCCAAAACTTAGCGGGGAATGACGTCCACCTAGTCAATGTATGAACCTTTCGGTATACACACGTATAAATACAATACAAATTTACACTGGTTGTGATACTTGCTTGCATACTCGATGTCATTTTCACACCCAATCGCCGACGCCTACGAATTGGATATGTTGCACACAAAAAGAGGGAGACATTAAATCAGACGTACACAAGTAAATGCATCGACCACAATGGATCTCGCGTGAAGCCGTCCTCCTGCTCACACACACCTCTCAGTATATCAGGGTAATAAAAATCATTAATGATTATCACTGGTGATTCAGCTGCAGGTCACGTGATATTTACCAAGGCTTGGCCCGGCACTTGTCTGCGCTGAGATTCAAAGAGGGAAGTAAAAAAAAAAAAAAAAAAAAAAGAAAGAAAGAAAAGAGAAAGGAAGAGGAAGGATACGATGAAAGATTGGCACGTACCGTTATCAGTTAGTAATCTATCTTTCTCCAGGCATACCCGAAAATGATGCGACCGGGGAGCTTCTCCGAGTAAGGGAAGACAGGCGACAAATGATAGATAGATAGATAGATAGAGAGAGAGAGAGAGAGAGAGAGAGAGAGAAGAGGAGTAATTATGGTTGGAGGGAAAACAAAAGGAAAGAAAGAAATAGAAAAGGTGGACAAATCTGACGAGTCGCTTAAATCCACAAAAAGGAAAGAGAAAAAAGAAATAAGACAAAATATTAAAGAGAGAGAGAGAATTTGATAAATAATTGTCTACCATGCGAGATCGGAGCTTCACCAGATAAATGGTGTTAAGTGGTCAATGATAGATAAACAGAGAGAGAGGGAGAGAGGGGGAAGAAAGAGAGAGAGAGAGAAAGGGGGAAGAAAGAGAGAGAGAGAGAAAGGGGGAAGAAAGAGAGAGAGAGAGAAAGGGGGAAGAAAGAGAGAGAGAGAGAAAGGGGGAAGAAAGGGAGAGAGAGAAAGGGGGAAGAAAGAGAGAGAGAGAGAAAGGGGGAAGAAAGAGAGAGAGAGAGAAAGGGGGAAGAAAGAGAGAGAGAGAGAGATTTAACTGGAGTAAGAATCAAAGATGGAAAAAGTGAAAGAAGAGCGAATTTCAAATGGAGAAAGAATTGTAGTTTGAAAACAAAGAAAAAAGAGAATTAAGAAAGAAAGAATGAGTGAAGGGAAGAAAGAAAGAAAGAAAGAAAGACGGAAGGAAGAAGAGGAATTAAAGAATATGACGAGGCAAATCTGAAGACAGAAAAGAAAAAAGAAACAAGAATAGAATATAAAAAAGAAAAGATTAAACAATTGAGATAGAGGGAGGGAGGGAGAGAGAGAGAGAGTGAGAGAGAGAGAGAGAGAAATAGAGACGAGAAAACGTATTGAAAAATTAGATAAAAATTTAAAAAATGTAAAAAGAATAGGGTCAATTGACACAAGAGCAATAAAAACAGTGAGATAGAGAGATAAAGAGAGCGAAAGAGAAAGAGAAAAAAAAAAGAAGAAAAAAAAGCTGTTGACCCAAGCTTCTCAACGCAGGTCTTTAAATATAAACTCCTGCAACATGACACCATTAAATCTGTCATCTATATCCAACTTCATCTTTAAATTCAACCAATTCTGTGTATCGTCTTTACTCAAGACAGCTGGTACAATTTGCCGAGAGGTTTCCGTCGACAGCTATGCACATACGAAGGAGACCTGTTAAAAGACAATTGAACAAACATATCAGTTAATCTTTTGCATCGGGTGAAGGACAACGGCGATTACGAGTTGGCCCAGGTTTTTAAAACTACGGCGGTCGCACACGTGCCATGGATAACGGTTAAGAAGAGGTGCCATATTGGATAGCGTTGGTGTTAGCTTCCGGCGTAAGGTTGATCGGCTCAAAGAAGGCAACAGCAGAGCAAGTTGCAAATCTGTTCATCGATGAAGTAATTGGAAAACAATGTATCGTACGGGATTATTCATTCCGCGTGGACGTTGTGTGCTTTCTAGCCAGGAAAGTGACCAGGTGATGGAGTGTAAATCTACGGGACGGACTGAAGGATATGGATTGATTCAACAAAAATAGATAGATAGATAGATAGATAGATAGATAGATAGATAGATAGATACAAACAGACAGAGAAGGGCAAGAAATAGAAAGTGTATTAAGAACCAGGAGACGAAAGAAAGAGATAGATAGATATGAACAAAGATAAATAGAGAAAAAAAGGGAGAGAGAGAGAGAGAGAGAGAAAGTGAGAGATACGAATAGAAAATGTATTAAGAATAAAAATTAGATAGATAGATAGATAGATTCAGGATACGATAGCTGTATAATGATTATAGAGAGAAAAAGAAAAAGGGAAAATTAGGAAGAAGGAGAAAAAGAAAGTGAAGAGAGTAGAGTAGACAGACAGATAGAGAGAGAGAGAGCGAGAGGGTGACAAAATTAAGAATAAGGATAAATCAGATAGATAGGTAGGTAGATGTGATAAGGTAGAAAAAAGAAGTGAAGGTAGGAGTAAAGATATAGGTAGGTAAAAGAGAGATATAAACATATAAAATGGATATAGGTAGATACTGAGAGAATAAAAATGAGAATGAAATAGATAGATAGAGAAAGAGAGAGAAGGAATTTATCACGAGAGTCCACGAAGAAAAAAGAAAGAAAGAAAGAAAGAAAAATAGTGAAATGAGATAGAAGTCTGGACAGCGTGTAAAAGAACGGTTGCGCATTGTGTAAAAAGAAGTCTGTAACAAGATATTACGTCTGTGTAGTTATTATGATTCTTGTTTGAAGCTCATCTATAACTAGATGAGAAATCAATGAGGCTATGTTTGTCATAAAATAAATGCCAAATGGAAAGGAATTTGGTTGAAGCTGAATCCGTAGATGCAGAAGCCGCTAACATAATTTGAAGCCACTTGGGTAAGATAGATAGGCGTAATTAAAAGACGAACA
>OZ010581.1:117982739-118015239 GCA_963932145.1 Acanthosepion lycidas | reverse complement strand
AGTGACAGAGCGTATATAAATATAAAAGTCGGCATTGAAGTCAACACCCAGGCGCGACAGTGTTTCATGCTAGACACAATCGTCAAGATCTCTCTCTCTATATATATATCTATATATATATATATCCGATGCGATGAGAACGAAAGTAATATATAAATTCCAACGTTCACAGCATTAATTCAAAAGAGGGTTCAATACCGATAGTAGACCGATAATTATTTATTTATTATAATTTTATCATATAAACAAAACCATTTTACTCACTACAAAGATGCAACTTGCTTTCAGTGCATTTCAACTGCACTTCGACTGGTGAGAATCGAAAATGGTTATGAACAATCCTATTTGTAGATAAGCCGTATGTGAAACTTCACTTCCTTTTTATTCATATTTTTTTATGTATATTTTTCTTCTTAAACAAATGGAAAAAAGGAAGTGACGTTTCACACACGGCTTGCCTACAAGCAAGATTGTTCATAACCATTTTCGATTCTCACCCGTCGAAGTGCAGTTGAAATGCACTGAAATTTTGTAGTGAGTAAAGTGGTTTTGTCTATATGATAAAATTATAATATATATATATATATATATATATATATATATATATATATTATATGGTGTGTAAACATAAAAATCAACACTGCATAGGCGTTTCACGCCTTAAGTCAGCGTCAGATCATTGACCACTCTTTCCCCGTAAATATAGCAAATTTTTAAACCATGCGCGTGTGTGTGCGCGTTGTCATGGCTCGCTTCCTGACTTTTTTTTATACTTTCATTAACATTTTTCCTTTATGACCCTTCTTTGTCGCTGTTTTTCCTGCATTCATTTAAATTTGTCAAATCTCTCTAATTTCCTCTGCTTCTCTTGCTTTCAATGTGTCCTGTGAGTGTGAAATTCTCTGAACCTGCTTTCCGCATTATTTACCCTAAACATTTCAGCTGTCTCCTTCAGGCTATCAACAGTTTCTTGTTTCCTGTTCGCTTAAAAACTGCTTTATTTGCAACATTCCCTATTTTTGGTATTCTAAACATTAATCGGGAGCCTCTAGTCTATTTTTTCCTGTAACAAAAATTGTCTAGTATTCACTGTCATACAGGAATATAAGCCTTACACAGCGATCAGTTGCCAGCTCTGTATTTATGTTGATGAGACAACCATTTACTAAGTAATTAATGGTAAGTCTGAGAGGCCCAAAAAGGTAAAACTGGCAGCTGCTCGCGAAAAGGTTCTCCAAGCAGTTGTTACCAAGGGCAAGAAATGGCTTGTACATTTGAACGCCTCCAAAATGAAATTGCGATCCTTCAGCACGGTTAATGCTTACCCTCCCGGAGAGTAACTAATTGATCCTCCTCGGCTTACGTTTTCTACTAATATGGAGCGATTATATTAAATCAATTGTAAGTTCTGCAGCTAAGAAGGTTGTTTGACTGTGTTTTCGTCAGAATCCATCTTGTACATTTATATATCTACCATTCGTCCGTGCATTGAATATTGCTGCTATATCTGGTTCTTCTGCTATGTATTGTGCTATTCGTGACAAAATCCCAAGAAGGTTCTGTAATGTAATCAATCCTGATCTTGCATCTCAACGTGATTCGGCTTCCTTCTGTCTTTTCCACAAATATTTTCATTCGAACTGTTCTGACAAGCTTCCCCCCCCCCTGGTAGCCCAAATACATGCATTTAAGCGTGCTACTAGATGAAACTGTCTTTACATCTCTCGAATCAATTGCTACATCTACTGCAAGGAAAGTTGATTCATTGTGTCATGACAGACAATTTCTCCCGTCAGAACCCATCTTGGACATTTATAAATCTACTATTTGTTCGTGCATTGAATACTACTGCCATATTTGGTCTAGTGCTCCGGATATATATCTCGGTATTCTTGACAAAATCCGAAGATGGTTTTGTGATGTTATCGGTCTTGACGTGATATCTCGGATTTCAGTCACTTTCCATCTATTTACACAAGTTTGTTATTTAAATTACTCGACGTTCCTCTGCCTCCTTTTCTTTCAATACATCCCGTGAGTGTTAAATTCTCTAAGCCCTCGTTCCTCATTATGTATCCTAGACATTTCAACTGCTTCTTTCTATTTCAAAGTATAAGCGTCCTTTTTGTCTCCATTTTCTTTAGAACTTTCTTGCTGCTCACATGCACTGTCCATGGTATTCTCAACACCCTTCTGTAGAAAGCACATCTGTGTTGTTTAAAGTCTCCTCTTTATCTGCGAGGAAATTATTTTACATTCACTGCCATATAGGAGGACAGATATCACATAACAGTTCAGCATTCTCTTCTTTGTTTCTAGCGAAATCCATCTGTTTGTTAAACAGGCTTGTCACGTTACTTAAAAACACTTCTTAAACACGTTTCGCTTACGTTCTCTAAAAGTTCTTTGAGTTTTCCTTCGGAATCAACATTGTATCATCTGAGCAGTTGCCATTAACACGGTGCCATCTTCCTGTACAGGTTATCTAAATTCAGAAGGCATTATAAGCCAAAGTTTTGGAGGCCATACTCTAGATTTAATAATTAGTACATTTCATATCATCTTTGGTTTAATTAGCTCATATTAAGCTAGAATGCTGATGTTATTTAACCCGTCAATTTTTTTGAGAGAGTTTGTGGGGTACTTAAATTTAAAAAAAATAATAAGCAAGTTAGATCAGGTAAAAAGACATAAATTTTTTAAGAATCTTTAGGGTTAATTCATGTGGATCCTGGGAGCGAACACATCCCCTTTTTTGCCTACCCCAAGCAGTGTACTTGTCTTGGTCACATGTATCAGAAGCTGCTTAACAACTACCCCATTTCCATTGTACGATTTAAGAAGTTCAATATTTTTGTGTATGATGATAGGCGTCTCGTTTTTTATGTGAAGCCTGTGCAGGGGAACATCAGGCAGTTATCCTTTCTGTAGACTATTTGTTAGACAAGGTTAGAGAACCCTTTCTTACGTAATATTTAAATCATAAATGGTGTAATAGTAATAAATGACATAGCAGTCCCTGTAGATTTTAACATATCTTTGAAAAAAAAAAAAAACTATCAAAATACAAGGATATTATAGCAGAAATCTAAAAAAAAAAATGTGGTACATAAAAACATGAATAATTCCAGTTTTAGTTGAAGCCTCGGATTGATTGAGAAACGTTCCTAAAAATCATTGAAGGGATTCCTAGTAGCCAATGCCTTAAAGAAAGACAAACAATTGTACACACAAGTACAGCTCACATATTATGATGAGCTTTATCTATGTAAAATGTATGATCTTAGTTTTTTTTTTCACAAAAAATATTAGTGGAAAATATCATGAAGCCATTTCTGAACTTAGGTCTCTAGATGGGACCCAGAAGGAAATCTGTATGCAACTGAAATCAAAGGAAATAATAATAATAACACCACAAAAAAACAGAATGACTTACTTATTGACACGGTAGTTCCTGAAAACTATATAGTAATTTTGAAGATCTTAAAAAAAAAAGAAAAAGAAAAAAAAAAGAAACTATCACCAGTTCGACAAGATGAAAATGGAAGCTGATGTCCAAAACGACCACAAATCTGTCGTTAACTGGGAGAAAACATGGCTTGTTAATTTTGACGCATCCAAAACTAAACTTCTGTCCATTAATCATTTGAGTGGCCCCTCTCTGCCTTACATCAACATGGCTGATGCTAACCTCGAGGAAAGTGACTCGTTGTGCTCGTTCTCGGGCTAACCTTCTCAGGTAATTGTTCGGATCTGCTCTTCGCTATGGTACCTAGACTTTATGAATTTAAGCGCAGTACTAGACTAGCGTCGAGATCTCATCAGTTTACAGTTGAGCTGGCTAGAATTAGCTGTAAGTTCTATGTCAGCTTTTTTTCTCACACGTCTCACTTGTAGAACTCTCTTCCGGTTCTATGATTTCCAACCAACTTTAATCTGTAAAAAATTAAATGCAATGCCAATCGCTATCTACTGTACACTTGATTAATCTTTTCTCTTTCTGCTCATTATTAATTATAACCTCCTGTTTTTTAGTGACTTTGCTGCCTTGCTTGGGGTGATACAGATTAAAAAAAATTGTAAAATATCAAATATCGTGAAGTGGAAATTTCAAGAAGGTAGCACATGAAAACAATAATTCCAGTTGTGGTTAGGTCTGTAGGTTTGATTGGAAAAATTTCTGATACTCATTGAACGTATTCCTGGCAGCCCATATTTTAAGGAAATATATATATATATATATATATATATATATATATATGTGTGTGTATGTGTTCTTACAAGCACAGCTCACGACTTATAAAGGACCTTATCTAAAAAAATCTCTGAGTTTGTAGTCTTTTTTTTTTTTTTTTTCCCCGCAAATGTGTTGTAGAAAATATCATGATATCACATATGACCTGAGGACTCTGACCGGGATCCGAAAGGAAATGAATATACAACAGAAATAATAATAATAATAATAATAATGATTGATCATCTTGTATCAGGTTGCACGATATTGGCACCCACTGAGTATAAAACCCGGCATGACAGAGTGGGCCAATATCTGCACTGGAAAACTTGTAACTCCTACGGGAAGGAAACTGAAAGAATGAACACCACACAGACCCGGTTACGGAGATAGGACCTGTTACAATTCTATGGGACTACACAATACACACTGACAGAATAATCAAAGCTAATCGCTCAGACATTGTTATTAGAGACCACAAACAAAAAAGTGCCTCCTTATTGATATGACAGTCCCTGCAGACTGCAATGTATCTTTGAAGATATTCAAAAATCTGTCGAAATACAAGGACCTTGAAATAGAAATCTTGAAAATGTGGCATATGGGAACATCAACAATCCCTGTTGTAGCTGGAGCCGTAGGACAGGTTGGAAAAGATTGCAGTAGACTAATTGAAGGGATTCCTGGAAGCCTATGCCTTAAAGAAATACAAAAAATTGTTCTCACAAGTACAGCCCACATTTAACGGAGGGCTTTATCTATGTAAAACATTTTTTTTTTGTCAGTGGAAAGTGTCATGATGCCATTTCTAACCTTACGTCTCTGGACGGGACCCGGAAAGAAATGTGTACACGCCAGAAATGAAAGGAAATAATAATAATATTAATAATAATAATAATCCAAATAAAATAGATTTAAAAAGTGAATAATGATAAACTCAATAATCCTGAGAATGACAACCGTTGATAAGCTTAAAATTGGTTATAAAAGAACAACAAACGAAGGAATATAACAAAAAAACACACACACAGAAAAGGAAAAAATATAAAAATAGCACTCTAAAAAATTTCAGCAGGGAAAAGTAACAGGCACTGTTACGCAGAGGGCACCTAAAAAGAGTAACGGGATCATTTAGCATTACAACACAGAAAGAATGAACAACAGTTAGCTGAATCAAAAGAAAAATACACACACACAAAAAAAAAAAAAACAGCAAAAAGATGGGACTCTTAATTTATATTATTATTCATTATAAGTTAATATTACAAAAGTTGGTTTAAATGGTAAAGAATAGGAACAGCGATACACTGTTAAGTGTACAAAATGTTTAGATTCAGTCGTATAAATCAATGATACAAGCATAAATCAGAGCATAAAATGTGTAAAATAGTCAGGATTTTTTAGATTCAAATCAATCACTTCATCAAAAAAGATGGCAAGATCGGACTGTGAACAAGGAAAAGAAAGTTTGTCAGAACATGGACGAGGCTGGTCACGCAGTATACAAGAGGAAGAGAAAAGAAAGTGAAAAATATATACAAAATATCAGGATCTCGTTAGAGAATTAAAAAAAAAAATCGGGACACGTGTGTCAGAGACTTGGGAATAATAATAATTATAATGGTAATTATAATTTCCAAGCACACCAGGTTGGTATATATATATATATATATATATATATATATATATATATATATATATTACATACACACATACATATGTGTGTGTGTGCGTGTGGCCGGCTATATGTTTCCGAGAACACTAATCTGCTAGAAAAATCCCTGTTCAGACGCCTGCTCAGGCGCATTTGTGTTGGTCCAACACCCACAGATCCCACCTGTGGTTTACACTCCAACTCTGCTGAGCGGACCATAGTTACAGTCTCTGGGTATCTGGTGTAATTAACAGTTTGAAGAATACTCTCAAAGCCTAGGTCACGATGACTTATAATTTTTTGCTAGGACAATCGTCGGCTTTCGTGGTATGGCTTTTTCAAGCACTTTCCAAAGGTGCCGCAGAAACCGATAACAAGATGTTTCTTCTGGCCCCAACTAACTTTGATCTTCAAAAATTTAATTGTAATGTCTATCTTTATCGACTGTCTTCTTGATTCCCCCTCTTCTTTTGTTCTCGTTTCGTAATAATCTTTCTCTTTTTTTCTTATTCTTTCACACACAGTAACCCCTTGGGTCTTAGTGTTATTTGATATAATTAGCATGGAACTGTAGCAAACACAAGAAAGAAAACCCAATGAATCACATCCTATTCAGACAATGGTAACCATGGTGTCGGCAAAAATACGAAAGAGAGTCAATCCGTAGCTATAACTATCAGATATCTATTTGGGGTTTAGGAGAAACCAGAAGAAGACTGGAAAATTGACGTGATCTGAGTGTTGTCCGAAAAGTAAGATTGCAGATTCATCATGTTTATTGCTCTACAAATAAGACATCGTGCATCTGTTACCAGCACTATTAGGCTCCTTTTCCACGTAGCTGTCAAGATTGATGTACTTGTACCATCGGTGCACGAACGTGTGGATACTCTCCTCGAAGAACATGTCGTCAAGCGACTAAAGTCATCTTTGCACCACTACAACAGCATCGTCATCTGAATGATTCAAATCGATGACAAATCTGAAAGAGTCAGGACTTAAGCTGCCCAATCCTCACTTCTCTACGTTTAAAAGCGTTTGTACGAAAACTGAGGAAACGTTACTAGCCTCTTGCTACTCTCTTGCTATCTTCAGGGAAAATGCTCCAGCGAACGACATTTCTTGGTCAAACCAGTTCAGACCTTCACAATTAGGACCCGCCAGCCCACGTACTCTGAGTCGATTTAACCTCATTCCCTTCATATTCCATACGGGAAGAAGAAGTTCCATTCGGATAACTTATTCTACAGAACTGTTTCATTGTGGAACAGACTCCCGAGATCATTACAATCTTAATCTCTTTAACCCGAGGACCGACCGTTTTCTATCATATACAGTGTATCCCGGATATAAGAGAGTTGTCGGGACTGGAGAAGAAGTCTCTTATATCCGGGTTACAATATATATATATATATATATATATACACTCATAATATACACCTTTTGCCCAACCCCTGTAGGCCCTTACAACAAACTAACTTATTAACACCAATAAGTGACCTTCCTGACAAATCGACAGGATACTAACATGAAAACTTGAGTCATGTTCTTGAATAGCCTCGTCATATCGAGATTTTCATATGGATGCCATGCCTGGCGTCAGACACACTCAGCTGTATAAAAAGGATCAATGGTTAGCAATAATATCTTCGAGAGAATTAAGCCTGTGGGTCTCAGCGAGGAGCTTTTATTTTTCGAACCTTGTGAACTGGCGCCACAGAAAACAAAACAAAAAAACTATACCAAATAGCTTCAGGACTTTCAACACTTGACTGAAAGACTGAATGCCATCAACACCTATATATATATATATATATATATATATATATATAGGTGTTGATGGCATATATATATATATATATATATATATATATATAGAGAGAGAGAGAGAGAGATTCATTTAAATACAGTTAGATATTTTGTCTAGTATATTGAAGTTCTGAGAAGAAGGGGAGCAACGAGTGATAGAGAGATAGCTAATAGAGTGTAACAATGAAAGTAAAAAGTACATAAATCCGGGGGCTCAAGAGACGATGCCCTTCCCCGGATATAAACATCAAGGTCATGCATATCCATCCTAGAAGAGAAAGAAATCCTGGAACAAAGAATTCACTGTCAGAAATTGAAAATTTTAAATTAGTTTCACAGAGCACACATATGTATTTTTGTGTATCTAACATTTCTCCCAGAAAACACAGATACTACATTAATCTTAATAGCATAATGATTCTAGTCAATGTATACAGATATTATACTGATCCATGCGTAAATAATCGAAGTACAGAAGTTTAAATATCTGGGAAGTGTTTTAACAGAGGATGGAAAATGCCATCCCGAAATTCGAAGGATTAAGGAAAGTTGCCTTCTAAAAACTAAGCAATGTATTCACAGGCAAATTTCATTAGAAAAAAAGAAAAAAGTTCTGAATTATTATATATCATTCTCTTACATGGCATCGAATGTTGGACAATCTTCTCACAGATAAAGAGAAAACTGGAGGCAACAGAAATGTGGTTCTACAGAAGCATGATGAGAATGCCATGGACAGAGCGCGTAATCAACGAAGAAGTCTTAAGGAAAAAGGAAACAAAAAGGACATTGAAACGCAGAAACAGAAAGAGAAATTTGAAATTTCTCGGACACATAACGAGGAAGGAAGGCTTGGATACTGAATATAAAAAAGGGACGGGGAAGACAGCGGGATACCTGATGAGCTTGTGTGAATGGATGGTAGAACGCTACTAAGGGTTACAAAGTATGAGAGGTTGTGGAGAGCCATAATCGCATACGTCCTGTAAGGATACAGCAAAAAGAAGAATGTGGAATATTCGAAATCTAAGTATATTGTGAGATAGGATTTTGAGAGTCCTGTCAATAATTAAACCTATCCCTGGAACAATCATTAAGAAAACTTTGATCCGAGTTTAAAGTTATTTAGAAAAAAAATTGCCATTCGGTTAATTTTCTAAGGAAACCTATGAAAATAATGATTATTAAAATCTCATATTTAGCTATTTTTTCCACAATAATATCCATTGAAGACAACCCTTAAAATATACTTTCCTAAAAAATCCTTCCATTAAAATATCTTGCCATTAAAATACGCTTCCATAAAAAGTGTAGCTATTTTACGTTTTTCTAAGTGGGCGTGGTTAATTAGGATAGTGACCATATAAATTGCGCCTCTGCTGTCTAAGCGGGACAGATCGACAAAGACGGAATATTGATGAGTTTGGATTTATTCTATCATAGGCTGGACATTAGTTGACCGATACCTGGGCAGCAGGCGAGGCGTTTGACAACCGAAAACAAGAGGTAGGTCACAATAGATATTGTAGCCTATGACGTCAACACTATCACTTAAAAATGGGTACCTTCCGTGTTCTCAATATGCATGTATCTATGTATACATATTGATGTTTGTTCCTTTATGGATGGATCCGTCCCATTTGGAAAATTGAGGGTGTTTCCAATGCTCCAACAGTCAGTAGTGCTTAAATCAGCAATATCTACTAGGCTGTTGTTTCTATCTATCTATCTAAGCCTATTGACAAAATGTTTAATTTGAATATTTGATAAAAGGGGTAATTAAAAAAATGATGCCTGTCCTGGGGGTGGGATTTTCTCCCAAAAAGACGTATACTCTATTTGAAATTCAATATCTATATTTCTTGATTTATACACACACACACACACATATATGTAACTATTGATATATATCTGTTTCTAAAGATATTTGTTTGTGTTGATACCTAAGTCTATTTCTATCTATCTATCTTGATATCTAAGCCTATTGATAAGTATTGATATTTATCTATCTTGATGTCCAAGTTTTTTTTATATCTATCTATCTATATATATATATATATATATATACACATACATATATGTCTACATCTATCAATCCATATATATTTATATGTCTACATCTATCAATCTCTCTTTATATATACATATATATATATATATATATATACACACGCGCATACAGATATGTCTACATCTATCAATCCATATATATGTGTGTGTGTGTGTGTGTTTTGATATCTATCTAATAGTTTGAACTGATTTTTTATCAATATACGAAAAACATTGTTTACCTGAAATAAGAACTTTTTGAATAAATAATTAGAGTTTTAAAAATTCTATAAATTTGGACTTAGTACGCTTTTCTCGAGGATTTTAAACATTTCATAAATCCAAATAATTAATTTGGAAGAAATGGCCTTTGTTTCCTCGTCCAAAAACAAAAATATATTCAGAACATTTCTTTAAATAATTTTCATAAATTATTCTATCATTTTGTACGTATTGACCTTTCACACCAATCGTATCTTGGTGACTTCCATTGGAGATCAAGTGGCAGCAAGTTTCCATTGAACTCTCTAACAATCCCCTCATTATTCACGCTGTCTTCGAGAATGGTGTCTTCTGGATGGCTTTGATTCTTTCTCGGATTTTCAGTTATTAGAATCACTTTTCCAGTCTTTTCGGGACTGTTTTTTTTTTTTTTTTTTTTTTTTTCCGGAACACGATGATAATGGCCGTCACACAAGCTACCACCATATTTCCCAATTTCTCTGATAAGATTCAAATATTTGTCCGGTTTTTGACTTTCAATTTTTCTTTGTGGCCTTCTGGCATCGAGAATTACGAGGAAGCGACGAAAAATTCTAAGCCTAACCAAGAGGATCCTTTAAAAAATTCTGAAGTTTGGTCACTTGGAGAGATTTTGGGAAATGGTTTAGGCTGGGAATCTTTCAGCACAAATTCTTTTTAGGCATTATCACCAATTGTTGTTGAGCTAAACTGCATCATTTGTTCAAGTTTTTTTTTTATTGACATTAATTTTAAAAATAAATTAGAAAATTTCATTTTATATTTTTGTTTCTCGAGAAACATTGGCTTTTAAAACTGTTATGTCTTCTATAGGTTTAATTCCAGAAAATAAGTACAAAGGAAATGAAAATTAAAAATGTGTGTATTTAAAATAATAAAAAAAAACAAAAAACAAGGATAATATATATATATATTTATCTATTTTGCTTAAACGTTATTTTAAACGGATAATTATATTTCAGTAAATACTTATGCTTATTTAATTAAAGTATTTATATTTAATTACATTTGCCGGCCTGGATATTCGTTTTGTCAGAAAATATGCGTCCTCCGACAGGATTCGAAACTGCATCCCCTAGAGAGAACCACCATGAGATCTAACATGCTTAACCGTTCAGCCACGTAGAACTCCGGGTTGCAAAAATGCCTGAAATGATGTTTTTGTACTCACATCCTCTGTCGATTCTCGAAACATCCATACTCGCTGTTTTGTAACGTAAACAAAAGCATTTTTATTTTATGAAATGGATTAAATCGGACATATTTTAATTTGTTTTATTAATATGAATTCAAAAGAACTTTCGGGTTTTGTTTAACCGGAAATTCTACGTGGCCATAGGGGTTCGAATCCTGCCGGAGGACGCATATTTTCTGACAAAATTTCTCGAATATTCCGTAAATGTAATTAAATAAAAATACTATTTAATTAAATAAACAGAGCATTAACTTGAATAGGAGTATCGATCTACTAAAATAACGTTTAAGCAAAACAAATTAAAATATGTCGGATTTAATTCATAATTGTATATATATATATATATATATATATATATATATATATATATATATATATATATGACAAAGGGTAAAAAGTTTTCGTCTGGCGCATTTCGTTTTTTGCGGCTTTATCAGTTTATGTGATGCGACTACTCATGCGCACGAGAGACGCTGGGAATTTCAAATAAAAAAAAAAACAACCTAAAATTTAATATATATGTTTTTAGGATATATAATCTTGTCAATTTCATTTACCCTATTATGCACAGCTACAAAAAAGAATCTTTAAAAAATTGCCGTTTCATAGGTCGATTTTAGCTGCGAAATGTCTTCTCACCACAAACATAAAACAATTTGACACTAAACATGTGGATATTGCGACCACATAAGGATGTCAAATACAATCACATGTACATAAAAATATACACATGTAAAATAAAATAACAATTATCATAAAACTACATTAGAATAATATTATTCTGTTTAAAAAACATTTTTAACAAGAGTAGGAAACGCTGGCCGTAATGAAATTGGAGACAAACAAGGGGTCCGTATTATGCATGAGTAGAAGCTTTTTCCCCACACACATTCAGTACAATTTAGGGGCGGGTATCATAGATGAAGGCGTATTTTTTATTATTATATCTCTGTGTGTGCGTGTGTGTGTGTGCGAGTGTATGTATTAGTTACACATGAAAATGGAGACTATTTCAACTTCTACCCGGGTTTTGGTAAAGAGGCAAGTGACTTTGACAACAAAGTATTACCGTTCTGATGCCCGAGACATTTCTTTTAAGTTGCAGAAGACAGTCTGAAAAAAATGTCTTCAAAAGAGTCAGTCACTCCAGTCTTTGATGTCATTTTTTTATTAGATATGTATGTATGTGTGTGTGAGTGTGTCGTTAGAGAATAAAAGCTATCTGTAGATTAGTGTAGGGGAAGAAAGTTTTGAACTGTTTTTGTTTTTATGACAAATTTTCATTGCTGAATGAATTTAAAACAATGTTTTCTTTTTAATTTACTGACAATTTACTTTTGTACACAATTTTGCCATTCTTCTTCTTCTTCTTCTTCTTATTATTATTATTATTATCTAAAGAAAGTTATTAAAAAAAAATAAATGAAATCTTTACGGGTAATAACTTCCGTTGAATATTCTCGCCTATTTCCCTCAATATTCGTCCAAATGTTGAATAAAATTGATTCTTGGTCTTGGTCTGGAGTGTTACTTTTTGTCCTGAAATAAAATTCTAATTTACTTTTTAACGTATATAAATTTGTGTGCCCGGAAAATTCGGTAATTTTGACAATGTAGGAAAATTCAGTAACTATGAAATAAAAGCTGATTGAAAATGGAAAGAAAAGTTACAAAATAAAAAAAAAAAAAAAATGATATTTTGCTTCTTTAAAAAGAAATAAGTATTTAAAATTTATTTACGACTTTTTATTAAAAAAAATAAAAATAAAGTACAAGTACTTAACATTAAATTAGATAAATCTATTTTATTTGCTTAAAAAACAATAGAGCATATTAATTAATTAAATACTCATTTTAAAAAAATATTTATTTAAAAATATTGGAGGGGGGCTTAGACCTCTAAACCATCGATCCAGACATTACGGCCCTGATATTCTTGCAGTGGGGTTTTTCTACACCGCCCCATATGTAATAATACTTAAAAAAAAAAAAAGAAAAAAAAAAAGGGAAGCAGGCCTAGGCTCCTAAGCACACCCGTTTGCAACTACGACCCTGCTATTGTTGTAGTGGGGTTTTATCTGGATCCCACGATTCTCAGTTATATAAAAATATAAAGGAGGAGGACTTAGCTCCCAAATTCCAACCCCAGAATGGCCATAAAATCAAATTTTCAATAGACTTTTATTTAATAGTTACCGAATTTTCCTACCTTGTCAAAATTACCGAAACTTCCGTTAACGAATTTTCCTTTACCAAATTTTTCTAAATTCATAAGATTGAACTTTTATGTCAAATTTTTAGTGCCCGGAAAATTCGGTAACAGAAGATTTGGTTAGTTACTGAATTTTCCGTTACCTAAACTTCCGTTAACGAATTTTCCGGCTACCATCGCAACAATACCAGGGCCGTACTTTCTGGATGGTGGGGTTACCGGCTAAGACCTCCTCTAATATTTTTTAAATGTTTTTTAAATAAGTAAAATCGATTTACCTACATTAAAGTTAAGTTTTTGTAACTTCTTTTCAAATTATTATTTTAATAATACTTTTTAAAAAATATATTGGGGAAAGAGGCCTAGCCCCCTAGCGCCCATTCTGTAAGTATGGCTCTGTTATTATTGTAGGTTTTTTTCTGGGTCCCACGATTATGGAGCGCCGAAAAAGAGCCGCTCTTTTTTTTAAGGGAGTTGGAGCGGCTCCTTTTTGAAAATGGGGAGAGTGAGGGGAGCCAGCTCCAATTTTGGGTATGAGAGCGGGAGCAGCTCCAAAAATAATGGAGCGCGTAAAGCCCTGTATATATATATATATATATATATATATATATATATATATATATATATATATATATATACACACACTGAAAATTAAATAAAAACAAATGCTAAGAGACAGAAACACATTCAACACATTACAAGATATGAAAAGGTTCAAAGTAACTAAAATTAAAAATATTTCAATTTTGTTTAAATGCTTCTTTTTGGTGTTTTTTTCTAGATTTTGTATAAATCTAAATTGTTATAATTGTGTCAACCCTTAAAATAACAATACCAAAAGAACAGTCATTTTGTGTACTGCAAGTTGCGAATAAACTTTGAACTATTTTTTATCCAGTAATGTAGGCCCCTCCAATTCTTCGCTGAAAAACAATATAGCATAATGAAAAAGACCCCAAACTTAATAAAAACAAAGTTTTATCGTAAAAAATGTTTATGTTATTATTGAGAGGAAAGACCAACTTTTTATTATATTATTAATTTTTTTTTATCCTTTCTTGCACGTTCAAAATTTTGCTTAAAAATTTTGATTTTTTTTAAGTCAGCGGTTGACGTGAGAATTTCGATTAGTGTTTTTGAGCTTTTTTCGGTGAAAAACACATTGATTTGGAAATTCTTGCAAAAATCAAATAATTTTCGGATTTTAATGAAATTTTCAGGACTTATTCATAGATGAATAAAATTATTTTTGAAATTTTTGGTTTTAGAAAATCTTGGTAAAAAATATTTTTACACATATGTTACCCGCCCCCATGTACTTAATTTCATGAAATTTCGAGAAATTAATTTTTTTTTTCCCCAAAAATGTTTTGGTTGTTAAAATTAAGACTCTTTGCAGAATCACACATTTTTTTTTCAAATAGGACCCCCAGTTAATGAAAATCTGCTCCGAATCGTAAAATAAAGAATTCAATGAAACTATGACATTATTTAATTATAATAGAAAACCTTTTAATTTCTTTTATAAATAAGATTTAAGGACACAAATGTCTTAAGAAAAAATAATTTGATGAATAATGAATGTTTACAAGAATTGTTTTCATTTTTTAAAATTTTAATTAATAATTTAAAAATCGTTTAAAATTCTACATTACTTTCCTTAGGTGATATTGTAATTAAGTGGAAACTATATTTACGATCAAAAATTGAAAAGCTTAATAAAAGTCGTTTACCCGAATATTTTTAAAATAATTTAAAATTTGCTTTTTTAGTTTAAAAATTTCCATTTTTGTATGTAAGGTAGTTTATACATGACAGTATTATTAAAAGGCCACCTGTTGTAAGAGTTGTCCTAACTTTATTGAGAAATTCGCTTGTCTGCAATTCTTTATTCATTTTGTGTTTATGTCTCAACACAATCCCTTCAAAGTTTAAAAACTTTAAAATATGTTTTACTTTTCTTAAAATTCTATTCTAAATATTTTTATTTTATGTATTTATTCTGGTGCAGGTCATACTTCAAATGAGTAATTTTTTAAAAACATTTTTAAGAGAAAACAATCTAGAAGAAATGTTTTTTGTTAGTAGTTTTTTTTTCTTTACTTTTTTCAGTATATTCATTTTTTATGGTACTTTAAATTTTATTATTTTTTCGGAAAGCATCCGCAAACGTAAGGCTTTAACATTATAGTAGCTAAAAATCAATATTTGATAATTGCTGAAAATATTATTTTAAATTGTAAAATTACTGGGTAGTTAACCCGTCCCCACTCCCAAAAATGCGTTCACTTAGGTTTCGTAAATTTATATCAATTCTGGTCATCCATACTTAGCTGTAAACACCTTAGTCCGTCAATAACATCAATCAACACGTTAGAAAAAACAGGACCCATCGTTAAGAAATGCTTGTATGCTATATTTTTATGCTATAAGTAATATTTGTTTCAAACCAGATTAATTTAATTTTTAATTTTCTTTAGATAACGTGTCACAAATATATATTTTATTTTTGGGAGATTTTTAAAACCGATAATTAAATTTTGTTTACAAATGTCTTAAAATTAGGATCCTCCATTAGGTCACGTAAAAAAAGCAGCATATCACGATGAAAAAATGTCCATAAATCAACGAAAACAGTTTTGCATCAATATGTTTATGTTGTTATGAAGAGGAAAGACTAAAGTATTTTTTAAATATTTTTTTGAATTTTTTTACTCCTTTCTAGCACGTAGAAAATTTTGGTGAAAAATTTTTTTTTTATGAGAGCGCGATAAGATATAAAAAAAAAATGACTTGTTTTATTTTGCTCTTTTCCCGGGGAAAACTCACGTTAATTAGGAAATTCTTGCAAAAATCAAATAATTGTCGGATTTTAATGAAACTTTCCGGACTTATTCACAAATGAAATTAATTTTGAAATTTTTTTTTTTTAACATGTTTCCACCCACTTACATATTTTCATAAAATTTCGAGAAATTAAATCTTTACGTACGGGATTTGTTTTATTAGTTACAAACAGAACTTTTTGTAGAAAGTAAAACACCAGTTTTTTTTTTGTAAAACAGTACCTGGTTTCATAGAAAATCTGCTTTGAATTATAAAAAAAAAAAATGTAAAAAATGTATGACATTAATTAATTAGAAAAGCTTTTACCTGTTTTTGTAAATACGTTATAAGGACATTATTTTTTGAAGAAATAAATTTTTTTCGATGAATAATGTATTTTTTACAAATTTTTTTCCCATTTTTTAAATTTTTTCATTAATTTCTTAATACTTCAAAAATCGTTTAAAATTTTTTTATTGCTTTTAAGCACGTAATGCAATGATGACGTTAATGAAAAAGTAAATTTACGAATCGAAATTTGAAAAGCACATAATAGTCGTTTGACTCCGAATATTTTTAAAATAATTTAAAAAAAAAAAATTTTATTGAAAAAAATGTTCATAATTTCGACGTATGGAAATGTATACATGACATAATCCTTAAAAAAATTTAAACAATTATCTAATTAATAAAAAACTTTAAACTATTATGTAATTAAGAAAGTATGAAATAAAAAATAGATATTACATAATTGCTGAATAAAAATGTTAATATTTAAAAAGTACTAGTTAAAAACGAAAAACCGCGTTCGCTTACTTTGCAAAAATTGTCAATTTTGATCATCCATAGTAATCTGTCATCACCTCGTCACAATCGATTTCTTTGATAAATTCAGATACATCGTTAAGAAATGTTTGGATAAAATTTTTATGCTATAAGTAAGTACTGTTTGTTTTATATCAGATTAATTTAACTTTAAATTTTCTAATTTTACTCAAATAACGTGTCAAAAATATATAAATTTATTTTAGGAAGAAATTTAAAATCAAAATTTTGTTTGTTTACAAATTTCTTAAAATTCAAGAAAATGGCCGCTTTTAAGAAAATTAAACAAAAGTCGAGCATATATTTGACATTCCAATCTATATAATTTCTATCTGAAAGACACCAGAATATGTTACTTACTGTAAGTAATAAATTTAATGCTTTAACTTTCAATTAATAACAACATATTGCGACAAAACTTTGTTTTTGTTGATTTATGAGCCTTTTTTAATCGTGATATGCTGCTTTTGTACGTGACCTAACGGAGGACCCTACTTAAAATGTGAGAAAATGGCTGCCTGTAATCGATTTTGTGAAAGCAAGCAAAAAATTGAATTTCCAATCTATATAATTTCTATTTGAAATACACCAAAATATTTTGCTTACTGGAAGCAGTAAAATTAATTATCTAGCTTTTAATTAAAGCTAGAATGAAATCTTCAAGAATGATTTTTTAAATTTCATTTTAAACCTAAGTTATCGAAAATTCAGTGGAGTTGTCTACAGTAATATGTTGAATAATGTGTTTCTGTATCTTAGCATTTGTTTTCATTCAATTTTCGAAATCTTTCTTTTTGAATAACCCTATATATGTGTGTCTGTGTGTGAATGTTAATTTTATGAGCAGTGAGCGGATTAGATAAAAATACAGAATCAGGAATCTTTAAAACTTAATATCTGATTTGTTTCTCGTTTCCCATTTTGAACATCTGACTTAGCCCTCATAACATCTGTGTTTGCCCCTCTCAACATTTGCCTTAGCCCACCCCCCATAACATCTGTGTTTGCCCCTCTTAACATCTGACAGAACCCTCTTAACATCTGATTTAGCCCCCTTAACATCTTAGTGTGCCCCCACAACACCTGAATAAGCCCTGCCGTCTATTTTTATTTTGTTGCCCCCTATTTGCTCATTCTTTTTCTAGTTTCAAGAAAGAATAACACATTCGAAAGGTTGCAAAAGCAACATTTGGGTGTATATAGCCTGCTGTATTAGCTAATTATAAGGAGTTTACGTTTTTTTTAATATTTTAACAGCTTATCAAGGGTAACTGAACTGTAGTAAAATAAAATATATAAGTAATTAGAAATTATCGAATTATATTAATACTAGTTTATCCGAACCGTTAAAATGATGGTAGGGCTAAACCAATTTAAATAATTTTGCATCTGCACTGGTTATATTTTATGTATGAAGAATCTAGGATTTTTATCTATACAGTGGAACCTCGGTTCATGAATTTGATTAGTTCCTGAAGGCCATTCGTAAACCGAAACTATTTTTCAAATAGGAATCAATGTAGAAAAAAAAAGTCACAATACAATAAAATTAGAAAAGAAAAACACGACACAACACAGGAATGTATACAACACGGCGGTGGACTCAGAAATGATTCCGTTCGGGTTAACTCGGTTCGGTTATGTTTTCGAGAACCAAAATTTTGTTCGATAACCGAAGCATTTTCACTTCGAAATTTCTGTCGCGAAAACCCATTTGTTCGACATGTGAGACGTTCGAGAACCGAGGTTCCTCTGTACAGTTATCACTATTATCGCATGTAAAGAAGAATATTGCTTCAGAAATTCTAAAAAGTTGAAATATCCAAAAATGCTCACAGAAAACAAAAGAAAGAAAAAGCAATGTATTAACAGCCTGATCACACCTACTTACTAAGTAGATATTCCGTTGTTACGATTTTAACAAGAAACATGTTCTTATATAAGCTTCGAGTAATGCCCTTTTTTGATTATAACAAAGGAATATCTCATAATTTCAAATAGAGGAAATGATGATGCGTAACCGATAAATATATAAAGTTTCATCGTATTTTATATTATAGAATAGATTGGCTCTCATAGCGTATAATTTACTTAGTGACAAAAGTTGTGAGAAAAATCTTTTTTTATTGTCTTTTTCCATAAGATGAATTATTTTTGGGAATAGCATCTTCGAATCTATAAGAGAACTATGTCTCGCACATGGAAAAAAACACGCCGTCTTTCGTCACTCACAAGCAGTATATTTTTTATTTACTAGTGTAACTGACAATATTATGCATAATGTATATCTTACTTATTATAATTTCCTACATTTTTCAACCGATTTCAACAAAACTTCACAGGACTACGTAAAATTACCTTGCGATGGTTCTGACAGCGCCAAAAATTGGGAAAACAATGGTTTTTGCACGAAATCAATTTGAAAACACGATTAAGAGGCATTAATGAAAGGGGACAACTCATATCGAGTTATACTTATTGTTATCGAGTTATACTTATTATAAAACCCAGGTTAGTTGTTTGCGCGTGTGTGTGTGTATGTTCGTTTATATATGGGATCGGATTTCCTACATTTTTCAACCGATTTCAACATAACATCACTTTTTTTTTGGCAGGTAGTGTTTTCTTATTGTCTTGCACACTTTTTTCTTTATTTTTACATTCAGAATGCTTTAAAAATTCCATTTACAAGACAATTGTTTATAATTCTATTCAATCGGTAGACTCATAACGATTGAAAACAATGTTTTTGTTTGAGTTTGACCAATTCGTAACCCCCCCCCCAAAAAAAAAAACAAACAAAAAAAAACAAAAAAATAGAACTAATTAAGACATGCGTGTCCGTCAACCTTAAACAATAATCTTTGTCAATTTTATTTTTCAGTCTTTATGATGGTCGATACTGTTACATCCCCGGGCAACGCCGGGCTCTACTCTAGTTGTGAATATTTTGACCTTAACTGAATAGTTATAGGAATATAGATTTTTTAACTAATTTCACGCTTATATTACAAATACTACCTATAAAAGTTTATATATATATATCACATAGAGTGCTGGTGTTAATAAAAGTGTTCGATGTATATAATAACAGAACTACAATTTATTAATAAAAATAGAGTGCCAGATTTACAGGGGCCCCTAAATTTGATAAAGATATAAAAACAGAAGAGATTTGATATTTTGCGTTTTAATAGGGTTCCTTGAAAATAATTGAAACAATTTAGAGTGTGCTTGGCTCCTCTAGTTTGAAAAAATCTTTTAAATTCGATTGTGCCTTTTGAAGGGGCCTTATTTAGATTTTAATGAATCATTTTTTTTTATATAAATATACATTTTTGAGGTAGCGTTTTTAATTTTGCACAATATTGTCTACGTTTTCACCAAAAAAAAAAAAAAAATAAAAAAAATAAAAGCATAATCTAAAATATATATATATATATATATATATATATATATATATATATATATTATTTTATATGCGCGGTACTTAGTGGAAAACGCTCAATATCAGTGATAGAGCTAATATAATAAGTTGTATGGACAAACTCATATCCATACAACATTTTATATATATATATATATATATATATATATATATATAATGAGACAATTTTAAAAATTGACATGTTTCGTCAAGAGAATGGTGTGATCAGGAAAAATAATAAATAAGAATTTCACAAAAAAAGAATTTTCGTTTGAGTTTTTACTTATTTTTCTCTAATTTCATACTTAGTTTTTATATATTTTAATCTTTTTTTAAGGTTTACATATTCGTCATTGTTTCTGTTCTAATTTTGTAAGAAGGGGAGAAAAACTGAAATTTGGTTGGTTATTGTTATGGTAATTTAGCCATGCACGCATGGACTCTACCAGCTATAAATAAGAGCAGGTACTGCCTTTTGGGAGTGAAGTTTCCAGCAGTCAACTCTGACAGTCGGGCCGAGCATTCTTGCTGTAACACTCTTGTTTGTATGTTTGTATTACTGTTTCTGTTAATATATTTGTTTAATTCAATTCATCACTTTGTGTCTTTATTTCTGGCCCTAACAAGGCCACAACAGTTATATATTAATTGTATGAGCATCTTGTCTATCATGCATATCTGTGTGAGTAAATCGTATTCACTATTTATTAAAGTGGCTTTTTTAGGTTAAAATTGTGATCACGAAGGTTTCGGTTATGCACAAAATTGTGTTGTTTAATTTTACGTCCTTTTTATTTTATATATATATATATATATATATATATATTTTCAGAACATCATTAGTTTTACCTTCAAAAATTTTTTATTGACATCAATGTGTTCATATTGAATTACCATTTGACAAAATCAAGTGTGAAAAACAACATCCCACATGTGGTGTCCATTTTCATTGATGCATTTCTGAAGGCGTTCTTGGAAGCTGACCTCCACTATTTCCAGCATTGTTCTGTTGATTTTGGGCGACTTCCCTGCGAATAACTTCCTTCAAATCGTTCACTGTATCTGGCTTATGCTCATACACACGTGCCTTGATGTTTCCCCACAAGAGATAATCACACATGGACAAATCAGGGGACCGAGGTGGGGGGCCAAGGAGTGTCAGCAAACCTGGAAGTGAGGCGGTCACCGAAGAGAGGGCGAAGAACGTCCACTGATGGTCTGGTCGTGTGGGCCGTCGCACCATCCTGCTGTAATCATATATGTCGGATAGGAATACATTTTAGTCGTAATTCGGGAACAAAGAAGTTGGTTTTTCATCACAGTAGCAGCATTTCTATTATGGTCTTTAAAAAATTAAAGACCAGCTTTTCCAACAGTACACCCGTCACTTTTGGTCTGCGCAGTGGTCTTTCGTTCAGTTCTCTCAGATTTTCAAGAGCCCAGTAACGAAAATTCTATTTATTTACCTTGCGATTGAGATGAGAATAAGCTTCAACAATCATTAACAAAATGAGGTTCTCATTGGCCTAAAAAATTGCTTCCACCTGACGTGCGAAGTTAAGCGGCTGTGCATAGTACCCTGGTCTTAACTGTTACCCAATGACCAATTTGTAGGATTGGTTGGTTGGTTCTTCATGCAAAATACGCCTTACTGAACGATTATTGAACGGTTCAGTAGCATGCCTCCGAGTAAAGATATTCGGACTGCACAGCAAAGCTTGTCTGACGCGTTTCATATTTCTGTGGTACGTGCTGTTCGTGGGGGACCCACCGGTCTGCTATACGTTTGCGCTCCTCGTGTACGAAGTGCATGAATCCAACGTAAGTTTGTGTTACGAGTTGGAACAGCCCGATTTTGGTAAATGTCGAATCGGCGACGCAACACACGCTCAAGTGCTGTGACAGACTCGTTATTCTTCACGAAACTGTTGTAGGCGAAGACGCGGTGCTCTGTCGTTGATAGCGCTATGGCTTCAACGGAAAAGAAAAAAATGTTAAGAGATCACAGACCGAATGGTACCTGTCGGACATATGTCCCTCCCTCTGGGGCTGAGTAAACATCCGTCCTCTCCGTCTCATCATATATAATTCCGGTAGACATTTAATTCTAAACTGGTAGCAGTTCGAATTAACAGAATATCAAGAAAAAGCCAGATGGTATTTGTTTCATTTTCATATATGAATTCATTTGTCGCTTCGATTTTGTTTATTTATGTTGTAACCTAAAAAAGGTTACTGAATGAGGAATAACGAAAACGGAGTTTGGAAATGAAATAATAATCTTTATAACATCAACAAAATACAATACTCGCCAGCGGCGTGAAGTAGGTAAACCACTGCTAGTCATGGACTACTTAGACAGACCATTACCTACCACTTACAATAGTGTCCAACTTATTTATGAGGATTGGACAATACGCATTAGTGTTCGTAGGTACGTTATATAACAATTTATGAGATTAAATAATTTAGATTTGTGTGAATATATTAGCAAGGCGTCAAAGCATTCCCCCAAAAATCAGCTAAAAAAGAGGGTACATGATGAAAGAAAACCATAATAAAAATCAAAATTTTATTGTGAAAAAATTGTTTTTAAAATTAAAAAATATTTACATGTAAGAATTATTTTTTTTTCCTCTTTAGAATCTTGGAAATTTTGGTTAAGAATTTTGTATTTCTGGCGTCAACGCAGAACCAAAAAACATGTTATATATATATATATATATATATATATATATATATATATATGTGTGAAAAGTGTGTGTGTGTATATAAATATAAATAATATATATATGTATAATTATTTATATATTATATGCGCGGTACCTATAAGAAAGCGCTCAATATCAGAGATAGAGCTAACATATATGGTTGGATAGACGTGAGCTTGTGACCCTGGGTTTCACGCTTTAGCGATCGTCAGACAAACTGATTAATTTTTTAAAAAATTTTGGTTTTATGTAGATTGCGTGTATTGGTGTTATTGTGGAAGTGGTGGGGGAAACTTCGTCGTTTTTTCATCGTACTGACGCAAACATCGATGTATGCAGACACATATACATACTTGGTCGTCCGTCGGGACTCATACATATATAAACATATGTGGGCAGTTTCGGATATGACATATGTATGTATACGGGTGGTGTTGTGTCTATACATACGCATTTGTATGTTGAAATTTAAAGATTGGAAGTGTGGCGGAAATGTCTCGTGAATGTATACATGTCATATATATATATATATATATATATATATATATATATATATATATATATATTTTTTTTTTTTCTCGCTGAATAATATTTCCTCGCATGTATGTATATACGTGTGGTGGGGTTTGTGTGAAATTATGATAGGTAAAAATTATTATTATTTATTTTTAAATTTTGAAAAAAAATGGCGGTTTATTTGTTATATTTAAAGCTGGTTATTTTGTTTTTGACTGTGTATATGTAACAGGTAGAAATTTGTAATCCTTATTGGTTATTTATATGGTGATGTTTAATATTTAATATGCTGGGTGAGAGGGTAGTTTGATTTAATAACGGGTCTATATGATATGATGTGATAGTAATGTTGCAAGGGATTGGAGGCAATGATAATATAATTAGCTAATAGTTATTGTAAATTGGTAGAAATGATTAGTAACGGTGGTGGGAGAATGATGAAACCATGAATGTAGTTATAGTGGTGGTAGCTAAAGAGTGGTTGTTGGTGTTTATTTTATTTTATTTTGTTATATGTATCAATTTATTTTGGTATAAATCCTGATAAATCTCCAAATGTAGGCATGAGAACAAGTACCTATTATCCGAATTCATACCAAACGGATAAAATAGACAAACCACCAACAATCACAATTTAATTTCAAGATACCATCAAAATAATTGCATCACCACTTTACAATAACTATTATCTAATAATATTATCATTACCACCAACACCCAGCACCATCACTTACACATCACACCTACTATTATAAATCCTCTACAATCTTTAACGCATATTACCCCCCAGCATATTTAACACCTTAAAACAATAAGTTCAGATATAATTTCCATATATAACCATGAGAATAAACACCCATTACCAGGATTCATAATAAATAAAATAAAAATAAACAAATAAATATAAAATAAAATAAAACACCAACAACCACCCTTTACTTCAAGCTAGCACCACAATAATTACATGTATAGGTTTTATTATTCTCCCACCAACATTACTAATCACTACTAACAATTTACAATAAATATTAACCACTTATATTATTATTGCCACCACCCAACTTACATATTACTATTACACCATATCTTTCATTACCATATAATCCTGCCATAATTATTAACGTATACTACCACCTCTCCCAGCATATTTAATACCACCATAAAAATAACCAATAAGGATTACAAACTGAAATTTCTACCAGCCACATACACACAGTCACAAATAAACAAGGAAATAGCGAGCTTTAATATAATAAACAATAATATTTTTGTAAATTAAAAATAAAAATATTATAGCAATCTTCAACTACCATAATTTTACACAGAATACCTATTATCAGGATTTATACCAAAATAAATTGATACATAACAAAATAAAATAAAACACCAACAACCACTCTTTAGCTACCACCACTATAACTACATTCATGGTTTCATCATTCTCCCACCACCGTTACTAATCATTTCTACCAATTTACAATTTCTACCAATTTACAATAACTATTAGCTAATTATATTATCATTGCCTCCAATCCCTTGCAACATTACTATCACATCATATCATATAGACCCGTTATTAAATCAAACTACCCTCTCACCCAGCATATTAAACATCACCATATAAATAACCAATAAGGATTACAAATTTCTACCTGTTACATATACACAGTCAAAAACAAAATAACCAGCTTTAAATATAACAAATAAACCGCCATTTTTTTTCAAAATTTAAAAATAAATAATAATTTTTACCTATCATAATTTCACACAAACCCCACCACACGTATATACATACATGCGAGGAAATATTATTCAGCGAGAAAAAAAAAATATATATATATATATATATATATATGACATGTATACATTCACGAGACATTTCCGCCACACTTCCAATCTTTAAATTTCAACATACAAATGCGTATGTATAGACACAACACCACCCGTATACATACATATGTCATATCCGAAACTGCCCACATATGTTTATATATGTATGAGTCCCGACGGACGACCAAGTATGTATATGTGTCTGCATACATCGATGTTTGCGTCAGTACGATGAAAAAACGACGAAGTTTCCCCCACCACTTCCACAATAACACCAATACACGCAATCTACATAAAACCAAAATTTTTAAAAAAATTAATCAGTTTGTCTGACGATCGCTAAAACGTGAAACCCAGGGTCACAAGCTCACATCTATCCAACCATATATGTGGGTATAAAATTACAATTGGAAAAAAATCTTAGATTTGTCATTTTATACCAATCTGTCTTGTCCACAGAATTGATCTGGGAATTTATATATATATATGACGTGCTATACTATTTAGCTACAGAGGAAGCGTCTGGTCAGCAAAATCAACTTACTGTTTTTAAACAAATTTCCCACGTCAGGCCAAATATCGGTTCCGTGTAAGATATAGGTTCAATTCCTATCAGAGGACATATTTTCTACGAAATTTCTCGGACATTCAGGTCGGTAAATGTAATTAATACTGTTTATTATAAACAGCATTTATTTAAATAATTGTATCTCTAAAAATAAGGTATAAACAGAAAATATATTAAAAGAATTGTCGGACTTCGCTCATTTCATAATATATTGATTTTCGAAGCGTAGCTTAGATGTAGTATAAAGCCGAAAGCATGGGGTACCTAGTGAAGCTCGTACTCATTATTCAGTCATAACTGCTTCAGCGAGACAAACTTGCTAACCATTACACCATGCCGAGGTGTCCACTATTTCATAATATATGTTGTCATTCGTTTACGTTAAGATTCGCTTCGAGCAGATATGATCGTTCGAGATAGATCGTGGGAAATTTGTTATTTAAAAACAGTAATTTGAGTTTGCTAACGAAACACTTCCTCTGTAGCTAAATGGTATAGCACGTCAGCCCAAATAATGGTTCCGTGTAGGATACAGGTTTGATTTCTGTCGGAGGACACTTATTTCGGACATTCAAGTCGGTAAATGTAATTAATACTGCTTATTATAAAAAGAGCATTTACTCAAATAATTGTATCTATAAAAATAACGTATAAACAGTATATAAATTCAAACATGTTTCATCGAATAATATAGATATATTACGTCTATTTCTTTTTATGACAATCCTATCTGTTTACATTATTTACATTGTTCAGACTATTGTCCTCATCTTTATTGCCATATTCACGACGTTTCGGCGGTTGTACGCCCCGGCCTTTGTCAGGTGATTGGAATTTCGAACTGAACCTTTTACCACCGGGGATAGATTGTTCTAGTTCCACGTACCATGCACCTTCCGGATGTTCCAGTTATCTCCCTTTAACTCAATTCTTCAGTTTTTTGGTTCACAACTCTTTGGGTCAAGTCCCTGGATCTAATAAACGCTTTTATCCACTGGGCCATGTGTCCTTGAAGACACGTCGTGAATATGGCAATAAAGATGAGGACAACAGTCCTAACAATGTAAATAATTACAGTACCACATCTCAGAAATATAGACAGAAGTTGAAGGTGAATTTGGCAATAAAGATGAGGACAACAGTCCCAACAATGTAAATAATGTAAATAATGTAAATAATTAGAGTACCTCATCTCAGAAATATAGACAGAAGTTGAAGATGAATTTGGCTATAAAGATGAGGACAACAGTCCGAACAATGTAAATAATTTAAATAATTACAATCGCTCATCTCGGAAATATAGACAGATAATCCTATCTAGTTCTCTAGTCAGTTTCTTGATGTTAAGATGAAATTCATCAAGGAAGGCGCCGTAGTTTTTTCTTACCCAAGTACTTTCGATTTCCTCCGAAAAAAATACTGCCTCTTCCTTCATGAATTTCATCCTAATATCAAGAAACTGATTAGAGAACTGGAGAGGATTATTATAAAAGTAGACATAATATGTATATATTATTCAATGAAACATGTTTGAATGAAGACATACTGCCTAAATACACACACACACATACATATATATATATGTGTGTAATTTCATTATGAAGAGCAATGTTTTTACAATAAAACTGGAGTTAACCAAATAATGTTGGCAAAATTATCACGATATATTTTAATAATATTTTCGTGTTTTGGCATGTAATTTTTAGCTTTATTAAAAATATTGATAATAACTTGTACTTCGAGTGTTAGATTTGATTATCCAAATAAAGTGTAACATAAATTTTTAGTTACAAATAAAATCCAAATCATATAGGCCACAAAAATCGTATGTTTGATTAACACAATATCCATTATACCTGAATAAATCATTATTTTACGATGAGATCCTGGATATTCTATTAACTTTCATCAGTTTTCCATTCATTAAGTTTCTACTGCTTTGGGTTTACCATTACTCACCAAACATTTGATCCAAGAACTTTTAATAATTCTCTGCATTTATATTGAGCGATCATTATCTTTTGAGAGACATTTAATTTAATTTTATGCCTAACAAAACTTTACTCGCGTCCGCAGTGTTGTCTTCTAAGTCGCATTGATCAATCATTTCTCTGAAGAATCCAAGCTCTATTGCAGCAATCAGGTCCATCAAATACAGCTAAAAAATCATTAAAAATTACGGTAAAAAAAAACAAAACAGTTTTCATATGTTTGCCAGACATGTTTCTCTTGACGCAATGTTGGTAGTTTAGTTGGCTTCATGTCTTTGGCCAAGAATCTTAATACTTAATTGTTTCTTCAAATATTTGTTGCTGATGAATGTATATTTCTTGATTAGTCCCCCCTTTTAATTCCTTTCATATTTATTTTTGTGACATTTCTAAAACCAGTTATTTTTGTTCATATATCCCAAAGTTTTCAATTTCTTTTGTGATTGTCCTATGATTTATACTCAACATTTTCCTAATTTCTAATACTGCGTTCCTATCATTCAATAACTTCCTAGTATCTTATCCTACTTCTCAAATTATATCTTTCTAAGGTATCATGACAGTTGCCACTATTTTTCTCTCTGTCTACACACACACATATAAAACTTATGACTCTCTCTCTCTCTATATATATATATACACACTTATGACTATCTCTCTCATATATATATATATATATATATATATATATATATACACACTTATGACTATCTCTCTCATATATATATATATATATATATATATATATATATATATATACACACACACACTTATGACTATCTCTCTTATATATATATATATATATATATACACATACTTATGACTATCTCTCTCTCTCTCATGTATATATATATATATATATATATATATATTAGAGAGAGAGGGGAAATTTTTCCCACTTTGTCATATCTTTTACCCTAAAATTGTTCTTGATATATAAAATTTTATATATCGTTTCCGCTCTCACACACACGCGCATATATATATATATATATATATATATATATATATAGTGTGAGGGAGAGAGAGAGAGAGAGGAAACTATATAAATTTTTATATATATTAATAATGAGAAAGAACAGTAAGATTTACAATCCAGTGTTCTTATTAATTATTTCTATTTAAAAAAAACAGTGCTCAATACAATTCTGTAGAGCATAAAAATTATAAATTTACTAATTTAAACATAGGTACCTCTATGAAATGTAAACAAAAAGAGCATAGCATGATGAAAAAGACGCCGAACTTGACGAAAACAATTTTATCGTCTAATGTTCATATTATTATCAAAGTATTTTTGGGGTATTTTTTTTTACATTTTTTAATCGTTTCTAGCACGTCCGAAATTTTCGTTAAAAATCTTTTTTTTTGTCAAAAAAAAAAAAAAAAAAAAAAAAAAAAAAAAGGAAAGATAAAAAAGATGAAAATCTAACTTTGATATTCTTTTAAAAATCAATTATCATTTTTTCAAAACTTATTTGAATAGAATCAGAAATTATAATGTTTATTTAAAATATTTTGAACCAAGCTTAACTTAGCTTCTGCGTCGAAAAAATGTAATGAAAATAAAACAAAGCAGACCTTTCGCGTCATTTGACAGGTGACGAAAGACATTTTCATGACGTTTAGATAACTTACGAGAGGATTATTCTTACTATGGATGGAAGGAAGTGAAATTATTTAGATTTAAGTGAACAAGTTATTTACCTCGTTACTTTTAAGGAAAACTTTCAGCGCCCTAATTTTTTAAAGTTTTTTTTTGTACTTAGCTTTCATCTCTACATTTACGATGCTTTATGGAAAATATATTATAAATAAATTGAAAAGTAAGACTGTTAAGAGTTAGATTAAATTTCATAAGAAAGGTATCTAATTAATTTATAGGTACCTTTTTTATGAAATTTTATCAAAAGTGTACATAAAATACTATAATTTTATGTGCATTTATTACATTTTACTGTGTTATTTGTATTTCCATTCATTTTATTATTAATTTTGATATTTCATTTATGGAAAAATGTCATAACTGAGATTAATATAAAAATAAGATCATATAAATTAAAGTTTAGTAGTAGTTAAATTTTAAAAGATGATACTTATAGGTACCCTTCTCAGTTGAAATTGAAAAATCAAATTAACTTCTCCATACGTGTTTCGCAAAAGTAAAGGCCTTAACAGCGGAGAACAATGCTGAACTCAAATAATACAACTTAATTGTATTCTGGTTGGTCTTCCGTACTTTATAATTACCGTCCGATTATAAACACAAAATTACATTTCTTAATTACTGCGGATCTTCTGATTGGTCCTAATGATACAATTTTCAAAGCGCTAGACAATGACAATCTCATAAGGACAATTAGAAAAGTTGATGTGGCTTTTAACTAATTTCATTATATTTTTTTTAAAAACTTAATGTAAAAATCTGTTATAATTGAAGAAATAAGAAATAATTGTATTAAAAATTCAATTTTTATTGAAAAATTTTTTGCTTTCAGAAAATATTGTCCATATTCATAAAAACAACTAAAAACAAATAAAAGCATTTGAAATTAAATAGTATCTTTGTTTTATTGAGTTTTGTATGTTACAATTCAAAGCTGATTTCAGGTACTGCGGATCCAATTAAAAACAAAAAAAACAACAACAAAAAACAAAATACAAAATACAAAACAAAAAAACCCCAAAAAAAACATGATTTGCTTTCTTCAAAGCCTTGTGCTTTTAACTATTGTAATCACTAAAGTTGATGCGCTCGAATTTCTAGAGTTTTTCATAAAATTAGTTATGGGAGTGTTAATAAATATAAAAAAAAAATTTCTGCCATGACTTTAATAAAAAAACAAACAAACAAAAAAAAACAAACAAACAACATATTTATAATAATTTTGATCATCTGTGAATAGTTTCTGAAGTTTCATTAACATCCAGCAATTATTTTTAGTTTTGCAAGATTTTCCAAATTAATGTGTGTAATACAAAAAAAAAAAAAAAAAAAAAAATTGTCTATGTTATTTTACTAGTTCCGGTTGGTACAAAGAGAAACAAGGTTATTTTAATCAAAATTTAGAATGTTCTAAAAAGAAGGAAAATTTTTTAAAAATAATTAAAAAAACTATGGTCTTTCCTCTTCATAAAAACATAAGCATTTAGACGATAAAATTTTGTTTTCATAAAGTTTGGCGTCTTTTTCATCAGACTATGCTCTTTTTTTAGCGATTTCGTGAAGGTACCTATTTAAACATATGGTTCCATCGCTACACAGGAATTACCATGCTTCAAAAACAGAAACTAAAACTTTAAATTCAATTTTAAAATTAAATTAAAATCCCTAGTTCTGTTTCGTTTTCAAGCGATTTTTGCAATAACTTATTTAGAAATTTACTGAATGTATAAGTACATACAATATCGTTATTTTAAGTTGTTAAGGCGACGGGAAATTCAATCATTTTGATAATGGGTGGTTTGGGTATTCATTTTCATAGACAACTTATGTATCAAATATATGTTACTTTCAAAATCAGGTTAAGGTGCGGCAGGGGTGCCTGACTGGGATTTTTTCAATAACAAAAAGTTTTTTGACATTTTTATTTGCCGTTTAATTTATAATTTTATACACAAAGATTTTTTTCAAAAGGGTCGTTTGAAAATGAGTAAGTCGTATTTTTAATATTTAAAATCTATCCCTACAATTTTACAGTATTATTTCTACTTCTAATGACTATACATTTTTTTTTTCAAAGAAATATATTAGAATTACTTTCTTATTTAAAAATTATTATACAAACATCTCGTATGAACATATACGTTTCATTTTTTTATCTTTTTAAAAAAAAATTTAATCATTATTTAAGGAAAATCTTTGACAGTGTCTGCAAAAAATAGCTATTTCATTTCTTTGATTAAGTAAATTTTTATTTTTCAGAAACTTAATTATGTATAATTTCTTAAGTATGCACAAAGGACATGGGTCATTTAATGACCGACAAGCTCTAGCTTTTCTTATTAATTTCCATTTTTACAGTAGGTGTTTTAATGGTTTCTTTTAAGAGCCAGAAATATTCAGATAGGGACGTCTGATTTCCGTATTTACTTATTTTAAAAGAATTTTGATGTTGGTTCCAATGCCGTTTGAATTCATGCCTTGTGCATCCAATGCAGATTTTAACTTTGTCTAGGTCTTCAATAGATCAGATATTGTACTGTTACACTAATGATTCAGTGCGACATTTATTATTAAGAAGATAGTTGAGGATTTGTACAGTTACATATTTTTTTATCGTCATTTCCTATTATTATACTCTCTCTATATTTTGTTTTTGATTTTGGTCTAAGTGTTTATTCAAGGTATTAGATAATATGTTTCTTAATAATCATTTCTAATTTTTCAGT